>BDMV01000003.1:3796944-4316944 GCA_008326285.1 Oryza officinalis | reverse complement strand
TGTGTGCGACTCGTGAAGGGCTGGATGCTAGGGGTGCATGGGGCTCGCTATGCCCCCAAACCCTATTAGGTGGTGGGGGAACAATGTTATGTGGTGGGGGAGCCATCCCCACGGGACCCCGTGTTCGGCTGACCGAACGGATTTTCGGTCGACCGAATCGACGTTCGGTAGGCCGGGCTGCCGAGCGAAAACTATGTGTGACTCATGAAGGGCAGGACGCTAGGGGTGCATGGGGCTAGCTATGCCCCCAAACCGTGTTAGATGGTGGGGGAACCATGTTATGTGGTGGGGGAGCCATCCCCACGGGACCCCGAGTTCGGCCGACCGAACGGATTTTCGGTCGACCGAACCGATGTTCGGTAGGCCGGGCTGCCAAGCAAAAACTATTTGCGACTCGTGAAGGGCTAGACGCTAGGGGTGCATGGGGCTGTCTATGCCCCCAAACCCTCTTATGTCGTGGGGGAACCATGTTATATGGTGGGGGAGCCATCCCCACGGGACCCCATGTTCGGTCGACCGAACGGATTTTCGGTCGATCGAACCGACGTTCGGTAGGACGGGCTGCCAAGCGAAAACTATGTGCTACTCATGAAGGGCTGGGGGCTTGGGGTGCATAGGGCTGGCTATGCCCTCAAACCATCTTATGCAGTGGGGGAGCCATCCCCAAAGGACCCGTGTTCGGCCGACCGAACCAAGTTTCGGTCGACCGAACCGACGTTCGGTCTGCCGGGCTGCCGAGCGAAAACTGAGTGCGACTCATGAATGGCTGGACGCTAGGGGTGCGTGGGGCTGGCTATGCCCCAAAACCCTCTTAGGTGGTGGGGGAACCATGTTACGTGGTGGGGGAGCCGTCCCCACGGGACCCCGAGTTCGGTCGACCGATGTGATTTTCGGTCGACCGAATCGATGTTCGGTAGGCACGGCTGCCGAGCGTAAACTGTGTGTGACTCATGAAGGGCTGGATGCTAGGGGTGCATGGGGCTGACTCATGAAGGGCTGGACGCTAGGGGTGCATGGGGCTGGCTATGCCGCCAAACCCTCTTAGGTGGTGGCGAAACCATGTTATGAGGTGGGGGAGCCATCCCCACGGGACCCCGTGTTTGGCCGACCGAACGGATTTTCGATCGATCGAACCGACGTTCGGTAGGCCGGGCTACCGAGCGAAAACTGTGTGCGACTCATGAAGGGCTGGCGGCTCGGGGTGCATAGGGCTGGCTATGGCCCCAAACCATCTTATGCAGTGGGGGAACCATCCCCAAAGGACACGTGTTCGGCCAACCGAACCAAGTTTCGGTCGGCCGGGCTGCCGAGCGAAAATGTTGTGCGACTCGTGAAGGGCTGGACGCTAGGGGTGCATGGGGCTGGCTATGCCCCCAAACCCTGTTAGGTGGTGGGGGAACCATGTTATGTGGTGGAGGAGCCATCCCCACGGGATCCCGTGTTCGGCCGACCGAACGTATTTTCGGTCGACCGAACCGACGTTCGGTAGGACGGGCTGCCGAGCGAAAACTGTGTGCGACTCGTGAAGGGCTGGACGTTAGGGGTGCATGGGGCTGGCTATGCGGCCAAACCCTCTTAGGTGGTGGCGGAACCATGTTATGTGGTGGGGGAGCCATGCCCATGGGACCCCGTGTTCGGCCGACCGAAGTGGTTTTCGATCGACCGAACCGACGTTCGGTAGGCTGGGCTGCCGAGCGAAAACTATGTGCGACTCGTGAAGGGCTGGGCGTTCGGGGTGCATAGCGCTGGCTTTGCCCCCAAACCATGTTATGTAGTGGGGGAGCCATCCGTAAAGGACCCGTGTTCGGCCGACCGAACCGAGTTTCGGTCGGCCGGGCGGCCGAGCGGAAACTGCGTGTGACTCATGAAGGGCAGGGCGCTCGGCGTGCGTGGGGCTGGCTATGCCCCCAGACCCAATTAGGTGGTGGGGGAACCATGTTATGTGGTAGGGGAGCCATCCCCACGGGACCCCGTGTTCGGCCGACCGAACGGATTTTTGGTCAACCGAACTGACGTTCGGTAGGCCGGGCTATCGAGCGAAAACTGTGTGTGACTCATGAAGGGCTGGCGGCTCGGGGTGCATAGGGCTGGCTATGCCCTCAAACCATCTTATGCAGTGGGGGAACCATCCCCAAAGGACACGTGTTTGGCCAACCGAACAGAGTTTCGGTCGGCCGGGCTGCCGAGCGAAAATGTTGTGCGACACGTGAAGGGCTGGACGCTAGGGGTGCATGGGGCTGGCTATGCCCCCAAACCCTGTTAGGTGGTGGGGGAACCATGTTATGTGGTGGAGGAGCCATCCCCACGGGATCCCGTGTTCGGCCGACCGAACGGATTTTCGGTCGATCGAACTGACGTTCGGTAGGACGGGCTGCCGAACGAAAACTGTGTGCGACTCGTGAAGGGCTGGACGCTAGGGGAGCGTGGGGCTGGCTATGCCCCAAAACCCTATTAGGTGGTGGGGGAACAATGTTATGTGGTGGGGGAGCCATCCCCACGGGACCCCGTGTTCGGCCGACCGAACGTATTTTCGGTCTACCGAACCGACGTTCGGTAGGACGGGCTGCCGAGCGAAAACTGTGTGCGACTCGTGAAGGGCTGGACGTTAGGGGTGCATGGGGCTGGCTATGCGGCCAAACCCTCTTAGGTGGTGGCGGAACCATGTTATGTGGTGGGGGAGCCATCCCCATGGGACCCCGTGTTCGGCCGACCGAAGTGGTTTTCGATCGACCGAACCGACGTTCGGTAGGCTGGGCTGCCGAGCGAAAACTGTGTGCGACTCGTGAAGGGCTGGGCGTTCGGGGTGCATAGCGCTGGCTATGCCCCCAAACCATGTTATGTAGTGGGGGAGCCATCCGTAAAGGACCCGTGTTCGGCCGACCGAACCAAGTTTCGGTCGACCGAACTGACGTTCGGTCGGCCGGGCGGCCGAGCGGAAACTGCGTGTGACTCATGAAGGGCAGGGCGCTCGGCGTGCGTGGGGCTGGCTATGCCCCCAGACCCAATTAGGTGGTGGGGGAACCATGTTATGTGGTAGGGGAGCCATCCCCACGGGACCCCGTGTTCGGCCGACCGAACGGATTTTTGGTCAACCGAACTGACGTTCGGTAGGCCGGGCTGCCGAGCGAAAACTGTGTGTGACTCATGAAGGGCTGGCGGCTCGGGGTGCATAGGGCTGGCTATGCCCTCAAACCATCTTATGCAGTGGGGGAACCATCCCCAAAGGACACGTGTTCGGCCAACCGAACAGAGTTTCGGTCGGCCGGGCTGCCGAGCGAAAACTGTGTGCGACTCGTGAAGGGCTGGACGTTAGGGGTGCGTGGGGCTGGCTATGCGGCCAAACCATGTTATGTAGTGGCGGAGCCATCCGTAAAGGACCCGTGTTCGGCCGACCGAACCGAGTTTCGGTCGACCGAACCGACGTTCGGTCGGCCGGGCGGCTGAGCGGAAACTGTGTGTGACTCATGAAGGGCTGGGCGCTCGGCGTGCGTGGGGCTGGCTATGCCCCCAAACCCTATTAGGTGGTGGGGGAACCATGTTATGTGGTAGGGGAGCCATCCCCACGGGACCCCGTGTTCGGCCGACCGAACGGATTTTTGGTCAACCGAACTGACGTTCGGTAGGCCGGGAAGCCGAGGTAAAACTGTGTGCGACTCGTGAAGGGCTGGGCGCTAGGGGAGCGTGGGGCTGGCTATGCCCCCAAACCCTATTGGGTGGTGGGGGAACAATGTTATGTGGTCGGGGAGCCATCCCCACGGGACCCCGTGTTCGGCCGACCGAACGTATTTTCGGTCGACCGAACCGACGTTCGGTAGGACGGGCTGCCGAGCGAAAACTGTGTGCGACTCGTGAAGGGCTGGACGTTAGGGGTGCGTCGGGCTGGCTATGCGGCCAAACCCTCTTAGGTGGTGGCGGAACCATGTTATGTGGTGGGGGAGCCATCCCCATGGGACCCCGTGTTCGGCCGACCGAAGTGGTTTTCGATCGACCGAACCGATGTTCGGTAGGCTGGGCTGCCGAGCGAAAACTGTGTGCGACTCGTGAAGGGCTGGGCGTTCGGGGTGCATAGCGCTGGCTATGCCCCCAAACCATGTTATGTAGTGGGGGAGCCATCCGTAAAGGACCCGTGTTCGTCCGACCGAACCGAGTTTCGGTCGACCGAACCGACGTTCGGTCGGCCGGGCGGCCGAGCGGAAACTGCGTGTGACTCATGAAGGGCAGGGCGCTCGGCGTGCGTGGGGCTGGCTATGCCCCCAGACCCAATTAGGTGGTGGGGGAACCATGTTATGTGGTAGGGGAGCCATCCCCACGGGACCCCGTGTTCGGCCGACCGAACGGATTTTTGGTCAACCGAACTGACGTTCGGTAGGCCGGGCTGCCGAGCGAAAACTGTGTGTGACTCATGAAGGGCTGGCGGCTCGGGGTGCATAGGGCTGGCTATGCCCTCAAACCATCTTATGCAGTGGGGGAACCATCCCCAAAGGACACGTGTTCGGCCAACCGAACAGAGTTTCGGTCGGCCGGGCTGCCGAGCGAAAATGTTGTGCGACACGTGAAGGGCTGGACGCTAGGGGTGCATGGGGCTGGCTATGCCCCCAAACCCTGTTAGGTGGTGGGGGAACCATGTTATGTGGTGGAGGAGCCATCCCCACGGGATCCCGTGTTCGGCCGACCGAACGGATTTTCGGTCGATCGAACTGACGTTCGGTAGGACGGGCGGCTGAGCGGAAACTGTGTGTGACTCATGAAGGGCTGGGTGCTCGGCGTGCGTGGGGCTGGCTATGCCCCCAAACCATGTTATTTAATGGGGGAGCCATCCCCAAAGGACCCGTGTTATGTGGTGGGGGAGCCATCCCCACGGGACCCCTTGTTTGGCCGACTGAAGTGGTTTTCGATCGACCGAACCGACGTTCGGTGGGCCGGGCTGCCGAGCGAAAACTGTGTGCGACTCGTGAAGGGCTGGACGCTAGGGGTGCATGGGGCTAGCTATGCCCCCAAACCATCTTATGTGGTGGGGGAACCATGTTATGTGGTGGGGGAGCCATCCCCTCGGGACCCCGTGTTCAGTCGACCGAACGGATTTTCGGTCGATCGAACCGACGTTCGGTAGGCCGGGCTGCCAAGCAAAAACTATGTGTGATTCCTGAAGGGCAGGACGCTAGGGGAGCGTGGGGCTGGCTATGCCCCCAAACCCTATTAGGTGGTGGGGGAACCATGTTATGTGGTGGGGGAGCCATCCCCATGGGACCCCGTGTTCGGCCGACCGAAGTGGTTTTCGATCGACCGAACCGACGTTCAGTAGGCTGGGCTGCCGAGCGAAAACTGTGTGCGACTCGTGAAGGGCTGCGCGTTCGGGGTGCATAGGGCTGGCTATGCCCCCAAACCATGTTATGTAGTGGGGGAGCCATCCGTAAAGGACCCGTGTTCGGCCGACCGAACCGAGTTTCGGTCGACCGAATCGACGTTCGGTCGGCCGGGCGGCTGAGCGGAAACTGTGTGTGACTCATGAAGGGCTGGGCGCTCGGCGTGCGTGGGGCTGGCTATGCCCCCAAACCCTATTAGGTGGTGGGGGAACCATGTTATGTGGTAGGGGAGCCATCCCCACGGGACCCCGTGTTCGGCCGACCGAACGGATTTTTGGTCAACCGAACTGACGTTCGGTAGGCCGGGAAGCCAAGGTAAAACTGTGTGCGACTCGTGAAGGGCTGGACGCTAGGGGTGCATGCGGCTGGCTATGCCCCCAAACCCTCTTAGGTGGTGGGGGAACCATCGCCACGGGACCCCACGTTCGGTCGATCGAACCGACGTTCGGTAGGCCGGGCTGCCAAGCAAAAACTGTGTGCGACTCCTGAAGGGCAGGACGCTAGGGGTGCATGGGGCTGGCTGTGCCCACAAACCTTCTTAGGTGGTGGGGGAACCATGTTATGAGGAGGGGGAGCCATCCCCACAGGACCCCGTGTTCGGTCGACCGAAGTGGTTTTCGGTCGACCGAACCGACGTTCGGTAGGCCGGGCTGCCGAGCGAAAACTGTGTGTGACTCGTGAAGTGCTGGACGCTAGGGGTGCATGGGGCTGGCTATGCCCCCAAACCCTCTTAGGTGGTGGGGGAACCATGTTATGTGGTGGGGGAGCCATCCCCACGGGACCCCGTGTTTGGCCGACTGAAGTGGTTTTCGATCGACCGAACCGACGTTCGGTAGGCCGGGCTGCCGAGCGAAAACTGTGTGCGACTCGTGAAGGGCTGGACGCTAGGGGTGCATGGGGCTAGCTATGCCCCCAAACCATGTTATTTAATGGGGGAGCCATCCCCAAAGGACCCGTGTTATGTGGTGGGGGAGCCATCCCCACGGGACCCCTTGTTTGGCCGACTGAAGTGGTTTTCGATCGACCGAACCGACGTTCGGTGGGCCGGGCTACCGAGCGAAAACTGTGTGCGACTCGTGAAGGGCTGGACGCTAGGGGTGCATGGGGCTAGCTATGCCCCCAAACCCTCTTATGTGGTGGGGGAACCATGTTATGTGGTGGGGGAGCCATCCCCTCGGGACCCCGTGTTCAGTCGACCGAACGGATTTTCGGTCGATCGAACCGACGTTCGGTAGGCCGGGCTGCCAAGCAAAAACTATGTGTGACTCCTGAAGGGCAGGACGCTAGGGGAGCGTGGGGCTGGCTATGCCCCCAAACCCTATTAGGTGGTGGGGGAACCATGTTATGTGGTGGGGGAGCCGTCCCCTCGGGACCCCGAGTTCGGTAGGCAGGGCTGCCGAGCGAAAACTATGTGCGATTCCTGAAGGGCAGGACGCTAGGGGTGCATGGGGCTGGCTATGCCCCCAAACCCTCTTTGGTGGTGAGGGAACCATGTTATGTGGTGGGGGAGCCGTCCCCACGGGACCCCGTGTTCGGTCGACCGAACCGACGTTCGGTAGGACAGGCTGCCGAGCGAAAACTGTGTGCGACTCGTGAAGGGCTGGACGCTCGTGGTGCATGGCGCTGGGTATGCCCCCAAGCCCTTTTAGGTGGTGGGGGAACCATGTTATGTGGTGGGGGAGCCATCTCCATGGGACCCCGTGTTCGGCCGACCGATTTGTTTTTCGATCGACCGAACCGACGTTCGGTAGGCCGGGCTGCCGAGCGAAAACTGTGTTCGACTCGTGAACGGCTGGGCGTTCGGGGTGCATCGGGCTGGCTATGCCCCCAAACCATGTTATGTAGTAGGGGAGCCATCCGTAAAGGACCCGTGTTCGGCCGACCGAACCGAGTTTCGGTCGACCGAACCGACGTTCGGTCGGCCGGGCGGCCGAGCGGAAACTGTGTGTGACTCATGAAGGGCTGGGTGCTCGGCGTGCGTGGGGCTGGCTATGCCCCCAAACCCTATTAGGTGGTGGGGGAATCATGTTATGTGGTAGGGGAGCCATCCCCACGGGACCCTGTGTTCGGCCAACCAAACGGATTTTTGGTCAACCGAACTGACGTTCGGTAGGCCGGGCTGCCGAGCGAAAACTGTGTGTGACTCGTGAAGGACTGGACGCTAGGGGTGCATGGGGCTGGCTATGCCCCCAAACCCTGTTAGGTGGTGGGGGAACCATGTTATGTGGTGGGGTAGCCATCCCAACGGGACCCCGTGTCGGCCGTCCGAACAGACATTCGGTAGGTCGGGCTGCCGAGCAAAAACTAGTTGTGACTCTTGAAGGGCAGGACGCAAGGGGTGCATGGGGCTGGCTATGCCCCCAAACCCTCTTAGGTGGTGGGGGAACCATGTTATGTGGTTGGGGAGCCATCCCCACGGGACCCCGTGTTCGGCCAACCGAAGTGGCTTTCGGTCAACCGAACGGACGTTCGGTAGGCTGGGCCGCAGAGCGAAAACTGTGTGTGACCCGTGAAGTGCTAGACGTTCGGGGTGCATGGGGCTGGCTATGCCCCCAAAACCTCTTAGGTGTTTGGGGAACCATGTTATGTGGTGGGGGAGCCGTCCCCACAGGACCCCGAGTTCGGTCGACCGAAGTGATTTTCGGTCGACTGAACCGACGTTCGGTAGGACGGGCTACTGAGCGAAAACTGTGTGCGACTCGTGAAGGGCTGGACAATAGGGGTGCATGGGGCTGGCTATGCCCCCAAACCCTATTAGGTGGTGGGGGAACCATGTTATGTGGTGGGGGAGCCATCCCCACGGGTCCCCGTTTTCGGTCGACAGAAAGGATTTTCGGTCGATCGAACCGACATTCGGTAGGCCGGGCTGCCAAGCAAAAACTATGTGCGATTCCTGAAGGGTAGGACGCTAGGGGTGCATGGGGCAGGCTGTGCCCCGAAAGCCTCTTAGGTGGTGGGGGAACCATGTTATGAGGTGGGGGAGCCATTCCCACGGGACCCCGAGTTCGGTCGACCGAAGTGATTTTCGGTCGACCGAACCGACGTTTGGTGGGCTGGGCTGCCGAGCGAAAACTGTGTGTGACCCGTGAAGGGCTGGACGCTAGGGGTGCATGGGGCTGGCTATGCCCCCAAAACTTCTTAGGTGGTGGGTGAACCATGTTATGTGGTAGGGGAGCCATCCTCACGGGACCCCGTGTTCGGTCGACCAAACGGATTTTCGGTCGACCGAACCGACGTTCGGTAGGACGGGATGCCGAGGTAAAACTGTGTGCGACTCGTGAAGGGCTAGACGCTAGAGGTGCATGGGGCTGGCTATGCCCCCAAACCCTATTAGGTGGTGGGGGAGCCATCCCCACGGGTCCCCGTGTTCGGTCGACCGAACGGATTTTCGGTCGATCGAACCGACGTTCGGTAGGCCGGGCTGCCAAGCAAAAACTATGTGCGACTCCTGAAGGGCAGGACGCTAGGGGTGCATGGGGCTGGCTGTGCCCACAAACCCTCTTAGGTGGTGGGGGAACCATGTTATGAGGATGGGGAGCCATCCCCACGGGAGCCCGTGTTTGGCCGACTGAAGTGATTTTCGATCGACCGAACCGACGTTCGGTAGGCCGGGCTACCGAGCGAAAACTGTGTGTGACTCGTGAAGTGCTGGACACTAGGGGTGCATGGGGCTGGCTATGCCCCCAAACCCTCTTAGGTGGTGGGGGAACCATGTTATGCGGTGGGGGAGCCATCCCCACGGGACCCCGTGTTTGGCCGACTGAAGTGGTTTTCGATCGACCGAACCGACGTTCGGTAGGCCGGGCAACCAAGCGAAAACTGTGTGCGACTCGTGAAGGGCTGGACGCTAGGGGAGCGTGGGGCTGGCTATGCCCCCAAACCCTATTAGGTGGTGGGGGAACAATGTTATGTGGTGGGGGAGCCATCCCCACGGGACCCCGTGTTCGGCCGACCGAACGGATTTTCGGTCGACCGAACCGACGTTCGGTAGGCCGGCTGCCGAGCGTAAACTGTGTGTGACCCGTGAAGGGCAGGGCGCTCAGGGTGCGTGGGGCTGGCTATGCCCCCAAACCCTATTAGATGGTGGGAAAACCATGTTATGTGCTGGAGAGCCATCCCCACGGGACCCCGTGTTCAGCCGACCGAACGGATTTTCAGTCGACCGAAAGGATTTTCGGTCGACCGAACCGATGTTCGGTAGGACGGGCTGCCGAGCGAAAACTGTGTGCGACTCGTGAAGGGCTGGACAATAGGGGTGCATGGGGATGGCTATGCCCCCAAACCCTATTAGGTGGTGGGGGAAC
This sequence comes from Oryza officinalis, assembly GCA_008326285.1. Taxonomy (NCBI): domain Eukaryota; kingdom Viridiplantae; phylum Streptophyta; class Magnoliopsida; order Poales; family Poaceae; genus Oryza; species Oryza officinalis. The sequence goes on along the minus strand of BDMV01000003.1, from coordinate 4,307,277 downwards.
CATGCTATGTGGTGGGGGAGCCATCCCCACGGGTCCCCGTTTTCGGTCGACAGAACGGATTTTCGGTCGATCGAACCGATGTTCGGTAGGACGGGCTGCCGAGCGAAAACTGTGTGCGACTCGTGAAGGGCTGGACAATAGGGGTGCATGGGGATGGCTATGCCCCCAAACCCTATTAGGTGGTGGGGGAACCATGCTATGTGGTGGGGGAGCCATCCCCACGGGTCCCCGTTTTCGGTCGACAGAACGGATTTTCGGTCGATCGAACCGACGTTCGGTAGGCCGGGCTGCCAAGCAAAAACTATGTGCGATTCCTGAAGGGTAGGACGCTAGGGGTGCATGGGGCAGGCTGTGCCCCGGAAGCCTCTTAGGTGGTGGGGGAACCATGTTATGTGGTGGGGGAGCCATCCCCACGGGACCCCGCGTTCGGCCGACCGAACGGATTTTCGGTCGACCGAACCGACGTTCGGTAGGCCGACTGCCGAGCGTAAACTGTGTGTGACCCGTGAAGGGCAGGGCGCTCAGGGTGCGTGGGGCTGGCAATGCCCCCAAACCCTATTAGATGGTGGGAAAACCATGTTATGTGCTGGGGAGCCATCCCCACGGGACCCCGTGTTCAGCCGACTTAACGGATTTCCTAAACCCTATTAGGTGGTGGGGACACCATGTTATGTGGTGGGGGAGCCATCCCCATGGGACCTCGTGTTCGGTCGACCGAACGGATTTTCGGTCGACCGAACCGATGTTCGGTAGGACGGGCTGCCGAGCGAAAACTGTGTGTGACTCGTGAAGGGCTGGACGCTAGGGGTGCATGGGGCTGGCTATGCCGCCAAACCCTCTTAGGTGGTGGCAGAACCATGTTATGTGGTGGGGGAGCCATCCCCACGGGACCCCTTGTTTGGCCGATTGAAGTGGTTTTCGACCGACCGAACCGACGTTCGGTGGGCCGGGCTGCCGAGCGAAAACTGTGTGCGACTCGTGAAGGGCTGGGGGCTCGGGGTGCATCGGGCTGGCTATGCCCCCAAACCATGTTATTTAATGGGGCAGCCATTCCCAAAGGACCCGTGTTATGTGGTGGGGGAGCCATCCCCACGGGACCCCTTGTTTGGCCGACTGAAGTGGTTTTCGATCGACCGAACCGACGTTCGGTGGGCCGGGCTGCCGAGCGAAAACTGTGTGCGACTCGTGAAGGGCTGGACGCTAGGGGTGCATGGGGCAAGCTATGCCCCCAAACCCTCTTAGGTGGTGGGGGAACCATGTTATGTGGTGGGGGAGCCATCCCCACGGGACCCCGTGTTTGGTCGACCGAACGGATTTTCGGTCGATCGAACCGACGTTCGGTAGGACGGGCTGCCGAGCGAAAACTGTGTGCGACTCGTGAAGGGCGGGACGCTAGGGGTACATGGGGCTGGCTGTGCCCCCAAACCCTCTTTGGTGGTAGGGGAACCATGCTATGTGGTGGGGGAGCCATCCCCACGGGTCCCCGTGTTCGGTCGACCGAACGGATTTTCGGTCGATCGAACCGACGTTCGGTAGGCCGGGCTGCCAAGCAAAAACTATGTGCGACTCCTGAATGGTAGGACGCTAGGGGTGCATGGGGCAGGCTGTGCCCCGAAACCCTCTTAGGTGGTGTGGGAACCATGTTATGAGGTGGGGGAGCCATCCCCACGGGACCCCGTGTTCGGCCGACCGAAGTGGTTTTCGGTCGACCGAACCGACGTTCTGTAGGCTGGGCTGCCGAGCGAAAACTGTGTGTGACTCGTGAAGTGCTGGACGCTAGGGGTGCATGGGGCTAGCTATGCCCCCAAAACCTCTTAGGTGGTGGGGGAACCATGTTATGTGGTGGGGGAGCCGTGCCAACAGGACCCCGAGTTCGGTCGACCGAAGTGATTTTCGGTCGACCGAACCGACGTTTGGTGGGCTGGGCTGCCGAGCGAAAACTGTGTGTGACCCATGAAGGGCTGGACGCTAGGGGTGCATGGGGCTAGCTATGCCCCCAAAACTTCTTAGGTGGTGGGTGAACCATGTTATGTGGTCGGGGAGCCATCCTCACGGGACCCCGTGTTCGGCCGACCGAAGTGGTTTTCGGTCGACCGAACCGACGTTCTGTAGGCTGGGCTGCCGTGCGAAAACTGTGTGTGACTCGTGAAGTGCTGGACGCTAGGGGTGCATGGGGCTGGCTATGCCCCCAAAACCTTTTAGGTGGTGGGGGAACCTTGTTATGTGGTGGGGGAGCCGTCCCCACAGGACCCCGAGTTCGGTCGACCGAAGTGATTTTCGGTCGACCGAACCGACGTTCGGTGGGCCGGGCTGCCGAGCGAAAATTGTGTGTGACCCTTGAAGGGCAGGATGCTAGGGGTGCATGGGGCTGGCTATGCCGCCAAACCCTCTTAGGTAGTGGGGGAACCATGTTATGTGGTGGGGGAGCCATCCCCACGGGACCCCGTGTTCGGCCGACCGAAGTGGTTTTCGGTCAACCGAACTGACTTTCGGTAGGCTGGGCTGTTGAGCGAAAACTGTCTGTGACTCGTGAAGTGCTAGACGCTAGGGGTGCATTGGGCTGGCTATGCCCCCAAAACCTCTTAGGTGGTGGGGGAGTCGTCCCCACAGGACCCCGAGTTCGGATGACCGAAGTGATTTTCGGTCGACCGAACCGACCTTCGGTGGGCCGGGCTGCCGAGCGAAAACTGTGTGCGACTCGTGAAGGGCTGGACACTAGGGGTACATGGGGCTGGCTATAACCCCAAACCCTCGTAGGTGGTGGCGGAACCATGTTATGTGGTGGGGGAGCCTTCCCCACGGGACCCCGTGTTCGGCCGACCGAAGTGATTTTCGGTCGACCAAACCGACGTTCGGTAGGCCGGGCTGCCGAGCGAAAACTGTGTGCGACTCGTGAAGGGCTAGACGCTAGGGGTGCATGGCGCTGGCTATGCCCCCAAACCCTCTCATGCGGTGGGGGAACCATGTTATGTGGTGGGGGAGCCATCCCCACGGGACCCCTCTTTCGGCCGACCGAACGGATTTTCGGTCGACCGAACCAACGTTCGGTAGGCCGGGCTGCCGAGCGAAAACTGTGTGTGACTCGTGAAGGGCTGGACGCTAGGGGTGCATGGGGCTGGCTATGCCTCCAAACCCTCTTAGGTGGTGGCGGAACCATGTTCTGTGGTGGCGGAGCCATCCCCACGGGACACCGTGTTCGGCCGACCCAAGTGATTTTTGGTCGACCGAATCGACGTGCGGCAGGCCGGGCTGCCGAGCGAAAATTGTGTGTGACCCGTGAAGGGCAGGGCGCTTGGGGTGCGTGGGGCTGGCTATGCCCCCAAACCCAATTAGATGGTGGGGAAACCAAGTTATGTCGTGGGGGAGCCATGCCCACAGGACCCCGTGTTCGGCTGACCAAACGGATTTTTGGTCAACCGAACCGACATTCGGTAGGCCGGGCTGCCGAGTGAAAACTGCGTGCGACTCGTCAAGGGCTGGACGCTAGGGGTGCATGGGGCTGGCTATGCCCCCAGACCCTCTTAGGCGGTCGGTGAACCATGTTATGTGGTCGGGGAGCCATCCCCACGGGACCCCGTGTTCGGCCGACCGAACGGATTTTCGGTCGACCGAACCGACGTTCGGTAGGCCGGCTGCCGAGCGACAATTGTGTACGACTCCTGAAGGTCTGGGCGCTCGGGGTGCGTGGGGCTGGCTATGCCCCTAAACCCTATTATGTGGTGGGGACACCATGTTATCTGGTGGGGGAGCCATCCCCACGGGACCCCGTGTTCGGCCGACCGAAGTGATTTTCGGTCGACCGAACCGACGTTCGGTAGGCTGGTCTGCCGAGCGAAAACTGTGTGTGACTCGTGAAGGGCTGGACGCTAGGGGTGCATGGGGCTGGCAATGCCCCCAGACCCTCTTAGGCGGTGGGTGAACCATGTTATGTGGTGGGGGGGCCATCCCCACGGGACCCCGTGCTCGGCCAACCGAACGGATTTTCGGTCGACCGAACCGACGTTCGGTAGGCCGGGCTGCCGAGCGAAAACTGTGTGTGATCCATGAAGGGCTGGGCGCTCGGGGTGCGTGGGGCTGGCTATGCCCCCAAACCCTATTAGATGGTGGGAAAACCATGTTATGTGGTGGGGGAGCCATCCCCACGGGACCCCGTGTTCGGCCGACCGAACGGATTTTCGGTCGACCGAAACGACATTCGGTAGGCCGGGCTGCCGTGCGAAAACTGCGTGCAACTCGTGAAGGGCTGGACGCTAGGGGTGCATGGGGCTGGCTATGCCCCCAGACCCTCTTAGGCGGTGGGTGAACCATGTTATGTGGTGGGGGAGCCATCCCCACGGGACCCAGTGTTCGGCCGACCGAACGGATTTTCGGTCGACCGAACCGACGTTCGGTAGGCCGGCTGCCGAGCGAAAACTGTGTGTGACCCGTGAAGGGCTGGGCGCTCAGGGTGCGTGGGGCTGGCTATGCCCCCAAACCCTATTAGATGGTGGGAAAACCATGTTATGTGCTGGGGAGCCATCCCCACGGGACCCCGTGTTCAGCCGACTTAACGGATTTCCTAAACCCTATTAGGTGGTGGGGACACCATGTTATGTGGTGGGGGAGCCATCCCCATGGGACCCCGTGTTCGGCCGACCGAACGGATTTTCGGTCGACCGAACCGACGTTCGGTAGGCCAGGCTGCCGAGCGAAAACTGCGTGCGACTCGTGAAGGGCTGGACGCTAGGGGTGCATGGGGATGGCTATGCCCCCAAACCCTCTTAGCTGGTGGCGGAACCATCTTATGTGGTGGCGAAGCCATCCCCACGGGACACCGTGTTCGGCCGACCCAAGTGATTTTCGGTCGACCGAACCGACGTTCGGTAGGCCGGGCTGCCGAGCGAAAACTATGCACTACACTTGGGGTGCGTGGGGCTGGCTATGCCCCTAAACCCTATTAGGTGGTGGGGTCACCATGTTATGTGGTGGGGGAGCCATCCCCACGGGACCCCGTGTTCGGCCGACCGAAGTAATTTTTGGTCGACCGAACCAACGTTCGGTAGGCCGGGCTGCCGAGCGAAAACGGTGTGTGACTCGTGGAGGGCTGGACACAAGGGGTGCATGGGGCTGGACGCTAGGGGTGCATGGGGCTGGCTATGCCCCCAGACCCTCTTAGGCGGTGGGTGAACCATGTTATGTGGTGGGGGAGCCATCCCCACGGGACCCCGTGTTCGGCCGACCGAAGTGATTTTCGGTCGACCGAACCGACGTTCGGTAGGCTGGGCTGCCGAGCGAAAACTGTGTGTGACTCGTGAAGGGCTGGACGCTAGGGGTGCATGGGGCTGGCAATGCCCCCAGACCCTCTTAGGCGGTGGGTGAACCATGTTATGTGGTGGGGGGGCCATCCCCACGGGACCCCGTGCTCGGCCAACCGAACGGATTTTCGGTCGACCGAACCGACGTTCGGTAGGCCGGGCTGCCGAGCGAAAACTGTGTGTGATCCATGAAGGGCTGGGCGCTCGGGGTGCGTGGGGCTGGCTATGCCCCCAAACCCTATTAGATGGTGGGAAAACCATGTTATGTGGTGGGGGAGCCATCCCCACGGGACCCCGTGTTCGGCCGACCGAACGGATTTTCGGTCGACCGAAACGACATTCGGTAGGCCGGGCTGCCGTGCGAAAACTGCGTGCAACTCGTGAAGGGCTGGACGCTAGGGGTGCATGGGGCTGGCTATGCCCCCAGACCCTCTTAGGCGGTGGGTGAACCATGTTATGTGGTGGGGGAGCCATCCCCACGGGACCCAGTGTTCGGCCGACCGAACGGATTTTCGGTCGACCGAACCGACGTTCGGTAGGCCGGCTGCCGAGCGAAAACTGTGTGTGACCCGTGAAGGGCTGGGCGCTCAGGGTGCGTGGGGCTGGCTATGCCCCCAAACCCTATTAGATGGTGGGAAAACCATGTTATGTGCTGGGGAGCCATCCCCACGGGACCCCGTGTTCAGCCGACTTAACGGATTTCCTAAACCCTATTAGGTGGTGGGGACACCATGTTATGTGGTGGGGGAGCCATCCCCATGGGACCCCGTGTTCGGCCGACCGAACGGATTTTCGGTCGACCGAACCGACGTTCGGTAGGCCAGGCTGCCGAGCGAAAACTGCGTGCGACTCGTGAAGGGCTGGACGCTAGGGGTGCATGGGGATGGCTATGCCCCCAAACCCTCTTAGCTGGTGGCGGAACCATCTTATGTGGTGGCGAAGCCATCCCCACGGGACACCGTGTTCGGCCGACCCAAGTGATTTTCGGTCGACCGAACCGACGTTCGGTAGGCCGGGCTGCCGAGCGAAAACTATGCACTACACTTGGGGTGCGTGGGGCTGGCTATGCCCCTAAACCCTATTAGGTGGTGGGGTCACCATGTTATGTGGTGGGGGAGCCATCCCCACGGGACCCCGTGTTCGGCCGACCGAAGTAATTTTTGGTCGACCGAACCAACGTTCGGTAGGCCGGGCTGCCGAGCGAAAACGGTGTGTGACTCGTGGAGGGCTGGACACAAGGGGTGCATGGGGCTGGACGCTAGGGGTGCATGGGGCTGGCTATGCCCCCAGACCCTCTTAGGCGGTGGGTGAACCATGTTATGTGGTGGGGGAGCCATCCCCACGGGACCCCGTGTTCGGCCGACCGAAGTGATTTTCGGTCGACCGAACCGACGTTCGGTAGGCTGGGCTGCCGAGCGAAAACTGTGTGTGACTCGTGAAGGGCTGGACGCTAGGGGTGCATGGGGCTGGCAATGCCCCCAGACCCTCTTAGGCGGTGGGTGAACCATGTTATGTGGTGGGGGGGCCATCCCCACGGGACCCCGTGCTCGGCCAACCGAACGGATTTTCGGTCGACCGAACCGACGTTCGGTAGGCCGGGCTGCCGAGCGAAAACTGTGTGTGATCCATGAAGGGCTGGGCGCTCGGGGTGCGTGGGGCTGGCTATGCCCCCAAACCCTATTAGATGGTGGGAAAACCATGTTATGTGGTGGGGGAGCCATCCCCACGGGACCCCGTGTTCGGCCGACCGAACGGATTTTCGGTCGACCGAAACGACATTCGGTAGGCCGGGCTGCCGTGCGAAAACTGCGTGCAACTCGTGAAGGGCTGGACGCTAGGGGTGCATGGGGCTGGCTATGCCCCCAGACCCTCTTAGGCGGTGGGTGAACCATGTTATGTGGTGGGGGAGCCATCCCCACGGGACCCAGTGTTCGGCCGACCGAACGGATTTTCGGTCGACCGAACCGACGTTCGGTAGGCCGGCTGCCGAGCGAAAACTGTGTGTGACCCGTGAAGGGCTGGGCGCTCAGGGTGCGTGGGGCTGGCTATGCCCCCAAACCCTATTAGATGGTGGGAAAACCATGTTATGTGCTGGGGAGCCATCCCCACGGGACCCCGTGTTCAGCCGACTTAACGGATTTCCTAAACCCTATTAGGTGGTGGGGACACCATGTTATGTGGTGGGGGAGCCATCCCCATGGGACCCCGTGTTCGGCCGACCGAACGGATTTTCGGTCGACCGAACCGACGTTCGGTAGGCCAGGCTGCCGAGCGAAAACTGCGTGCGACTCGTGAAGGGCTGGACGCTAGGGGTGCATGGGGATGGCTATGCCCCCAAACCCTCTTAGCTGGTGGCGGAACCATCTTATGTGGTGGCGAAGCCATCCCCACGGGACACCGTGTTCGGCCGACCCAAGTGATTTTCGGTCGACCGAACCGACGTTCGGTAGGCCGGGCTGCCGAGCGAAAACTATGCACTACACTTGGGGTGCGTGGGGCTGGCTATGCCCCTAAACCCTATTAGGTGGTGGGGTCACCATGTTATGTGGTGGGGGAGCCATCCCCACGGGACCCCGTGTTCGGCCGACCGAAGTAATTTTTGGTCGACCGAACCAACGTTCGGTAGGCCGGGCTGCCGAGCGAAAACGGTGTGTGACTCGTGAAGGGCAGGACGCTAGGGGTGGATGGGGCTGGCTATGCCCACAAACCCTCTTATGTGGTGTGTAAACCGTGTTATGTGGTGGGGGAGCCATCCCCACGGGACCCCGTGTTCGGCCGACCGAACGGATTTTCGGTTGACCGAACCGACGTTCGATAGGACGGGCTGCCGAGCGAAAATTGTGTGTGACTCGTGAAGGGCTGGACGCTAGGGGTGCATGGGGCTGGCTATGCCCACAAACCCTCTTATGTGGTGGGTGAACCATGTTATGTGGTGGGCGAGCCATCCCCACGGGACCCCGTGTTTGGCCGACCGAACGGAGGTCGACGAACCATCGTTCGGTAGGACGGGCTGCCGAGCGAAAACTGTGTGTGACTCGTGAAGGGCTGGACGCTAGGGGTGCATGGGGCTGGCTATGCCCACAAACCCTCTTATGTGGTGGGTGAACCATGTTATGTGGTGGGCGAGCTATCCCCACGGGACCCCGTGTTCGGCCGACCGAATGGAGGTCGACGAACCAACGTTCGGTAGGCCGGGCTGCCGAGCGAAAACTGCGTGCGACTCGTGAAGGGCTGGACGCTAGGGGTGCATGGGACTGGCTATGCCCCCAAACCCTCTTAGGTGGTGGTGGAACCATGTTATGTGGTGGGGGAGCCATCCCCACGGGACACCGTGTTCGGACGATCGAAGTGATTTTCGTCGACCGAACCAACGTTCGGTAGGCCGGGCTGCCGAGCGAAAATTGCGTGCGACTCGTGAAGGGCTGGACGCTAGGGGTGCATGGGGCTGGCTATGCTCCCAAACCCTCTTAGGTGGTGGCGGAACCATGTTATGTGGTGGCGGAGCCATCCCCACGGAACACCGTGTTCGGCCGACCGAAGTGATTTTCGGTCGACCGAACCGACGTTCGGTAGGCCGGGCTGCCGAGCAAAAACTGTGTACGACTCCTAAAGGGCTGGGCGCTCGGGGTGCGTGGGGCGGGCGATGCCCCTAAACCCTAGTAGGTGGTGGGGACACCATGTTATGTGGTGGGGGAGCCAGCCCCACGGGACCCCGTGTTCGGCCGGCCGAAGAAATTTTCGGTCGACCGAACCGACGTTCGGTAGGCCGGGCTGCCAAGCGAAAACTGTGTGCGACTTCTGAAGGGCTGGACGCTAGGGGTGCATGGGGCAGGCTATGCCCCCAAACCCTCTTAGGTGGTGGCGGAACCATGTTATGTGGTGGTGGAGCCATCCCGATGAGACACCGTGTTCGGCCAACCGAAGTGATTTTCGGTCGACCGAACCAACGTTCGGTTGGCCGGGCTGGCGAGGGAAACTGTGTGCAACTCCCGAAGGGCTGGGCGCTCAGCGTGCGTGGGGCTGGCTATGCCCCTAGACCCTCTTTGGTGGTGGGGAATCCATGTTATGTGGTGGGGGAGCCTTTCCTACGGGACCCGGTGTTCGGTCGACCGAACGAATTTTCAGTCGACCGAATCGACGTTCGGTAGGCCGGGCTACCGAGCGAAAACTGCGTGCGACTCCTAAAGGGCTGGGTGCTCGGGGTGCATGGGGCTGGCTATGCCCCTAAACCCTATTAGGTGGTGGGGACACCATGTTATGTGGTGGGGGAGCCATCCCCACGGGACACCGTGTTCGGCCGACCGAAGTGATTTTCGGTCGACTGAACCGACGTTCGGTAGGCCGGGCTGCCGAGGGAAAACTGTGTGCAAATCATAAAGGGCTGGGCGCTCGGGGTGTGTGGGGCTGGCTATGCCCCGAAACCCTATTAGGTGGTGGGGAAACCATGTTATGTGGTTGGGGAGCCATCCCCACGGGACCCCGTGTTCGGCCGACCGAACGAATTTTCGGTCGACCGAACCGACGTTCGGTAGGCCGGGCTGCCGAGCGAAAACTGCGTGCGACCCCTGAAGGGCTGGGAGCTCGGGGTGCGTGGGGCTGGCTATGCCCCTAAACCCTATTAGGTGGTGGGGACACCATGTTATGTGGTGGGGGAGCCATCCCCACGGGACACCGTGTTCGGCCGACCGAAGTGATTTTCGGTCGACTGAACCGACGTTCGGTAGGCCGGGCTGCCGAGGGAAAACTGTGTGCAAATCATAAAGGGCTGGGCGCTCGGGGTGCGTGGGGCTGGCTATGCCCCTAAACCCTATTAGGTGGTGGGGAAACCATGTTATGTGGTTGGGGAGCCATCCCCACGGGACCCCGTGTTCGGCCGACCGAACGAATTTTCGGTCGACCGAACCGACGTTCGGTAGGCCGGGCTGCCGAGCAAAAACTGTGTACGACTCCTGAAGGGCTGGACGCTCGGGGTGCGTGGGGCTGGCTATGCCCCTAAACCCTATTAGGTTGTGGGGAAACCATGTTATGTGGTGGGGGAGCCATGCCCACGGGACCCCGTGTTCGGCCGACCGAACGGATTTTCGGTCGACCGAACCGACATTCGGTAGGCCGGGCTGCCGAGCAAAAACTGCGTGCGACTCGTGAAGGGCTGGGCGCTAGGGGTGCATGGGGCTGGCTATGCCCCCAGACCCTCTTAGGCGGTCGGTGAACCATGCTATGTGGTGGGGGAGCCATCCCCACGGGATCCCGTGTTCGGCCGACCGAACGGATTTTCGGTCGACCGAACCGACGTTCGGTAGGCCGGCTGCCGAGCGACAATTGTGTACGACTCCTGAAGGGCTGGCGCTCGGGGTGCGTGGGGCTGGCTATGCCCCTAAACCCTATTAGGTGGTGGGGACACATGTTATGTGGTGGGGGAGCCATTCCCACGGGACCCCGTGTTCGGCCGACCGAAGTGATTTTCGGTCGACCGAACCGACGTTCGGTAGGCTGGGCTGCCGAGCGAAAACTGTGTGTGACTCGTGAAGGGCTGGACGCTAGGGGTGCATGGGGCTGGCAATGCCCCCAGACCCTCTTAGGCGGTGGGTGAACCATGTTATGTGGTGGGGGGGCCATCCCCACGGGACCCCGTGTTCGGCCGACCGAACGGATTTTCGGTCAACCGAACCGACGTTCGGTAGGCCGGCTGCCGAGCGTAAACTGTGTGTGACCCGTGAAGGGCTGGGCGCTCAGTGCGCGTGGGGTTGGCTATGCCCCCAAACCCTATTAGATAGTGGGAAAACCATGTTATGTGCTGGGGAGCCATCCCCACGGTACCCCGTGTTCAGCCGACCGAACGGATTTTCAGTCGACCGAACCGACGTTCGGTAGGCCGGGCTGCCGAGCGAAAACTGTGTGCGACTCATGAAGGGCTGGGCGCTCAGGGTGCGTGTGGCTAGCTATGCCCCTAAACCCTATTAGGTGGTGGGGAAACCATGTTATGTGCTGGGGAGAGCTGTCCCCACGGGACCCCGTGTTCGGCCAACCGAACGGATTTTCGGTCGACCGAACCGACATTCGGTAGGACGGGCTGCCAAGCGAAAACTGTCTGTGACTCGTGAAGGGGTGGACGCTAGGGGTGCAAGGGGCTGGCTATGCCCCTAGACCCTCTTAGGCGGTGGGTGAACCATGCTATGCGGTGGGGGAGCCATCCCCACGGAACCCCGTGTTCGGCCGACCGAACGGATTTTCGGTCGATCGAACCGACGTTCGGTAGGCCGGGCTGCCGAGCGAAAACGGTGTGTGACTCGTGAAGGGCTGGACGCTAGGGGTGGATGGGGCTGGCTATGCCCACAAACCCTCTTATGTGGTGGGTAAACCATGTTATGTGGTGGGGGAGCCATCCCCACGGCACCCCGTGTTCGGCCGACCGAATGGATTTTCGGTCGACCGAACCGACGTTCGGTAGGACGGGCTGCCGAGCGAAAACTGTGTGTGACTCGTGAAGGGCTGGACGCTAGGGGTGCATGGGGCTGGCCTTGCCCCCAAACGCTGTTAGGTGGTAGGGAACCATGTTATGTGGGGGGGGAGCCATCACCACGGGACCCTGTGTTCGGCCGACCGAAGTGATTTTCGGTCGACCGAACCAACATTCGGTCGGCCGGGCTGCCAAGCGAAAACTGCGTGCGACTCATGAAGCGTTGGGCGCTCGGGGCGCGTGGGGCTGGCTATGCCCCCAAACCCTCTTAGGTGGTGTCGGAACCATGTTATGTGGTGGGGGAGCCATCCCTATGGGACCCCATATTCGGCCGACCGAAGTAATTTTTGGTCGACAGGAGCGACGTTCGGTAGGCCGGGCTGCAGAGCGAAAACTGTGTGTGACATATGAAGGGCTGGGCGCTCGGGGTGAGTGGGGCTGGCTATGCCCCCAAACCCTATTAGATGGTGGGGAAACCATGTTATGTGGTGGGGGAGCCATCCCCACGGGACCCCGTGTTCGGCCGACCGAAGTGATTTTCGGTCGACAAGACCGACGTTCGGTAGGCCGGGCTACCGAGCGAAAACTGCATGCGACTCCTGAAGGGCTGGGCGCTCGGGGGGCGTGGGGCTGGCTATGCCCCCAAACCTTATTAGATGGTGGGGAAACCATGTTATGTGGTGGGGGAGCCATCCCCACGGGACCCCGTGTTCGGCCGACCGAACGGATTATCGGTCGACCGAACCGACGTTCGGTAGGACGGGCTGCCGAGCGAAAACTGCGTGCGACTCGTGAAGGGCTGGACGCTAGGGGTGCATGGGGCTGGCTATGCCCCCAAACCCTCTAAGGTGGTGTTGGAACCATGTTATGTGGTGGCGGAGCCATCCCCACGGGACACCGTGTTCGGCCGACCGAAGTAATTTTCGGTCGACCGAACCGACATTCGGTAGGCCGGGCTACCGAGCGAAAACTGCGTGCGACACCTGAAGGGCTGGGCGCTCGGGGTGCGTGGGACTGGCCTTGCCCCTAAACCCTATTAGGTGGTGGGGAAGCCATGTTATGTGGTGGGGGAGCCATCCCCATGCGACCCCGTGTTCGGCCGACCGAACGAATTTTCGATCGACCGAACCGACGTTCGGTAGGTCGGGCTGCCAAGCGAAAACTGCGTGCGACTCCTGAAGGGCTGGGCGCTCGGGGTGCGTGGGGCAGGCTATGCCCCCAAACCCTCTTAGGTGGTGGTGGAACCATGTTATGTGGTGGCGGAGCCATCCCCACTGGACACCGTGTTCGGCCGACCGAAGTGATTTTCGATCGACCGAACCGACGTTCGGTGGGCCAGGCTGCCGAGCGAAAACTGCGTGCGACTCGTGAAGGGCTGGGCGCTCGGGGTGCGTGGGGCTGGCTATGCCCCTAAACCCTAGTAGGTGGTGGGGACACCATGTTATGTGGTGGGGGAGCCAGCCCGACGGGACCCCGTGTTCAGCCGACCGAAGTAATTTTTGGTCGACCGAACCGACGTTCGGTAGGCCGGGCTGCCGAGCGAAAACTGTGTGCGACTTGTGTAGGGCTGGACGCTAGGGGTGCATGGGGCAGGCTATGCCCCCAAACCCTCTTAGGTGGTGGCGGAACCATGTTATGTGGTGGTGGAGCCATCCCGACAAGACACCGTGTTCGGTCGACCGAACCAACGTTCGGTTGGCCGGGCTGGCGAGGGAAAACTGTGTGCGACACCCGAAGGGTTGGGCGCTCGGGGTGCGTAGGGCTGGCTATGCACCTAAACCCTATTAGGTGGTGGGGAATCCATGTTATGTGGTGGGGGAGCCTTTCCCACGAGACCCCGTGTTCGGCCGACCGAACGAATTTTCGATCGACCGAACCGACGTTCGGTAGGCCGGGCTACCGAGGGAAAACTGTGTGCAACTCCTGAAGGGCTGGGCGCTCGGGGTGCGTGGGGCTGGCTATGCCCCTAAACCCTATTAGGTGGTGGGGAAACCATGTTATGTGGTTGGGGAGCCATCCCCACGGGACACCGTGTTCGGCCGACCGAAGTGATTTTCGGTCGACTGAACCGACGTTCGGTAGGCCGGGCTACCGAGGGAAAACTGTGTGCAACTCCTGAAGGGCTGGGCGCTCGGGGTGCGTGGGGCTGGCTATGCNGAGGACATTCCGAAGACGGCATTCACTACTCGTTATGGGTTGTTTGAGTGCACAGTCATGTCTTTTGGACTTACCAATGCACCGGCCTTTTTCATGAACTTGATGAATAAGGTGTTCATGGAATTTCTGGATAAGTTCGTCGTGGTTTTTATCGATGATATACTTGTTTACTCTAAGTCCAAGGAGGACATGAGCAACATCTTCGCCTCGTACTTGAGAAATTAAAGGAACACCAGTTGTATGCCAAGTTTAGCAAGTGTCGACTTTTGGCTCGAGGAGGTACAGTTCCTAGGCCACATCATCACAGCTCAAGGAGTGGCAGTAGACCCGTCGAATGTGGAGTCGGTTACCAAGTGGAAGCCTCCGCGCACGGTTTCGCAGATTAGGAGTTTTCTTGGACTTGCGGGTTACTACCGTCGGTTCATTGAGAATTTCTCCAAGATTGCCAAGCCAATGACACAGTTACTGAAAAAGGATGAGAAGTTCAAGTGGTCAGCAGAATGCGACAGAAGTTTTGAGGAACTTAAGAAGAAGTTGGTAACGGCACCAGTCTTAATTCTGCCAGATCAGACTAAAGATTTTCAGGTTTATTGCGATGCGTCTCGCCAAGGGCTAGGATGTGTATTGATGCAAGAAGGCAGAGTGGTTGCATACGCTTCGCGTCAACTGCGCCCACATGAGAATAATTACCCCACTCATGATCTGGAATTAGCAGCAGTGGTACATGCCCTAAAGATCTGGAGACATTACCTTATTGGGAACCGTTGTGAGGTGTATACGGATCACAAGAGTTTGAAGTATATCTTCACCCAACCGGACTTAAATCTCCGTCAGCGAAGATGGTTGGAATTGATTAAAGACTATGATCTGGGAATCCACTACCATCCCGGTAAAGCTAATGTCGTGGCAGATGCTTTAAGCCGGAAGAGCTACTGTAACTCCACAAGTATGGAAGAGATGAGCAGCCAGTTGCAGCGAGACTTCGAACGGCTGAACCTCGGTATTGTTGAACATGGGTTCGCGTCCGCTCTAGAAGCACGACCAACGCTCGTGGAGCAGGTCCGAGCAGCTCAAGCTAAAGATCCGGAGATAGCAGAGCTCAAGAAAAACATGAGGGTTGGAAAGGCCCGAGATTTCTCCGAAGATGAGCATGGCACGATATGGATGGGAGAAAGACTGTGCGTCCCGGAAGACAAAGAGTTAAAGGAGTTAATACTCACGGAAGCCCATCAAACTCAGTATTCAATTCACCTGGCAGTACCAAGATGTACCAAGACCTTAAAGAGAAGTTCTGGTGGGTTAGCATGAGAAGAGAAATAGCTGAATTCGTCGCACTCTGTGACGTGTGCCAGCGAGTCAAGGCAGAGCATCAAAGGCCTGCAGGACTGTTACAGCCTCTCCAAATTCCGGAATGGAAATGGGAAGAAATTGGAATGGATTTCATCACAGGTTTGCCGAGAACGTCGTCTGGACATGATTCTATCTGGGTCATCGTGGATCGACTCACGAAGGTGGCTCATTTCATTCCTGTGCATACTACCTACTCTGGAAAGAAGCTAGCAGAACTCTACCTCGCAAGAATCATGTGTTTACACGGAGTGCCTAAGAAGATCGTATCGGATCGAGGAAGCCAGTTCACCTCAAAGTTCTGGCAGAAATTACAAGAAGAATTGGGAACCCGTTTGAACTTTAGCACGGCTTACCATCCGCAAACTGATGGCCAGACTGAGCGAGTGAACCAGATACTTGAGGATATGCTCAGAGCCTGTGCGCTTGATTTTGGAGGAGCATGGGACAAGAGTTTGCCATATGCCGAGTTCTCCTACAACAACAGTTATCAAGCCAGCTTGCAGATGGCACCATTTGAGGCGTTGTATGGCAGAAAGTGCCGTACCCCGCTCTTTTGGGATCAGACCGGAGAACGACAACTATTTGGGACTGAAGTCTTGAGGATGCGGAAGAAAAGGTCAGAACCGTCAGAGAAAGGTTGAGAATTGCGCAGTCTCGACAGAAAAGCTATGCCGACAATCGTCGAAGGGAGTTAACTTTCGAAACAGGGGACTACGTGTACCTTCGTGTCACACCGCTTCGAGGAGTACACCGCTTTCAAACTAAAGGCAAATTGGCACCACGCTTTGTGGGACCATACAAGATCTGCGAGCGTCGAGGAGAAGTTCGCTTACCAGCTTGAGCTTCCACCCAACATGGCCGGTATTCACGATGTGTTTCACGTCTCGCAATTGAAGAAATGCTTGAGAGTACCGGAAGAACAGGCCAGTCCCGATCAAATTGAGATTCAAGAGGACTTGACTTATGTGGAGAAGCCGATTCGTATTCTCGAAACCAGCGAGAGGAGGACCAGAAACAAGGTTACCAGGTTCTGCAGAGTTCAGTGGAGCCATCATTCCGAGGAAGAAGCTACATGGGAAAGAGAGGATGAATTGAAGGCTGCCCATCCGCACCTCTTCGCCAGCACCTCCGAATCTCGGGGTCGAGATTCCGTTTAAGGGGGGTAGGTTTGTCACACCCTGAGGTTCTCCCAAATCGTAAAAATTAAATTTAATAATTTATCTGAGAAATTGTTGAATTAAATCTGGAGAAAAACCCAATTAAATAATGCATTAAAGAAGTGGAAATGGCAAGGTGGAATTTTTCTTGAGTTCCCCATGTCAAAATACATTAACAGGATTTTTAGTGGAATTTTCAGAGCCCTAAAATAATTTTAACTAATTAAAAACCCTCAAGCGCAATAAATAAATCCCTGGGAAAATTCCTTTTCTTTTCCTTTTCTTTTTCTTTTTCCTCTTCTCGGGCCGTCGGCCCATTCTTCCCTCCTCCCGGCCGGCCCAAGCCGCCGCGCTCGCCGCCGCTCTCCCTCCCCTCTCCTTCGGCCCAGCCGGCCCAAACCCGCCGCCTCTCCTCCTTCCCGGGCCGGCCCGAGGCCACGGCCCGAGCCGCCTGGAAGTCCGCGCGCCTCCCTCGCGCCGCGCCCGCTGACGCGTGGGCCCCGGCCGAGTCGTCTCCGACTCGGCCGGCGCCGCCAAGCCGCCCGCGCCGCCGCGTTTCGCGGGGAGTCCGCAACCGCCGCCGCCCGTGCCCTAGCCGTCCTCCTCCCCTATTTATTTCCCCGCACTGCACGACCCCTCTCCCGTTTCCGAGCCGCCGACCGCCCCTAACCCTAGCCGTGAGCGCCGCCGTCGCCGAAGCCGCGCCGCCGCCGTTTTCCCCGCCGTCGCGTAAGCGCCGCCGCCGTCCCCTTTTCTCCTTCCCTCTCGCGCCGCTGCGCCCGCCGTGCGCCTCCGGCCATCGCCGTGCGCGCGCGCGCCGCCGCCGCCGCCACGCGCCGCTGCCTCCGCCGCCTCCCGTGCGCCGCCGCCGCGAGCCGCCGCTCCGCCGCCGCCCCGCGCGCCGCCGCTCGGCCCAAACCCTAACCCTAGCCGCCGCCCGCGCCTCAGCCGTCGGATCGGCCACTCGGGCCGATCCCGGCCGCCCGCTCCCGCCCCGCGTGGCCGCCACGTGGGCGCCGCGTGGCTGCCGCGTCGGCGCCACGTGTGCGCCACGTGGTGCGCAGCCGCCGCCGCGGCTGACGTCAGCCCTAGCGCTGACGTCAGCCATGAACGTCAGCCCCAGCCGTGACGTCAGCAGTGACGTCAGCCCTAAGGGTTTATTGCGCAATAATTAATTAAGGATTTTTCTGTTTTAGTAAAAACACAGATAACTTCAAAAATTCATAACTAATTCATCCGGACTCCGTTTTAGTCCGTTCAAGTCTCAGAAAATTCATAAAAATGCGCTAGAATCCATTAAAAATAGTTTTATTCTTTGTTTCAGTAGACTTATAGCATGTATTGTTGTTTGCTTTGTTTGTCGTGTAGATTCCGGTAATTCCGATCTCCGGTTTATTCGAAGTCGTTGCCGAAGTCTGACCCAGCGCAAGAGCAAGGCAAGTCATACTTATTCATTTGATCATATTGTACCTAAATTGCGAAACAGTCTTATTTTTCTCTAAATACTGCATTGTTTTATAATGTCATCTATGGGTAGTTTACCTATTGTACTCAGCCTTATATTGCGATTACCTTATTCTTTGATAGCTTGGGAAATAATTTGAGTAGTTGCTACAATAGAACTTGCTTAGCCCTGCTTAGAAACATTAGCTCACAATTGGGATATTTAAAGCTTCATTAATACTTAAGTGATGGTTATTTCATGTTGGCTCGCGATGGTTAATCGTGGGTGATTTAATTAAATGTTTCAACTAAAATCTTGCTTAATGGTGGGTTGTGAGCACATGGTTTTGATGGTCGTGCTCATGACGAATTAAGGACCGGTTCGCGGGAAACCCTGGAAGAAGAACCGTGCGTACCACAAGCCAGCGTGGGCAACGGCTGGACTTGAAGTGTAGCTTTCCTCTAGCCTGACGTACATCTGGTTAGGGTGAGCGTGATGGAGTTTGGATGGGCCCGGCGAGGGTCTATGCGGCTGCCGGATTCACCAAGGCTCGAGGGGGGCTGCCCACTGCCTTTTGAGGAGTGGGGGCGAAACCCGAGGTGGTACGATTGGTTAGAGGGGGTTATGCGAAGGGTCCTGTCACAGCTCCTTTTCCGGTTACCGTGGTGGTATGTCGGCGCACAGTAATGTGTTGTAGGACTGTGTCTTGTGGGTACAGATGTACACCTCTGATCAGAGTAAAACTATTCGAATAGCCGTGCCCGCGGTTATGGGCGATCAACCAGATTCACCGTGATTAGTTGAACTCTTTAATAATTTGACTTAATGGAAATGGTTTAGTTCAGGTGGATGGTTGGGCCTGTCGCAACGTGGTGTAGCGTTGGACAGTGATGGTTTAATTATGACTAATTAATTCAACTGTTTTACTGTTTTCAACTATTGTTTTTAAATGCGTATTTTATGCAAAATAACCATTGCAGCTCTCCTTTGTTATTACTTGCATCATTATTTTCCTTTCCGGTATGACTTGTTGAGTACAGTGGGTAGTACTCAGTCTTGCTTTATTTTTCCCCACACCAGAGTTGGAGGTTGTTTCAGAGGAAGACTTTTCAGAAGAGTAGGCTTGTTGCTACCGTCGAGGAATGCCTGTGGATTGGAGTCGCTACGTTGCGAGTGTTTAGTTTATTAGATTAGTTGTTTCCTTTTTCCGCTGCAGTTTTGTAAGAGATTTTTATTGTTTTGTAAGACGTGGATCTGTATGGCAACTTTGTCATTTGTGTACCCTGGCTGGTCCTGGACAGGGATTTTAATACACAATTTGCTTTGGAAATTCTGGTCGTGAATTTCTGGGCGTGACAGCCAGGCCCCATGCACCCCTAGCGTCCAGCCCTTCACGAGTCCGCACGCAGTTTTCGCTTGGCAGCCCGGCCTACCGAACGTCGGTTCGGTCGACCGAAAATTCGTTCGGTCGGCCGAACACGGGGTCCCGTGGGGATGGCTCCCCAACCACATAACATGGTTTCCCCACCACCTAATAGGGTTTAGGGGCATAGCCAGCCCCACACACCCCGAGCGCCCAGCCCTTCAGGAGTCGCACACAGTTTTCCCTCGGAGCCCGGCCTACCGAACGTCGGTTCAGTCGACCGAAAATCACTTCGGTCGGCCGAACACGGTGTCCCGTGGGGATGGCTCCCCCACCACATACATGGTGTCCCCACCACCTAATAGGGTTTAGGGGCAAAGCCAGCCCCACGCACCCCGAGCACCCAGCCCTTCAGGAGTCGCACGCAGTTTTCGCTCGGTAGCGCGCCTACCGAACGTCGGTTCGGTCGACCGAAAATTACTTCGGTCGGCCGAACACGGTGTCCCGCGGGGATGGCTCCGCCACCACATAACATGGTTCCGACACCACCTAAGAGGGTTTGGGGCATAGCCAGCCCCATGCACCCCTAGCGTCCAGCCCTTCACGTGTCGCACGCAGTTTTCGCTCGGCAGCCCGTCCTACCGAACGTCGGTTCGGTCGACCGAAAATCCGTTCGGTAGGCCGAACACGGGGTCCCGTGGGGATGGCTCCCCCACCACATAACATGGTTCCCCCACCCCTAGAGAGGTTTTGGGGCATAGCCAGCCCCATGCACCCCTAGCGTCCAGCCCTTCACGAGTCGCACGCTGTTTTCGCTGGCAGCCCGGCCTACCGAACGTCGGTTCGGTCGACCGAAAATTCGTTCGGTCGGCCGAACACGGGTCCCGTGGGGATGGCTCCCCAACCACATAACATGGTTTCCCCACCACCTAATAGGGTTTAGGGGCATAGCCAGCCCCATGCACGCCCGAGCGCCGCCGTTGCCCACGCTGGCTTGTGGTACGCACGGTATTTCTTCCAGGGTTTCCCGCGAACCGGTCCTTAATTGTCATGAGCACGACCATCAAAACCATGTGCTCACAACCCACCATTAAGCAAGATTTTAGTTGAAACATTTAATAAATCACCCACGATTAACCATCGCGAGCCAACATGAAATAACCATCACTAAATATTAATGAAGCTTTAATTATCCCAATGGTGAGCTAATGTTTCTAAGCAGGGCTAAGCAAATTCTGTTGTAGCAACTACTCAAATTATTTCCCAAGCTATCAAAGAAATAAGGTAATCGCAATATTAGGCTGAGTACAATAGGTAAATTAACCCATAGATGACATTATAAAACAATGCAGTATTTAGAGAAAAATAAGACTGTTTCGCAATTTAGGTACAATATGATCAAATGAATAAGTATGACTTGCCTTGCTCTTGCGCTGGGTCAACTTCGGCAACGACCTCGAAATAAACCGGAGAGTCGGAATTACCGGAATCTATACGACAAACAAAGCAAACAACAATACATGCTATAAGTCTACTGAAACATAGAATAAAACTATTTTTAATGGATTCTAGACATTTTTATGAATTTTCTGAGATTTGAACGGACTAAAACGGAGTCCGGATGAATTAGTTATGAATTTTTGAAGTTATCTGTGTTTTTACTAAAACAGAAAAATCCTTAATTAATTATTGCGCAATATACCCTTAGGGCTGACGTCACTGCTGACGTCACGGCTGGCGGCAGCGGGTTATGGCTGACGTCAGCGGCTAGGGCTGACGTCAGCCGCGGCGGCGGCGGCTGCGCACCACGTGGCGCACACGTGGCACCGACGCGGCAGCCACACGGCGCCCACGTGGCGGCCACGCGGGGCGGGAGCGGGCGGCCGAGATCGGCCCGAGTGGCCGATCCGACGGCTGAGGCGCGCGGGCGGCGGCTAGGGTTAGGGTTTGGGGCCGAGCAGCGGGCGCGCACGGGCGGTGGCGGAGCGGTGGCTCGCGGCGGCGGCGCACGGGAGGCGGCGGAGGCAGCGGCGGCGGCGGCGACGGAGCGGCGCGACGGCTGCGCGGGGCGGCAACCGAGCGGTGGAGCGGCGCGCGAACGGCGGCGACGGGAGGGGAAAAAGGGGCGGCGGCGGCGCTTACCGACGGCGGGAAAACGGCGGCGGTGCGGCTTCGGCGACGGCGGCGCTCACGGCTAGGGTTAGGGCGGCGGCGGCTCGGAAAACGGGAGAGGGGTCGCGGCGTGGGGAAATAAATAGGGGAGAAGGACGGCTAGGGCACGGGCGGCGGCGATTGCGGACTCCCCGCGAAACGCGGCGGCGCGGGCGGCTTGGCGGCGCCGGCCGAATCGGAGACGACTCGGCCGCGGGCCCACGCGTCAGCGGGCGCGGCGCGAGGGAGGCGCGGCGGACTTCCAGGCGGCTCGGGCCGTGGCCTCGGGCCGGCCTGGGAAGGAGGAGAGGCGCGGGGAGGCACGGGTTTGGGCCGGCTGGGCCGAAGGAGAGGGGAGGGAGAGCGGCGGCCGAGCGGGCGGCTTGGGCCGGCCGGGAGGAAGGAGAAGGAGTGGGCCGACGGCCCAAGAAGAGGAAAAAGAAAAAGAAAAGGAAAAAGAAAAGGAATTTTTCCCAGGGATTTATTTATTGCGCTAGAGGGTTTTTAATTGGTTAAAATTATTTCTGGGGCTCTGAAAATTCCACTAAAAATCCTGTTAATGTATTTTGACATGGGGAACTCAAGAAAAAATTCCACCTTGCCATTTCCACTTCTTTAATGCATTATTTAATTGGGTTTTTCTCCAGATTTAATTCAACAATTTCTCAGGTAAATTATTAAATTTAATTTTTACGATTTGGGAGAACCTCAGGGTGTGACAATCTCCCACCTAGTATAACTCAGATCAGAAACCGGAATAAAAGTTACCAGCGGTCCAATACATATTAATTATCTAATTATTAACTGATATACAAATTAACACGATTAACTAGGATTGTATAATTTACCCGGGTCTTGAATTAGGAAAATTAAACCCTAAAAATCTAATGTTTATCATATTTTTATTTATTTATTTCGTGCAACGTACGAAAAGTACTTTGCTAATATATCTATACCTATTATAAATATTCGTAACTTTTCATTCGTCATTTTTTTTTTCGTCCGTCAAGGAGTCAAATTAGACTTGCGGTTTTTTTTTGCCCAACGTGCGCTTGCGGGCTGAGGCGAAGGAGAGAAGGGAGGAAAGTGGGCCGAACAGGGAGGACAATTAGACTTTCAATTGTTTGCTGGGCCGAATCTGGCCCAAAGAGAAAGGAGGGTTTTTATTTAGATTTTTATTTAAATAAATATTGAAAAAGTGTTTGTATTATTAAAATTAGCAATTGACCTCTAAAAATTTCAAGAAAATTTTAGAGAGTGTAATTAATCATGAATAATTTAACAAAAATTAAATCCAACCATGTAATTTTATTTTTCACACTTACTTTATTTTACTTGTAAATTAATTTAATTCTACAACTACCTACTTAGAAATACCTAAGTATTCCAAAAAATTTGTATTTTAATTAATTACATAATGTGAATCTTTCTTAACTTTTTCTCAATTTGCTCGTCTTTTCTTCCCATTGCAACGCACGGACAGTTTTTCTAGTATTCTTAAAAGAAAAAAGAGCACCCATGGACCTGTGCATATGACCCCATAGGCAGGCGGCAGCAGAGCACTGCACGGCGCTGTCCCACAATTGACCTCCTCAATCCATCCCGTCTCCTCGCAAGCCGCCGGCACCGATCTCCATCCTGCGAGCAGAGGTGGCGCCAGTGTTCTCTTGCTTCCACCGCATCATAGCTCACCGGTGAGCATCCTAATCCATCCCATCCGCCCTCGGCCTCGAATTCCGTCTCCTCGCCCGCCACTTGCACGGATCTCCATCCTGCGAGAAGAGGTGGGGCGCGGTGTCCTCCTGCTTCCGCCGCATCATCGCTCGCCGGTGATCATCCCTGCCTACCCACACCTCATCAGGTATTTTGCGTTATTCCTCAAAAAGTTTGGGGGTTCAACTGAAACAAGGTCAGATCCACCTACTTCCAAGTTGTTAATTTTGTTTTTTGTTTTTAGCAGATGTAATTTGGTTACTGAATCTCATCCAAACACCCTTGGAATAGTTGCATTAGAATGAAAAATGTAAGCTCACATAATTTGTACTCATCCAAACTCACATAAGTTTCTTAAGAAGAGTCTAGACCACAAACTACTCATAGTCACACAAAATATCTTTTTATCAAAGAATATTCTTATAAGAATTTTTCACTTCACAAAAATTTCTAAAGGACATACTGTGCCACTTGGCATGAATCTAATGTAACATTTTTTCTTTATCAGGTTATAAATTGAAACCAACGAATGTACTTTGTCTTCCCGTCTCTAAAATTACAACATTGTGATATATCTATAATATTATATATTTTTATTTTGAAAAATAATTTAGACTAATAATACAGATATTTAAATTAGGTAATTAATAAGTTCAAATCAACTATAGTTTAGAATAAAAAAGCAAAATGATATATGCCAAGTATAACCTAATAACAATAAAATGTTAGAAACAATATACATTCAATATTTTTACAAATTTTAAGTACAATCCATAAATAAAATTGAAGAAAATATAAATTTATATATATGATAATATAATAAAATGCAAGTTAAAATTATTAATAGGAAAAATATTATTAATAAACAATGATATTGATGTATTATTAATAAGGAAAAAAGGGAGCAGACATTCTCAGAAATATTTCACTAGCAGACTATTCTTGTGAGAGCACTTGCTGGCATCATCCAATCTTAAATAGCTTCCTGCCTAAGGCATTAAGAAATCCCGCTTTCGCCTTATCAGAAGATTCTTTCTGACACTGACACCTCAGTTTCAGCTGACCCGTCTGGAACTCCTCTGTCAACACCCCATAGAATCAAAAGACGTGATCCTAAGCTAGCTATTGGAATTATGTTGGTGAATATTAATAGGCATGGGTCTTCCCACTCTTATGATGAAAGACTACGAAAGTTGATTAACAATTTTTTCTTAGAACAATGTCAGAGCAACCTGAAAGATGTTCCCCTAGAACCTAAGATAATTTAACTTCTAAGATATCACTTCCTGCACTATCTTCATGTTGCCTTTGATGCCTTCTTGGACTGCAGCTACGAGCATTGGCTTGAGCTTGGCGTACGGCGCCGTAATCCAATACCATCTATATACTTTGCCCAGTTTGAAAGGTAATTAATTGCATTGTATTTTGTGTCTGGGCCGAGTTGGATATTCTGATATTAATGATGTCTTTTGTGTTACCAGGTATATCAAGGGAGCAGCCTCTGTTGAGCTGCGCAAGCTACAGGTTGGAAATCTTCTGACAAATATTACTGAAGAGCAATTGAGATAGGTAATGCCAACAGATATATATATTTTTGGGTATGACTATATGAGTTGGCTGCATTTCCTTTTAAAATATATGCCTTGGGAGTTAATAATTGAAAGTTTACTTCCACAGGAATTACTTATGATTATAGAAAATTAGACATCTAATGAATTATCCTTGTTAAATGGTGTGCGTGTTATAGAGATCTAATGAATTCTCTTTACCAGGTCTTTGAACTATTTGGTGAGGTGCAGCTTGTCAAACTGTTGCTTGATCCGTTCTCCGGATTTTGTTCAGGCTTTGGTTTTATTCAGGCAAGTATTCGCTTATCAAGCATTTCCTTTTTCTTCTTTTGCTGGGCATAATGCTCTGCGGCTGACTGCTCCTGTTTCATTATTTAGTTTTCATTCCTTGAAGATGCAATGACCGCTCAGAGCCTCAATGGTAAACTTCGTATTGCTGGGCGTGTAATTGAGGCAAGCATTTCTTCAGTGTTACTATAATTCTTGCTGTAATTAAATCTTCTGCCTGACAATGCTAAGCTTCTGTAACCAGTTATCATCTGTGATTGACCAAGCGGGAGGATCAAATGACAATGGAGGTGTACGTCTGGTGAGTATCATTTCTGGAGACACATTGAACACTGAAAATTTTCGCTTATCATACTTATAACTATATATAATATATATATATATATATATATATATATATATATATATATATATATTAGCTGTTGTGATTATATTGTCATTGTGAGTTGGTCATTGTGGCTGGTTAGATTATATGGTCTTCAGAGACAAATTTATTCCTTCGCCATTAACTGTCCCTTTTCGGGCAATTTTTATTTTCAGGCAATGGAAGGCATTACTGAGACCAGATGATCCAGGAGATCAAAGACAAAGAGCCATCTAGTTGGATTTGTCTGAAGTCTAGTTTTTTTGCTAATGCTGCATCGGTCATTTTTGTCTGTAAACCTGTTATATGTATGAGGGCTCTACCCTGTATCTGTCATGCTATCCCTGCCCTGTGGTATAGTTGTAGATTAGTGGAGGTAGGGAGATTGGGGAGTCGTTCTGGGGACTTCTCTTTATTTTGTTTGGCACTGTAATGTAAGCTTGGCATACCAGCAAAAGCCGCTCTACCTGGTATGCTTTCTTAAAAGCAGGCATCTTTGCCTTCTCTCTAAAAATATACTTTTTGTTTCACATTATAAGATATGACGTTTCAGGTTTTGAAAGACCAAAACGTCCCATAATGTGGATGGAACAGAGGGGTACTGTATATCCTCTTGCATTAAGTACAATCACTTGGGGCATACTCTTTCCGGTTCCATTAGTCTTAATATTTTGTACAATGACATGGTTTTAAAATATATTTTTAACTATATTTTATTATAATATATAATAAATATTTTTTTATTTTTATTATAGTATTTTGTAAGGTGAATCTATATATGTTGTTTTAGTGTCTTTATGTTAAGTTATAAAAGTTTAATCTTAATCTTGTTTAAAACGTCAAGAAGAATTATAAAACTGGAGTATGTATGTGTGCACTTCAACTTGTTTTTATAGAAATGTCTATATTTTGGTATTCAAGTGTTGACCACGAGATGATTTATACACAGCACTCTGCACACCTAGAATATCTACAATTGCAAATTGCAGCACATCTTCGCAGTATTATACATGATCTCAGTTGTTACTGTTTAATGATGTTTTCAAATGCTACATACTTATACATGCTGCAGATCTCTATTATGTGCGTGACATGTCTGCTGATGTGTGCGGGCACAGAATGCTAGCTTGAGCCTTGAGAGCTCTTTTGATGCGGCACTACCACCAGGTAAATCTGTGAGCTTAATGAGTTTAAAATTCTAATTACCTTTTGGATGCCTCGTTATATCCCTAATAATGTGGATTTGTCAATCTAACAACATCAGTCATATTGTCCTATCTAACATATCAACTCGTTTTTAGTGTAAGTAGTTTAGTCAGCGCGTAATTTCCGTTATTTGTGGATGGCACTGCAAAGCCTTCAGTTCATATTTGCCGTTATTTGTGGATGGTACTGCAAAGCCTTCAGTTCATATTTGCCGTTATTTGTGGATGGTACTGCAAAGCCTTCAGTTCATATCTGGAGTGCTGGTTTTATCTCCATTTCTTCTCTCTTAATAATTGATGCTAAGTTCCTTCAAGTATCCCACCTTTACCGCCTTTTAAAAAAACTGATGGAACCTTCTTCTATCACAGACGAACCCTGTTTGATCTGGATATTAAAGTTGATGTCACTAGTACAGATCCTCTTATCTGTGACGGGCCCAAACATGCCTGGACCTCGTGGGCCGTCAGAACGAAGTCATCTCAATCGGGCCAAAAGCAACACCGTTGTAGATGTACTCATTCGAGGTGCGTAGAACTATAGCCCGTTACCGATGTCACTCATCTGTGACGGGCACGGTAGTTCTGCCCGATTGAGATTACTTCTACTATCTCAATCGGGCCCAACTATAAAGCCCATCACGGATGAGTGTAATCGGTGACGGGCTCCCAGTAAGGCCCGATTGAGATTAGTTTAAACGCCCGTCACCGATGATAAATATTGATGACGGGCTTTTTTTACGCCCGTAAGAGATAAGTGAGCGCCCGTTAGAGATATCATTTAATTGGCCCGATTGAGATATATTTCGCACGCTATAAATACTCGACCCGACTGTTGTCTGAAGTTATCCCACTGTTGTCCATTTTGGTGGGAGGTTGAGGGGGGCGAATTTTTGTATTTTTTTCAAAGAAAAACAGGAAAATCTTAAAGTAAGTAGTACTTATTAATTTAGTAGTACTTATCTCACGAGAAGTTAACTAATATTTTGTTCATTTTTGCAGCGATGGATCGAAGTTGGATGTATGCGATTACTTTGAAACGTCATTGTAAGGAGTATAGAGATGGCGTATTAAGTTTTATGAACGCTGCGGACGAGGATAGGAAAAGAAGAAAAAACAAATACATGTGTTGTCCATGTAAAGATTGCAAGAATGAGAATATGTTTGAAAGCAGAGTGGACGTACACTCTCAGTTGATACAACGGGGATTCATGAAGGGCTACACATGTTGGGTGAAGCATGGAGAGCAAGAATCGAGAAGCGGTGCAGTTGCAGACAGAGGTGGCGCAAACAATCAGGAAGAAGGAGATGAAGATGAGCATGACATGTTTATACCATCTCCATTGAGCGGTGAAATGGTTGATGTGGATCCTGATCTGCTACAAGACATGTTACGTGACGTTGAGTATCCAATTTATAATGAGAGAGATTCCATGAAGTTCAGCAGGTTGGTCAGTGACTCGGAGACACCTCTATACGCCGGATGCAAGACAAAACACACCAAATTATCAGCTACCTTGGACCTAATGAAGCTGAAGGCAAGTAGTGGATGGACAGACAAGAGTTTCACAGATCTTTTGAAAATATTGAAGGCCATGCTTCCTGAAAAGAACACATTGCCCGAGACGACATATGAAGCAAAGCAGGTTCTGTGTCCCCTGGGGTTAGAGGTCCGTAGAATTCACGCTTGTCCGAACGACTGCATATTGTACCACAAGCGGTATGCGGACTTAGATGCTTGTCCTGTCTGCAAGACTTCTCGATACAAGCGAAAGAAAAGTGCAGGGGAGGGAAAGAAGTCAAAGCGGGGTGGTCCGGCGAAGGTTGTGTGGTATCTACCTATCATTGATCGTTTCAAGAGAATATTTACCAACCCCAAGGAAGCAAAGTTAGTACGTTGGCATGCCACAGAGAGAAAGAACGACGGTTTGCTAAGACACCCTGTGGATTCGATTCAATGGAGGAATATCGATCGAAAGCACAAAGACTTTGCTGCTGACCCCAGAAACATGATGATATGTTTGTGTACGGATGACATGAATCCTTTCGGAGACATAAGCAGTTCTCACAGCACTTGGCCAGTTCTTATTGCGAACTATAACCTTCCACCATGGTTGTGCTTCAGAAGAAAATATATTATGTTGTGCTTGTTAATTCAAGGTCCAAAACAACCCGGCAATGATATCGATGTGTTCTTGGAGCCTGTTATCAATGATCTTGAAATTCTCTGGAAAGAAGGTGTGGAAACTTGGGATGCACATGGTCAGGAGAACTTCAACCTACGAGTCCTATTGTTCTGCACCATTAATGATTATCCCGCACTTGGTAATCTTTCTGGACAAACCGTGAAAGGAAAGAAGGCTTGCTCTGACTGTATGGAACATACACACAGCAGGTGGTTGAAGAAGTCAAGAAAGATGGTTTACATGGGTCATAGGAGATGGCTCCCACTACGCCACGCCTTTAGAAGAAAGAAGAAAATTTTCAACGGTAAGAGAGAACTTGGGTCTGCTCCCGAGGATTTGTCTGGAGATCAGGTGCACGACATGGTGAAGGACATTATTAATGAGTTTGGAAAGAAAAGAAAACGTAGCAAGGCAAATGATATCGTTATTGTTGATGCAAAAAACACACACTGGCCTGGGAGATCTGTTTAACTCCAGTGCAGGTCCAAATATTTCTTTCGAGTTCCAGGCGTGTCAATTGGTTTGATCCTGCAACCAATAAGAAACAAAGAAAGAAAACGTAATTAAATCCACCAATGATAGGTATCAATAAATTATAATCTAAGTCTTAAAATATATTTAAACCAAGTGATTGGGATAGATCGGACAGGGCGCCGAGACAGTATAAATCACCTATGTCTAAATATGTTATAAGGCATAGATTATATGTATTCATAGCATAGCCGATTAGGTAAACCTAACATGTATCGGCTAGTATTCCGATACTACTTTATACAGAGATATTACCATGAGCAAAATATATTAAACAACTGTCAAACTAATATTAAGATGATCCTAACCAGATTTGACAACAAGCTCAATATATTTTATTAAGTTAATATCTCGATATAAAGGGCAGATTTAATATATCAAGATAGCAAGATAATTAAACCAGGTAAGATCGGCTGAAACTCCGACACTATCTCTATTAGCAATCATAAACAGGCTAGAAACTATGGTTCTAAACATGATTTAGTAGGTCAAACCTAACTGATGCAGCACTAAATATGTAAACAAACGTAATGTCTAGATAATCAAGTTGATGAAAACCTTTTCGAGATGGTAGATATATTATATAATCTAGATCAACGGCAATATATAACCCTATCGGCTGTTTTCTGTAAAACAGACATCAACTGATCTAGGTTATATATTGATATCAATTCAGATTACACAATATATATGATAACTCGACGATTCACACAAATAGGATCAGAGTGTCATAAAGATGGAAGCACTAATCCCGAGAGCGCAAGCCGCCATAACAAGTTTTACCTCTTGCCGGAGATCGAAACCGATGCAGCCCAACTTGAAAGCAAGAACTCGTCGAAAACAGTAAAAGAGTAAAGGTTGGCGATACGCCGAAGTTGTTGTATTGATTCCCTCTTCTTTTACACGAACCTGGGTTCAATTTATACCCAGAACTACACAATATGTCCTTGTCGGACACGACTCTTATCTCTATTACAACTCATATTGAAGATAATTCCCTAATACAAACTCTAACTGACAATATCCATTAGGAAACTAACATTATATCCTAATTAATAGATACAATTCCCTTCTTCGGACCCAATCCGTACGTGAGAATCCTCATGAAGCTCATCAACCGAACCCGACAAAGACTCTGTTATCTTCTCATCGGAATCGGCTACATCGGCTAACCTTGTCTGACTCTGACTCAGTCGATAGCCGACTCGGTCATCAGCCGATGCACACCATAGCCGATTCGGTCACCAACCGATTCTTGCTCTGTTTTGGTAACCGCTAGCCTCCTCCAAATCCGCTTCGGTTCTATCTTCGAATCCAATAATTGATCTTACCAAATTTGGTCGTTAACACATGCCCCCCAAGTCCGCGATATTTGGAATGTTGCAGATTTGCTCAAACCTCTTCCGAATCGATCTAGGTTTTTGTTTCCGTTTCAACCGTTAGCTCGCATCTTTTAAATAGCAACCACCACTTGAAGTTTTTCACGCCGTTACTCCCGTCTTCACCGCTTCAGCCATAATCGCTTTCAATTCTTGCAATAGCTTCATTGGATTCTCCGGCGACCAAACAGGTGATTCCCCTATCAGCAACAACTCCATCTCCGACGATGTCGACCTCCACCGCTCCTTCAAGTGCTCCGGTCATTGAGTTCCTTGAGGTAATCCCATCAGCCGAATCCCATCTCTTATTACAGATTAGATTTCTTTTGTGATTTATTCCTTCTCCCCTTTCTTCTCTTCTCTATAGCATCTCTCCCATCAAGTTGCAATCCCAAGCTTGGTTCATCCCAACCGATACTTCTTAGGTCCAATCGGCAACAAAGACCCTATTGATTTCATCAATGCTGAGACAAATAGGATCCCTTTCAAGTTAACCAATCCTAACTTGAGCCACTGGAACAATACTTTTAAATCCTGGCCATCGGCTGTCAAAGCTTGGTCTGAATGGTATAAGAGGATGTCGGCCAGCAAACAAACTCACTGGGAAGAAATTGGCATTGCTCAATGCTTAGCCCTAACTATAGCCGATTTAGCCAAAGATGAACCCATGCTATCAGCTGCCAGTTATTTTTGGTCCAATACCTTGAATGCCTTCCTCTTCAATCAAGGGCCAATGACTCCAACTCTTCTGGATATCACCATGATCACTGGGCTAGATTTCACCTCATCGACTAACCCTATAAGCCCGAACAGCAAAAATCAGTTCACTTTCAAAACCAGAAGTATTGGAGGCTGGAGTGGATTCATTTCTCTGAACATGAGATCTGGCCCTGTCACTCCTAAAGAGCATACAACCTTTCTCTTGATGTGGCTGGAAAAATTCTTGTTTTGTGGTTCAAGCTGCGGTCCAACCACCAATTGGCAACATATAGCCGAAACTCTAGTCAACAAAAAGCAATTCCCACTAGGCAAATACCTCCTGGGTTATTTATATCAGATTTTGAACAATGCATCGGCTAAACTTGCTACCAACTCAGTAATCGGCACAGGTGGACCCTGGTGGCTATTGCAGTTGTGGCTTAACCTGCATACAATCAAAGTTGCCAAGAGATCGGCACTACCTGAAGCCGATTTTCCTTTAGTTGAGCCGACCAAGGACGATGAAGGAGATGAAGTCACAACCAGAAGATGTATGTCCTTTGGAGAGGCAGCATCCACATATCCTAGATCAGAACTTTCGGCTGAACCCTTTGTCAATTGGTTTGGCAACTTCTATGATGGATTTCCAAAAGATTCTAGAAATTGGTTTGCATACGAATTCTCTGAAGATTTTGAATTGCCAGCCGATTTCAGATTTGATGAAATAAACTCTGAAAAATTTGAGAAATCCAGAGAAGTCTTTACAACGGCTATCACTCCCTGTATACTTCCTGTCGGCATCCATCAAGGCAGGAACATCCAAATATCTTATGAATTTTATCATCCTATAAGTGCTGCCAGACAACTGGGAATGGGGCAAATGCCAATCGGTTTGTACTTCTCAGGAAAAATCCAAACCAGAGGAGAAATCTCATCGGCTCTGATGATGGACAGATTATTGAGCATAGAAGGACCTCCCCTTGGAAGTTCGGAAAACATTGAGTTGGCTATGCTAAGGAGTTCCAGCTTTGATCAGTGGTGGATTGAATGGAAAAAACATCTTTTTCACCAATCGGCTTCCATGTATCTGACTGACATCATTCCAGACATGGTTCCACAGGTAAACATACTTCCTTTTTCAATATCCTTGTTGATAGCTGATTTCCTTTAGAAAATAACTTATCTCCTTTTCTTCTTTTGTTTGTAGACCACAGAGTCTTCTCGTCCTCATGTCAACAACAACGGGGCCAATATCAATTATGCTGCTGGAATTTTCCCCAATGGTGGTGGATTAGCTCCTTTAATCATCGGCTACAATGCTCCCAAGACATCTTCCCTACTCCATGGGCAAACTCGTGAGCCAATTCCCTCTGAAGCTGGCAAGAGGAAAAGAACCAGATCATCGGCTGCAAAAAAGAAAGCCGCCAAAAAACAAAAAAACATAACAGCCAACGACCCAGATGAGGAAGATATAAAAAAAGCTATTGATGAAGCAGCTGCCGAGCTGAGTGAACCAGTAGAAGAAACCCCAACAATCAATGTCCCTATTCCTCAGCAAACTCCACCAACTCCGATTCACAAGACATATCAACCTCGGGTACATACTTTGAAATCTTAACCCTCTCATAACTTTCTTTGCCGATCTCAGCTTTAACTCTTGAATTTTTTTTTGTGTAGAAAAAGAAATCGGCTGCCAAAAAGAAACCTGCACCGCCTCCATCGGTAACACTTCCTTCAAAACTTTGTTTAAATCTTATTTCATCAGGTATTAACTCATTTTATATTACAGCCGATCCGCTCTCCAACTCCAATCCAACATGAATCAAGTGAACACACTCCATCGGCTAGAGACAGCCATCACATTGAAGACCAGCCGATTCCTGCTATTCCTGTAAGTATTTTTATATAAATCGGCCATTCTTAAGATTCCACTGACTAACAATCCTGTCTCTTTCAGGCCTTAGCCGATATGTTCTCCTTTGACATTAGGCAATTCATGGATGAAGAAGAAGAAACATCCAGCAAGGCTATTGCTCCTCTAGCCGATGACCTAAAAGCTACTCTCAAGGATATTGCTCATCGGCTTGAAGGTTCCCTTGATGCTTTGGTCGTCAACTGTGGATCAATCAGGGCAAGATTGAAGACATTCAAGATCAGATCCCAGACGATGCAGCCGAAATCATCTCTCCAGCAGTTTTCCTTGAACAATATCGTCACAAACTGGAAAGATCAAGACAGAGGATAGCCGATAGGCGAGAGCGAAAAGACCTTGAAACAACCATCCATGCCAATCGGCAATCCATAAACGAGGAAAAAACCAAACTCGATCAGATGATTTCTGGGCCAAGTTCTATCCAAAGCAATATAGATCAGCTAAAGAATAGGAAGATTGAACTACTGGCTGAATTAGAAGCCTGTAACGCTGAATTGTCACTGGAAGAACAGAAGCTTGCCGATTTGCCAAGAGCCATTGAAGAACAAAAAGCCAAGTTGAAGTCTTCGATCAAACACTTAGCCGATCTGAACAAATTCATGAAAATCATCCCAGGAAGTGATGCAGCCGATGCCTAGGCCATAGAAGAAATTGAAAAAATTAGGCAAAGGGCCATATCGGCTATTCAAAAGCTTGTAACATGAATCCGTCAATGATAACATAAACTCCATACTTATATTTTTGCTTTTGAAACTCCAAATTTTACTGTTGAAACTCCATTGATGTGATATATATATATGTGTGTGTATGCCCCCTAATTTTGTTATGGAGAATGAAACATCACAAAATTACAATCGGCTAAGAAAAATTACCATGAAACAACCGATTATACTAAAAAAGTTATACTAAGGGCGACATAGCTCATATCAGCCATCTAAAGGCGATGTCAACACATCGGCTACCATGCATCGGCAAAATACAACCGAATCATGAATTAATCCAAACACTTGGGTAATACCTTTTCAAATATTTTCCATTAAGAGCTCGTCCAAATATTTCTCCATCAAGTCCTTGTAGCATGTAAGCTCCTTTAGTTACAGACTTGTAAATCCGAAAAGGTCCTTCCCAATTTGGTGACCACTTGCCGAATTTATTATCACGAGTTCCAATCGGCAGAATCAACTTCCAAACCAATTCTCCTTCCTCAAAGGATTTTGATACAACTTTCTTATTATAATGTCGCGCAATACGCTCCTTATCCTTTGTTATCTTTTGTAAAGCATACATCCTGGATTGAACCAAGTCTTTTGATTCATCTACCATAAGATTATGATAGTCATCGGCTGTCAATTCATCTTGTAAATCAATCCTCCTTGAGCCGATGACATGCTCCCATGGCAAAACCGCTTCATGCCCATAGACTAACTTATATGGAGGAACTTGAATTGATCCATGACAAGCCATCCGATAAGACCATAATGCCTCAGCCAATCGGCTATGCCACTGTCTTGGAAAATCGGCAATCTTTCTCTTTATCAACTTAATCAAGCTTTTGTTAGATGCTTCTGCCTGCCCATTAGCTTGCGCATAATATGATGAAGAATTCAACAACCTGATTCCCATACTCTCCATAGATTGAACAAACTCATCTGACACAAAAATAGATCCTTGATCAGTTGTAATTGTTTGTGAAAGACCAAATCGGTATACAATATGCTCCTTAACGAATTGAACTGCATCTCCAGAATCAACTTTCTTCAATGGGATTGCTTCTACCCACTTTGTAAAGTAATCAGTTGCCACCAATATGTACTTATGTCCTTTACTCGATGGTGGATTAATCTGGCCGATCATATCAATTCCCCAACCTCTAAACGGCCATGGCTTGATTATAGGATTCATAGCCGATGCTGGTGCTCTCTGAATGGATCCAAATTGCTGGCAATCCCGACACCCCTTGTAATATCTAAAGCAATCCTCTAGCATCGTTGGCCAAAAATACCCAACTCTTCGAAGCAACCACTTCATTTTATGAGCCGATTGATGAGTACCACAAATACCTTCATGAACTTCTCCCATCACAACTTTGGCTTGATCAGAACTCAGACATTTGAGCAACACCCCATCAATCGTCCGATAATACAATTCATCATCCAACAAGACATATCTTAAAGCCTTATACCTCAATTTCCTCGAAGCTGATTGAGAAGGATTCTTTAAATAGCAAAACACATGATACCTCCAATCATCGACTGCAATTGTGACAATTCCCATCTCAACACCTGTCATCATCAGCTTATATCCTGATGCCCCCTGAGCCAAAGCATTAGCCTCCAAATTCTGCTCTCGAGGAACATATCTCAATGTTACCAGCCGAAACTCATCTATTAATTCCCGGCATTTTTCATAATAAGTTATCAATACATCATTCTTGCATTCATATTCTCCAGCCAATTGACTAATTACCAACAATGAATCACCCATGACTTCAATAGCATCGGCTTCAAATTCCTTCAAAAGTTGCAAACCTTTGAGAACTGCCTCATATTCAGCCTACTTATTCGTAGCATATGGCTTGATAGTAAAAGCAAATTCAAAACTTGCCCCTCTTGGTGATATGATAACCAGACCGATGCCACAACCATGAGTGCAAACCGATCCATCAAAAAATAGCGTCCAAGGCACAATATCCACTGAGCCGATCGAGTCATCACGATGTTCTACAATAAAATCGGCTATAGCTTGCCCTTTAATAGCTTTAGGCGACTCATACTTGAGATCAAATTCTGTTAAGGCATAAATCCACTTTCCAACCCTTTCTTTCAACACTGGAGCCGATAGCATATACTTGACCACATCGGCTTTGCAAATTATAGTGCATTCATTGGATAACAAATAATGCCTCAACTTTGTACAAGAAAAATACAAGCATAAACACAGCTTCTCCACTAAAGAATACCTAGTTTCTGCATCCAAAAATCTTCTGCTCAAATAAAAGATTACCCTCTCTTTTCCTTCGAACTCCTGGATTAAGATCGAGCCGATTGACCTCTCATCGGCTGACAAGTACAATTTGAAAGACACCCCTTTCTGTGGAGAAACTAAAACTGGAGGAGAACTTAAATACTCTTTAATATTATCCAAAGCCTTCTGTTGCTCTGCCCCCCATGTAAACTCCTGATCGGCTTTAAGTCTAAGCAAAGGTGTGAAAGGCTCTAATCTCCCAGACAAATTAAAAATAAATCTTCTGATAAAATTTATCTTGCCGATCAAAGATTGCAACTGTTTCTTGTCTTCTGGAGGTTGAATTTTCCGAATTGCATTAATACTCCTTTGTGGCACCTCAATACCCCTCTCATGCACAAGAAAACCTAAAAATTGTCCAGCCGATACACCAAAAGCACACTTAGTAGGATTCATCTTTAAGCCATATTTTCTTGTTCTCTCAAACACTTTTCTTAAATCGGCTATATGGTCAACAACCTCCTTGGATTTCACTACCACATCATCAATATAAATCTCAACCAACAAACCGATCAGATCATGAAAGATATAATTCATGGCTCTTTGATATGTAGCTCCAGCACTTTTCAATCCAAAAGTCATCACACCCCACTCATACAAGCCGATTGCACCAGGACACCTAAAAGCAGTCTTATGAATGTCTTCTTCTGCCATTAAAATTTGATTATATCCAGCATTGCCATCCATAAAACTTATAATTTTATGTCCTGAAGCAGCATCTACCAATTGATCGGCAATCGGCATTGGGTATTCATCCTTAGGAGTAGCCTTATTTAAATCTCTAAAATCGATGCAAACCCTAAGCTTGCCATTTTTCTTAATTACTGGAACTATATTAGAAACCCACTCAGCATATCGGCATGGACGAATAAAACCAACATCATATAAACGAGTAATTTCAGCTTTAATCGCATCATACATATCGGCTTTACATCTCCTAGGTGGTTGCTTATATGGCCGATATCCTGGTTTGATAGGAAGCCGATGTTCAACAATCGATCGGCTAAGTCCTGGCATCTCAGAATACTCTCAAGCAAAGCAATCGCTGTATTCTTTCAAAAGCTCTAACAATTTAGTTTTAAATCCAAATGATAGATTCTTACTGATGAATGTCGGCCTAGGCCTATCTCCTGACCCAATATCAACTTCTTCCAAATCATCGGCCGACATAAAACCCTGACCTAGTTTACCATCGAGATCATCTACAGCATCTTTAGTATAAAAATCGGAACCCTCCGCAACACCCTCAAAGTAACAATTGGGGTTCTCCATCTCCAATCGGTTGTATATCACAATCAGATACTTTTAGATAGTCTCCTTGCCAGATTTTTCCTGATAAGCAATCAATTCCATCCATCTCCCAAACAGATAAATCGGCATTAGCAACATGTACTGACCTGTTGGCTGGAACAACCTCTATCTTGTCACCTTGCCATTGGATTAAGCTCTGGTGCATGGTTGAAGGAATACAACAATTAGCATGAATCCAATCCCTTCCAAGCAGTAAGCTATATGAACCTTTCCCATCAATAACAAAAAATGTAGTAGGAACAGTCTTGCTGCCGATTGTCAATTCTACATTAAAAACTCCTTTGGCCTCTGAAGGATTGCCACCAAAATCTTTAAAAACCATATTAGTCTTGATGAGATCATCTGAATTTCTTCCCAATTTCTTAAATGTTGCATACGACATCAGATTCACCGCGGCTCCACCATCAACTAACATTTTGGATATCGGCTTGCCATTAACAAATCCCTTGACATACAATGGCTTGAGGTGCCGATTCGCTGTTCCCTCTGGCTTCTCAAAAACAACTTGCTCTGGTGACAATACCAATCTAGCACAAGATTCTTCCATGATATCTGCATCGTCTTGATTAGCCTCATACTCTGCGGGCAACACAAATACCATGTTGACCGATGAAGAAGCAATAGCTTTTCCTTTAATCAACCTTCTTGTTTCATCGGTTTCACTCTCATCGGCTGATACTATCTTACTCTTAACACGCCACTCTTGTTTTGTCTTTGTTTTCTTCAGCTGATGACCGATTTCTTGTTCAACTTCATGAAATTGCTCCCTGCTCCTCATCCTTTGAACCCTTCTCTTCTGACTTTTAGAAAAAATCCCAGAAGGACACCATTGAGCTTTTGAGGTATCTTCAGCAACCTCCTCTTGGAAATAATCTCGATGAATCGGGCCCAACCTCTGATGAACAGGGAACTTCCTTTGCACCAGCCGATCCTCTTTAGGATGAAATCGGCTAAAACTCCCACTATAGTTTTCTTCGATATTAGCATAACCTGGGCAGTCTTCTATTGATGGCAGTCTCATCCCTTTATTCCAGCAAAATATGAAAAATTCGCAGTTACAATGTAAATCAAAGCTATCATCATCCTCATAATATTGCCTTTCCTGCCGATCATATCTCTTTTGATATTTATTAATCATACTTGTAGAATCAAACTTATTGAGCCGATTGTCCTTTCTATCGGCTGTCCTCCCACTTGTATGGACCATGTTGATAGGAAAAGGATTACCATCAATCTTCATCGGCTTCTTGGAATCATCGAATTTTATTCTGCCTTGTTCGATGGCTACCTGGATTTGTTGTCGAAATACTTTACATTCATTAGTACTGTGAGACCCTGTATTATGCCACTTGCAGTATTTCCTTCTTCCTAATTCCTCAGCCGATGAAATCACATGACCAACAGGCAATTGAATTTGTTTCTCCCGAAGCAAAAGATCAAAGATTTTATCAGCCTTATTGACATCAAAGTCATATTTCTCCTCTTTTCCAGCGCTTTTAACCCATTGACATGGAATCACCTTCTTGTTCCTTGCCTATTCAGCTGCTGCCACTTCGGGATCATATTCTTCCTCAGAATAAGAAATATAAGAATTAATGAAGTTCACCTTTTTGAACGCTCTATTGGCCTCCTGAAACCTTTGTTCATGTGCCGTTATCTTCTGAGCCAAATGAGCCAAACATTCAAAGTCTTGAGCCGAAAACCTCTCCTTGATTGGTGTTAATAAACCTTGGAAGGCTAAATCGGCTAACTGAGAATCTGTCAACGCCAAGCTGTAACACCTGTTTCTGATATCCCTGAACCTTTGAATATAATCTTGAACAAACTCTTCACGTTTTTGCCTAATAGTTGTCAGGTCAGATAATTTCATCTCATGAACCCCACTGTAGAAATATTTGTGAAACTGTTTTTCCAGATCGGCCCAACTGTGAACAGAGTTATAAGGTAAAGATGAAAACCATGTGAAAGCCGATCCAGACAGAGACAACGGGAATAACCTGACTCTTAAAGCGTCAGTAGCCGATGCTTCACCACATTGAGCTAAAAATCGGCTAACATGCTCATAAGTTGATACTCTGTCTTGCCCTGAGAATTTTGAAAAATCTGGGACCTTGTATCGGCTTGGTAATGGTACTCTTTCAAAATATTCTGGATATGGATGCCGATACAGATTGTCACCATCCCTTGGTTTTAACCCAAATTGCTCGCTCATCACGTCGGCTATCATATCGGCCCAAGGTTTTTGCCGAGATCCATCTTGAGGTTATGGATGTATCGGCTCATCTTAATCAAACTGAGGCTGATAATATGGTTGAGGAGGTACTCTCTGCCGATATTGCACCTGTGGTGAGTGAGGTTGATATTGATAATTAAAATTGCCACCTGCCTGGGTCTGAGGCATTCGTGGAGCACTAAAATCTTGCTGATCAGGAACAAATTGGGCAGTAGCATTTTGTTGTTGTAAGACTGATATTTGTTGCCTTGCCGGTGTATGCAGAATCGGCTGAACAACTGGCTGATTAGGGTTGAACATAGCTGCAACTTGCTCAGCTGATACTTGAGGTATGTTTTGCCCTATATGCTAAGGTTGTTGTCGGACCAGTACATGAGGGTTAAATTCTACTTGCTTCTGTACCGACGCTGGCACCTCTTGTTGAGCTGTAGCCGACGTTGATGCCATCGGCTGTCCTGGGGCTATGTTTGTGGCAGGTTTTGATTGGCTGGTTACAACCGGCCTATACTGCGGGAAGACCCCATCTGGTAGGAAAATTGGTCCTTTGGCTTGATGTTCAGCAATGGTACCATCAACCACAGACTTGATCATGTTTGTTAAGGTATTGCAAAGCACTCCTGACTGGTTGATCAAGGCATGATGCACAGCATAGTCAATTCGATCTTGTAAATTCCTGGGTTCTTCAGGAGACTCCTCTTGCTTAACCCCTTTGTTCTTCCCAGAGCTCGACTCTGGTTCTTCATTGTTAGGCAAAGTTACTTTGTACCTCTGAACCACTGTTCCTAATCTAGTTTGGACAAAAGAATGCAAGTACTGGTTTTGAAGCTTGTTCATTATATCTTCCAGCTCTGCCTTTTGTTCCGATGTCAACTTGTCCACTGTCATCGGAATAATATTCTCTGGGTCAACATCAGTTGTCTTGAGATCTACCATGGTGAAAATTCTTCAAGGTCCCACCGGACGTGCCAAAAGCGTGTTGATGCAAAAAACACACACTGGCCTGGGAGATCTGCTTAACTCCAGTGTAGGTCCAAAGATTTCTTTCGGGTTCTAGGCGTGCCAATTGGTTTGATCCTGCAACCAATAAGAAACAAAGAAAGAGAACGTAATTAAATCCACCAATGATAGCCGATCGGCTGGCTTGCCGATGACATATCATTGAGCATTGAGCCGATGCAAAGTGCATTAAATCGGCTATAATAGATAAAGTAAGATGAAACTAAATCTACTCAATCGGCTGTATGTATCAATAAAATATAATCTAAGTCTTAAAATATATTTAAACCAAGTGATTGGGATAGATCGGACAGGGCGCCGAGACAGTATAAATCACCTATGTCTAAATATGTTATAAGGCATAGATTATATGTATTCATAGCATAGCCGATTAGGTAAACCTAACATGTATCGGCTAGTATTCCGATACTACTTTATACAGAGATATTACTATGAGCAAAATATATTAAACAACTGTCAAACTAATATTAAGATGATCCTAACCAGATTTGACAACAAGCTCAATATATTTTATTAAGTTAATATCTCGATATAAAGGGCAGATTTAATATATCAAGATAGCAAGATAATTAAACCAGGTAAGATCGGCTGAAACTCCGACACTATCTCTATTAGCAATCATAAACAGGCTAGAAACTATGGTTCTAAACATGATTTAGTAGGTCAAACCTAACTGATGCAGCACTAAATATGTAAACAAACGTAATGTCTAGATAATCAAGTTGATGGAAACCTTTTCGAGATTGTAGATATATTATATAATCTAGATCAATGGCAATATATAACCCTAGCGGCTGTTTTCTGTAAAACAGACATCAACTGATCTAGGTTATATATTGATATCAATTCAGATTACACAATATATATGATAACTCGATGATTCACACAAATAGGATCAGAGTGTCATAAAGATGGAAGCACTAATCCCGAGAGCGCAAGCCGCTATAACAAGTTTTACCTCTTGCCGGAGATCAAAACCGATGCAGCCCAACTTGAAAGCAAGAACTCGTCGAAAACAGTAAAAGAGTAAAGGTTGGCGATACGCCGAAGTTGTTGTATTGATTCCCTCTTCTTTTACACGAACCTGGGTTCAATTTATACCCAGAACTACACAATATGTCCTTGTCGGACACGACTCTTATCTCTATT
This sequence comes from Oryza officinalis, assembly GCA_008326285.1. NCBI lineage: Eukaryota > Viridiplantae > Streptophyta > Magnoliopsida > Poales > Poaceae > Oryza > Oryza officinalis. Next base: position 4,265,307 of record BDMV01000003.1, on the reverse strand, counting down.
ACAACTCATATTGAAGATAATTCCCTAATACAAACTCTAACTGACAATATCCATTAGGAAACTAACATTATATCCTAATTAATAGATACAATTCCCTTCTTCGGACCCAATCCGTACGTGAGAATCCTCATGAAGCTCATCAACCGAACCCGACAAAAACTCTGTTATCTTCTCATCGGAATCGGCTACATCGGCTAACCTTGTCTGACTCTGACTCAGCCGATAGCCGACTCGGTCATCAGCCGATGCACACCATAGCCGATTCGGTCACCAACCGATTCTTGCTCTGTTTTGGTAACCGCCAGCCTCCTCCAAATCCGCTTCGGTTCTATCTTCGAATCCAATACTTGATCTTACCAAATTTGGTCGTTAACAGGTATGTGGAAGAAAAAATCCATATTTTGGCTGCTACCTTACTGGAAAGATATCGAGGTCCGTCATTGCATTGATCTAATGCACGTAGAGAAGAATGTGTGCGATAGTTTGATCGGGCTACTGCTGAATATGCCTGGGAAGACAAGGGACGGGTTGAATGCGCGTCTAGATCTACAGGAGATGAACATTCGCAGTGAACTTCAGCCTGTTAGAGATGAAGCGACAGGAAGAGTGTACCTCCCGCCGGCTTGCCACACATTGTCGAAGGATGAGAAGATCGCAATGCTATCATGCCTGGCACATATTAAAGTTCCTTCGGGCTATTCAGCGAGGATCAGTAAGTACGTTAAATTGGAGGAGCTAAAATTGGTTGGAATGAAGTCTCACGATTATCACGTGCTAATCACACAGATCTTGCCAGTTGCTATAAGAGGCATTCTACCACCCAAAGTCCGTCACACGATCCAACGGCTCTGTGCCTTCTTCAATGCAATCGGTCAGAAGATTATAGATCCCAAAGATCTAGATGGGTTGCAGGCCGATATTGTCAATACCCTGTGTCACTTGGAGATGTATTTTCCACTGTCTTTCTTCGATATCATGGTTCATCTCCCTGTTCATCTAGTGAAGCAAACAAAAATATGTGGCCCGCCTTTTCTAAGGGAGATGTACCCGTTCGAGAGATACATGGGAGTTCTCAAGTCGTATGTTCGAAACAGAGCAAAACCGGAGGGAAGCATCATTGAAGGGTACACGACGAAGGAGGTTCTTGAGTTCTGCGTCAATTACATGGCCGAGACTAATCCTATCGGAGTACCTGCGTCTCGCCACGTAGGAAGGTTGGCAGGTGTTGGCACAATAGGCAGAAAAAGAATTGTTCCCGACCAAACTTCCTATGCGCAGGCTCATTTCGCTGTGCTGCAACATACGGCCGAAGTTGCCCCATACTTTGAGGAGCATTTAGCGAAGGTCCGACAGGAGAACATGGGTCGATCAGATATGTGGATCAACAGAGAACATAGTACTCGCTTCAACGAATGGTTCAAGAATCGTATCACTGTGTCGACCAATGGCCCAAGTGAGACAGTTCGCAGGTTGGCAAGGGGCCCATGTTGGGATGTTGACACATGGCAAGGGTACAATATCAATGGGTACACATTTTACACCGTCACACAAGATGAGAAAAGCACAGTTCAAAACAGTGGAGTCCGTATAGATGCATATCAGGATCAAGCTGGATCGAACACGTACTATGGTCGCATAGAGCAGATCTGAGAGCTGAACTACATGAACTTCAAAGTCCCTTTGTTTCGTTGCAGTTGGGTGAATATTCGCACTGGGGTCAAAGTGGACAAGGAAGGATTCACCTTAGTGGACCTGGCCATGGTTGGATACGCCGACGAACCATTCGTCCTAGCGAAGCAGGTCGAGCAGATTTTCTACATAAAAGACCCCGCTAACAAGAAGCTGCACGTCGTTAGGGATGGCAAGCGAAGAATTGTTGGGATTGACAACGTCGTCGATAAAGAAGAATACAACCAGAATCTTCATGTGACACCTCAGATCGCCCTTGAAGATGATCCCGAAGACGATGTGGCATATGCTCGTTCAGACCATTCGGAAGGCATATCCTTGTAAATGCAGTCTTTGTAATCGGCAAATTGTTATAAGTAATGAAGTATTTTGTTTCAAGGAATTCCAGTCACTTAAACCATGTTTAATAGGTCATTTGTTAATTACACGTGATTATTATAATTTAATAACAATTAAATATAATTTTATGAAGGCATAATTTAATAACTATTTTAAAAAGGCATTTGTTAATTATAAATGATTTTATAACTTAAATATCATTATTAAATACAATTAACAAGGCATATTTCAATTACATACGATTTTTAAGATTTAAAAGCAATTTTACACTATTTTAAAAGGTGATTTGTTAATTATATGTCATAAATGAAATGTAATATCAATTTTAAATCGGGTATAAGTTATTTATAAATAATTTTATAACTTAAATATCATTATTAAATACAATTAATAAGGAATATTTAAATTCTACAGTGGGATGAGCTTATCTCTATCGGGCGTATAATTAACGCCCGTGAGAGATGAGTTTATCTCTATCACGCGTACTAATAACGCCTGTAACGGATGTGTGTCATCTGTATCGGGCATATTAACTGAGCCCGTCACCGATGTGTGTCATCGGTATCGGGATATTAAATGTGCCCGTCACCGATGTGTGTCATCGGTATCGGGCTTATTAATTGTGCCCGTCACCGATGTGTTTCATCGGTATCGGGCGTATTAATTGAGCCCGTCACGGATGTGTGTTATCCGTATCGGGCACGCTAGTTCTGCCCGATTGAGATAACCATGGACCAGGGTTACCCTAGTCCAGATTCAGATCTATCGCCGTCTCCTCCCTCACGCCTCCTCCTTCTTACTCTCACTTTCACTCTCACTCCTCACCGCCGCCGCCTCCTCCTGGACGCCACCGGTTCCTCGCCGCTGCCGCCTCCTCTGGACGCTCGCCGCCTCCTGGACGCCGCCACCGCCGCCTCCTCCTCCTCCTGGACGCCACCGGTTCCTCGCCGCCGCCGCCGCCTCCTCCTCCTCCTGGACGCCGCCGCCACCGCCACCTCGACGCCGTCGCCTCCGAGCTTCCTGGTAGATCTTCCGTCGTCTCCACTGGCTTTTGTGGTACAAAATGACCACATCTCAGCATTGGGGTAGTTTCTTTAACAGAAATATGGACTACTAGTTTCTTTAACGCACAAATTTTAGAAGATTGAGGGTGTGTCAAATACAAAAATGATTTGGACTACTAGTATAATCTATAGGACTTAAGAGTTTTGGACTCTGAGGTCTCCTTGCATGTATGCTAGTTTTCGTAGTTTGGAAAAAAAAATTAAGTAGTTTTGGATTCAGGGGATGTTGTGGGGGCTAGTTTTCGTAGTTTGGACACAAAAAAAATTTATATATGCTGTGGGTTCGTTTTACCCTCCCCTGATTCAATTGCAATTCCTTGTATATTACCTACTGCGTTGTATATCTACATGAAAATTGAATGAGACTTTGAATAAGAGTGTATGTTAGATAAGTTGAAATCTTTTCATACATGTATTGCTTGTATGCTTAAGGGTTAGGGTTTTTTTTTTACTGAGACAGTGATAAATATATGTATAGATACTGATGTGTATAGATGCTGATGATCTTAATTAGATAGGATAGGAAAAGGATAACAGCAATTTTGACATTAGCATCCTGCTGACCTGCTGACCTTTACCTTTTGTGCTGAATAGATATTCATAATGTAGTAAAAGACAATATGCTGCTGACAAAAATTTAACATGCTAGCTAGATAAATATATTGAGTTTGTTCTGTGCCCCCAAATTTTAATGATATATATGGATATATATCTATTTGAAGAAAAATTCACCTCTTAATCCTCTTTCTTTTAGATATGATTTCACTCCTTGCTTCTACCCTTTGAGTGAAAAAATGTCGAAAGAAATATTGCAAAATAAATGTTATTAATTAGATGACTACGTGGTTTCTAAGAAAATTTTAAAATTTAAGAAGTAATTAAATTAAGGTTGAAAATTAAGAAGTAATTATATTTTAGAAATTAATAAAAAAAGGTATTAGAAGATTAATAAAAAACCTTAAGTTTTAAAGTTGAGATTAGCTACAATATAGGTAATTTTTGTTTAATTGAAGCATTATTATTGGAATTTTCTATCTATATGGTACTATGTAGTATGTATCACTGAAATTATATCCATTTTTTTTGGCAAAATAATATACCCAACATGTGGTTTATTGACAAAAAAAATCATGGAAATATATGTTGACAAGTTTTTATAGTATTCCGTTTCTTATTATATAGAAAAATATAGGCATGTAGATCTTAAATTGTTGCTTTAATTATAAATAGATCAATAGTTGGATTAGAAATCATAAGTGTAGTTTCAAATTTTGGTCTTTTCAATATCATAAGTGGAGGTGGATGGGACTTTGTTTTTTTTATTCTTTCTAAATGATCAAAGCAAAAACCAATGTTTGGATTCTCATGTCATAAACAAAAAAAGTTCATATAGTACTACCATATGTTTCATCTTTCGTGTAGAATTTAGGGTTTAATTTGCAAAGATCTTTACTTAGGGTTTAACTTTCTGGCCGTACAACAGTTATATAGAAAATGTCGCAGCAAGGCGAACCCATGTTAGCGACTACTAGTGGGACAACATCGAGCCGGACTCGTAGGACACAGAATAAAATTCCTAAGGAAGTATACACCATAACAGAGGTGGATGATCTGGGATTCCCGACGGCTCCTCCGAAAGCTGTCAAAAAGTTCTCTACGATATGCGGAGTCCTAGGGAGGCGGAACTTCACCATTTTGAAGGACCACATCGATCAGGTTCCACAGGAAGAAAAAGATGAGGCCTGGAAGCAGTTCAAGGAAAGCATCCAATACTCCCCAGAGGCCGAGGCAAGATTGAAGAGGCAGGCTATCCGCAAGATGGGCAACTTGTGGAAGAATTTCAAGACCACGTTGGTCACCGACTACGTCCTCAACCCCTCCCAGCCAGAACCATTCGGGAAGTACCCGTTCATCACCCGGGTCGTGTGGTAAGAGTTCAATGCCGCAAAATCAACCCCTGAGTCTCAGGCAAAAAGCGAGACCTATAGGGAGTTGCAGGCAAAAAACATTCACCCGCACCGGCTTGGCACCGGAGGCTACGCCAGGAAGCTGCAGCAATGGGTCAAGGAGGACGAAGCTGCTGCAGAATCTAACATGCCGCCAGTTCTTGCTGATATCCCGACCACCCGAGCAAGGAACTGGGCAAGGGTGAGGGTGAAGAAGAGTAGTGATGGAACACTTACTGTCGAAACCTAATTTCGGCAATAAGAAACTGGGGGTAGCAGTCAAGCGCCTAATACGATGGGTTAGTAGACAAAGAAGATTTAGACAGGTTCAGGCCCTCCCTAAGGAAGTAATACCCTACTCCTGTTTCGGTGGATTGATTCCGCCGAGTGATTTATTGATCTCTTGATCGGGATGTATATTGAAAACCTAGCTTTTGCTAAGATCTCCAATCTGTAGACTCTTATCTGACCTATCTCCTGAGTCGTCCCACCCTCCTTATATAGGTTTAGAAGGTAAGCTCACAAGTCGGAGTCCTAATCTCATACGATATCAAACTCCTCAATAATCCCGACTAAGACTATGAGCCATACCTTATTACAAAAGGCAATGTAACACTCAAGTCCTAGTCGGTTACATAATCATAACACATAACCTATCCCCTACATCCAGTCGGATAAGCTAGCCGTGTGGATATGTGGTACCCATAATCTCCACACTTACGTTCCCAAATGCCGAAGATCAAGCGGTGTACCAGAAAATCGTAAGTACCACACGTAGAGTATGTTTCATTAGGTTGTATCGTACTCTATATTGAATTTGTCCTAACTGTACCGCAGGTCGACCTGACTGCTGAGAGACAGGCCTCCCAAGAGGTCTGCTCGCAAAGACGCAATGATGACATCCTCACGAAAGCGTCGGGAAACGAAGAACACGGTGGAAGGACAAGGGGCATTGGCTCCAATGTTCCATGGAAGCATGGGTTTCCCCAATATACGTGGCAGTACAGGAAGCACAAGCTTTCAAAAGCGCAGAAAGATGCACGCCTTAAGGAACAACTTCGGGACGAGATTTGAAACGAGCTCCGAGAAGAGTTCGATGAGAAGTTGTCACAAGTGGAGGCTCGGGTGGAGGCACGTCTCAGGGAAAGCGAGCCTGCTGCCGCTCGCATAGTAGAAACGAGCCCCACGCAGAGGCGTAGCAGCTGCGCATCAACTGAGGTGGCGGCAGAAGAACCACCAGCCCCCACTGCGGTGGACCACATAACGGTAAAACCAACAGAAAACCTATATTTTCTCTTAGCACAACAGTACATTATAACATATTATAAGGACACGTATGAATCTTTTGCAGGGACCCACATCGTGCACCCTAGTCGTTAGGGTGACACATGCATTTGCAATTCCTGCCGCAGAGGGTCTTGCGTTCAAGCCCACGCCGGACACCCGAGTGCATGGGGCGCAACTGCTAGCCGGCCATGCCAAAGTTCAAGTGGACATGGTGAAACCCGATTGGGTTGGCTTCACTCTCCCGCACCCACCAAATGACGAGGTTCTGACCCTTGGAGCTGCACGTGGGACATTTATCCAATGGCCCAAGCAGAACATTGAGATCAACATAACTCCAAGGCCAGCACCGAGTGCTCGTCCGCCGCCGCCGCCTCCCCCTCCAACTCTTGTATCTGCCCCTCCTGCCGTTTAAGCTCCAGATCAAGAAGTCCAATTGCAGTATGATACAGATTTTGGCGATGACGGTGCGGAGGTAGCAGCAAAGCACACCTTCCCCCAGTCTCCAAAAAAAGAAAGAGGGCGACATCTTCTCCGCCCAAGCTTGAAACACGCAAAAGAGGTGCTGGAAGGGGGAAAGGAAGAGGAAATGTGGAACGGCCGCTTCTGGCTCCGAAGAAGCTAGATCTTGGAAAGGCGACATCAGCTCCTCCTAAGTCTTCGGCCGAATTCACATTAGGCATGCCATTGGTCGGAGACGACGCCTTATCGAAGATGGGCCCTGCATGCAAGGAGCTGCACGGGTACTACATGGAGAGGTCCAACGCAAGGAGAAAGCATAGAGAGACCTCCATGACGGGCTACCACGATAGACAGCCGTTCCTGGGCCCTGAAGCCTTCATATGTGTAGACTTTAAAGATCTATGGGACCTCTACAGGGTGCGAGCGGTCGACACCAACCTTCTTAAGTGCTACTCCTTGTAAGTATTCTTGCGTACGAGATATGGTAATAGCTAGCTATCCTTGTGTTACGCTTACCCGAATTCTTGTCTTGCATTCTAGGTTAACTTGGAAGCATGTCCATCGTAATGCACCCCATGTTGCCTTACTCGATCCAACTGTCGTCAACGAGACAACTATGAACTACGATTGAGGCAGCATGGTTGAATATATCAAGGACTGCTTATGGTCCCGTCAAGACAAGGACTTCGTTCTATGTGCCTACTCTGAACAGTAAGCGTGTACCCTACTTAGAATCAAATGTGCGACGCGTATAGCTTTAGTATTTAACTTACAATTTATTAATGTCGCAGTCATCATTGGATTCTCCTGGTCCTAGTGTCGAAGTGGAGTTTGGTATACTACCTGAACTCAAATATCAAAAAAGAAATATACGATTGGTCGGCGATCGAAGCTGCCTTGAACGATGCCTGGGACCAATACGTGGCAAAAGGCGGGAGGCATAAGGAAGGGTATCCCACACTCGGTCACAAAAAAGACTTTCCAATACGTCAACAAGTTGGCGACCAGTGTGGGTTCCACGTCTGCCATAACATGAGGAGCCTCGCAGACAAGGTGACATTGCTCGACCTTGAGGTGTGTGCTTGAATTGTTTATATACATTAGATAGGAGATAGCACGATTCATAATAACCTTTCAAGTATGTAGACTAACTTGGCGCCTCACATGCAGGAAAAACTTTCAACGATTCCGGAAAACAACTTCGACATCATTAGAGAGGAGATAGCGCAATTCATACTAGATGATCTCTTGTCACCCAAAGAAATGTTTAGAGTCAAGTCCTAGCTAGCTCCTCTCTTAATTGTTGAACATTTGCAATGCTTGCGACAAACATTTGCTTTATGTAAATATTCTTTGTAATACAGTTCTGCACGATTTTTTTATATATTTGCATATATTTGTATATATTTACAGGTTTTACAGGTTTATAGGTTTCTAATTAAATATAACTCAGTTTTACAGGTTTTGATGCAAGTCGGCGGTTTGGATAGAAAAAAAGATATGAATAACATATATATGTGAATGGGTCTAAGGATGTGAATGTATATATGTTTGATTTTGTGAATTGGCTGTGCTGTGAATGGTTCTGTGGTTGGAATGACTGAAAATGTGCAAATATGTGTGGATTCTGAGAATTTGGGTTGCTGGGGAATGGGACTATGCATATATGCTTCTGTCATTTTTTGCAGCGGGCATGACTAGCAAAAGCCTGAGGCTAGCCAAAAAACAAATTTTATTTTTTTTGCTGATTTACTCATCCCTGACGGGCATTTTAATAATGCCTGAAAGAGATAATCATCCGTGACGGGCTCCAAAAAGAGCCCGATAGGGGTATAGAACATCCCTGACGGGCTCTTTATTTGAGCCTGTTAGATAAGTATTCCGAAACAAGACTATTTTGACTCAACAGGAATGGTCAAACCTATCGGTGACGGGCTCTGATGGCAGGCCCGTTAGAGATTGTTAGTCATCGCTTACGGGCTTAGTAGTTTGCCCGATTGAGATTAGTCATTCGTGACGGGCTCCTACCTAGCCAGGTTTGACTTATATTGCTCGGTCAATCTTATCTGTGACGGGCTGGAGTGTTTGGCCCGATTGAGATAACGTCCATCCGTGATGGCCTTATGCCCGATTGAGATATTTTCTCACATCACTGATCTTTGCTCAGTGACGGGGGTCGTACCCGTTAGAGATGACGCTTCAAGCCCATTAAAGATAACCGATCCCGTTCTAGTGTGTTCAACACGGGTGTTTCAAGTTTGGCGAAGTGAAACACATTGTTGTGGACAAGTCAGCCAGCTTGTTCAACATTATTTCAGTCAACAAATCTGAAACAGATTGCGAATTGCATCATTATAACAATGTCTAGTTTCCCTGTAGATTATTGTGCATAAATCCAAAGATAATAGAGTAAAATCTATTAGTAGCATTCACTAATTGCCAGCATGTAGTTGTGGGTATAATTCTCTGTACTCTGTTGGCATATTCAAGTTTGGGTTTAGGGATTAACTAGAAGTGCACAGTTGCACACACAGCATGGCGTAATCAAAGCAAGCATTAAACACATGTTAGCTGCTATTAACCAAATGCTCATGTTTAGTTTCATCTATATACTATACTATATACTATCTATACTAATATAAAAAGGAGGAGCTGTTATCTTTCCTATCTCCACCCAGCAGATTGTACACACAAATCCTGCACTCAGTCAACAGCCATCAGATGGGACAATCCTACGGCTCCAATTGCCCACCCGAAATCTGGGTCTAGCAATGCTACACCGGAATCAGCCATCTCCATCCGCGTCTCGACGCAACGAATCAGCAAACGCAAATAATGCCTCACCAGTCGCCACGCCCTTAATCACGCTCACGCCAGCCCATTCCCCGCAAACGTCTCTGCCTCCTCTCCCTACTAGAACTCCGTTCTGGGCGCTGGTCCTCGCCGCATCCATCTCTTTCGCCACCGTCGTTGTCGCCGTCCACTGTTTCGTCGCCGCCGCCAGTTGTATTCCCATCCACTGCCACAACGGGCCACCAGAGCGCCGCGTCGTCTCCTACGCCCTCACGCGAGGGATTGGCGCTAGCCCCCTCCCCGCCCTCGCGAGATAGCGACCACCCCTGGCCAGCCCTGGAATTGCCGCGCTCGCCATTCGCCCACGAAGGCCGGCCTTGGATCTGGTCGCTCCGCCGCTAACCCGGCCGCCGAGGGCAAGTGAATCTGGCCACTGCCAGCCTGCAGGACAACAACCACGCCGGGCGGGGGGGGGGGGGGGGGGGGGGGGNTGGTCCTCTTCGACCAATATCTTCATGCTCGTGATCCTCTTCGACGGTCCCGGTGACTAATGCAATCCCCGCTGTTATCTTTATTTTCTGCTCATCCTGCTCATGAATCTACTACCGATTTCCTTCTACCTGCAGGTAGGGGCGTAGAGCTGTACACAGTACACTTCTTGCTGTCCGGCAACATGACCATAGTCAGGATGTATCCTTTGTGATAATAGATTTGAAGTTAACAATATTGTCCGTCTTTCTCCTATATACGTATACTGTCTGTTGCCTCTTCTCTTACATCGAGCATCGCATTATTTCCTTTGAGAGAATCAAAACATATATATGTGTGCTATGCTTTTGCTACAGGAACTAGGTAAATCAGTTTACTTTACAAGAAACCGTCAGCTTGGTTGTAATGTTATCATATTTCGATGCTTACCTATTGACTAATCAAGTAAAATGGTTCTTTTAGAGTACCTCCTGGATTGTGTGCAACCATGTGGAGTGGTAGGTGACGGCAGCAGTTCAACCAATGCCCGACAGCATAGGTCCTGGCTTTTTTACTCAGTAAATATCTTTCCAAATTTTTCAGGTCATACAATTTGTTCTAGACATAAAAATAGATCATGCTCCTAATGTTTGGTTTCTCATATATAAATATTGCTTTCAAATTCGGTCAAAGCAACGCTTACATAACAGAGATCTGAGGCCTATTGTTAATAAACTTGTGCAGTGAAGTTTAGTCCTTCTCAGGTCAATATTTGTTTTAAAAAAATTGTGATACTCATATTTTGTGTTAAAAAATAATGTGATATATACATGTAGTGTACATCAGTTTAACATATATGGGTTTGTGACTTTTTGCAGTATATATAAAAATTCTTCTCAAATATACAGTTGCATAGGACCTCAAACTTGGTTTTAATGGTGTTCAATGGTGTCTAGGCAAAATTGCTACCAGGTAACCTTCATCCTTCTACCTTCTTCTACCTTTACTGAGGTAAATACTCCTAATATTAGTTGGACAAACCAATTAATGATTTTGTGTTTTATTTATGTATAGTAGCTCTGACCATCATTTTTCTGCCAACATGATCAATTATGGTATACACTACTTCTGGTTAGCTTTGCAGACTTCTGCAGATCTTTCCTAATTCATAAAACTGATTTTTCCTTATTTCATATCACCCTTAATGCTATATTTTGTAACTTATGATTTCATTTAATATTTGGGAGCCTTATGACTTATCTGTGCTTGCTCTACTCAAATCAAAACCTACGTCAAAGTTATCATGATGTAGCAAATTAACTTTTTGTCTAAAGTCTAAACCTGAGCTATTAGATTGGTGTACAGTGATTTGTTAGGTTGTTGTGTGACCAATGCCAATAAATTTGACGTGTACACTCATTTATGAAGTGAGCCTTCAGTGGTCCAAATTATTAGGTCTGTAGAGGCACAGAATTATCTGTAACTGGTTGATTTCTACTCAGGTTTGCTTGTCGCTTTTGATATTTGACAAGTACACTTGCAACGTTACTAAGAGGCCAGCTTAGTGTGCATCCCTATTGTTGGTTGTGGACTTTTGCATTTATCTGATTTTTCAGTTATGTTAAATGCATCTGTCCGGTAGAGATTTGAGGGATGATATTGGAGTCCATGTAAACTGCAGATGGTAGTTTCCCAGTTAAATTAACTTCTTGCTTTGGTACATCTGATGTGGATTCCTATTTTTTCCTATTTTGTTCTTTGCGTAAACATGCTAATAACCTTTTGCTACAACATTGCATATCAATTTAACATGTACAATTCTTTCCATCATTGATGAAGCCACACAGAGATAAGCCTTGCTATCCGTTTCTCAAGTGCATAGCCTTAATGAACTCCAAGATACAACACATCCATATAGCTGGAAATTGGTCAGGGCTCTAAACAAAATATTTCTTTGTGAGAACTTGGAAACATTCTGATTACATGATTTCTCATTTCCTTTATTTATGAAAATTTATGATTGCAGGCATTATAATATATCTATTTGTAGACAGATAGAGCACTTAGCTGGTTACCCTCCATTTGACTTCTTTTTTTTAGAGGTAAGGTTCTTGTTTCTATCGGGTAGTGCTTAAATGGACATAACTTCTACTTTTCTCTCTTAATCCTAGAATTAATTATGTAGCATCTTTGGTTATCAGTGTTGTTCCTGCAAAATAGTGCGTGCGTTTGGTTGCATTTTCTTTTCAGTTGGTTTGGTTTGTTCAGAGGGGCTCGAGAGATGGTATCAGGCTATCAGCATCAGATGCTATCATGTTTGTGCAGAAGTGTGGCTTGCCAAACACACTCATGACATAGTGAATGATATCGTATAAGAGGAGTTGCATTTGGCGGCATATATGTTACAAAAGATGGAATGCATTTTTTTTCAATAATTCCAGCCTCTATGTAAGATTGAATGTATGCAATTAACATCTAAATCTGACCAATACGACATCTTTTGTAATTTGCACCCATTTGTTATCTATATCCAACGCTAGCCCAAATATTGCAGTAAAATGTTTATCAAACTTTAGCATCAATTTTTGCATTTTAAATATGTTTATCAAACCTTAGCATTTTATCATTAAATGATCTAGAAGTCATAAGCATGAATTAACCACGAATATCCAATGAAACAACCCGAAATCGAAACCGACACAGAGTCGGCCGGTCAGATCGCGGGCTGGCCGGTCTGACCGCACACATACCTTCGGTCTGATCGGTCTTACCTACCCGGTCTGACCGGACCCAACAAAAACAGTAGCTTCTGTTCACCGTCTGAAAATTCAATCATCTCACAAATCACTTTGCCAATAATCTTCAAATATCAAAATCAATAACCTCAGATGTCAATTGTTCATCACAACAAAAGAATCAAACACACTTTGATTTTACAACAATGATGACGTACAGCTGATCGATGAGGTGATCGATAAGAAGCACCGATCACGACGACTTAGTCAAGGGACTTTCTGCAATGTGTTGAAAATGCGAGGATTGGATCAATATTAGCGTATCGATCCATGATGGGTTCCAAGGTACATAAAAATATATTTTTATGAGCACTTTGATTTAAAATTTTTCCTTTACTATTTATTTCAATTTAATATGTTGTAGGTTAAGAGCCACGGGGTTGTTGACCTTTGCACGATTGGTAGAGCCTTCACGTGGAAGGTCATCATGTTTCAACTTTGATGCGACCCATCTGAGTGCTTTGGTGGATAGATGGAGGCCCAAGACACACACTTTCCACCTAACAGTTGGAGAGATGGTGCCCACTCTGCAGGATGTTTCTTTTTTATTGGGTCTGCCGATAGCAGGCGCAGCAGTTGGCCCGACAGTGGTCCATACTAGATGGGCAGACGATCTTTTGGCCAGTTTAGGTGAGGTGTTGGTTGTTCCGCTTGAGGATATCACAGATGGGCACGGTCCTACGAAGACTTAGTTGCAGCAGTTTCATCAGGATGTTTTCCCTGATGATCAGGAGGACTGGGTCATGCGTCGGCGCTTAGCGCGTACCTACTGTGGTTGTTTGGATGGGTAATATTCATGAGGACTCACACTGACTCCGTGGACAAGCACTTCATCCACTTCGTAGAGCAGATCATTGAGTTACCTGTTAAGGAGATTCCACAGTACAGTTGGGGGTCTGCGGTACTTGCTACGACCTACGTCGGACTTTGTGATGCTTGCACCAGGAATAACAAGCAAAGTTCTCTTACGGGATGCCCTTTGCTTCTAATGTTATGGGCACACGAGCGCTTCGACATTAGGAGGCCACAGCTGGAGTTGTATGCAAGCTATGGTGTCAAGGAGATGTACAAGTCTGGTGTTGAAGACAACGACGATCGTCCCACCATGAGATCCTTGTGGACACATCGTGAGGTAAATTCTTTTTAATTCATTTGTTATAACACTATCTCATTTTTCGGGTACTAATCATAAATTTGTTGATATTGCAGCTGAAGTGGGTAAGCGGCACGACACGGTGTGTCTACACTGAGTTTATAGCTGACTTTGACCAGCTTACACCGGACCGTGTTCGTTGAACACCATACACGCATCACGATATCGTTGAGCGTGCACCGCACGGTCTTACGCAGCTTTGCATGTGAGATGCAGAACTGTGGAGGACTACTCGTCACCTCGTGCTGGACGTGCATTTCGAGCCATACAACGTCCAGAGGGTACTTAGATAGCTCGGTATGTACCAAGACTTCCCTCCAAGAGTTGGTCGCCCTTTATCTGCTAGCCTTCATAAGTAAGTATATATGAGAATTGTTATATTCAATTATTTTGTTTTGTCTCGTTCTATGTTTTTCTTATGTGCCCATTTCATCGTGTGCAGGTACTCCCAGAAGGGACTCGGTCTGTCTTACGAGGCAACCATTGTTCAGATCATTCAGCCGACGGTTGCCGAGTGGGAACATGCGGCTGAAAATTTGCTGTTCCAAACACCTCCAGACAACGGCACTTCGTATGGGCAATACCATCGTTGGTACCGCAGTGTTACACACTAGATATGTTTCCCGCCACAAAGGAATACATCCGTCCCCCACCAGGCAACGATCACGGACACATTTGCCCCATAGCCTCGACCTGCATACAACTCAACGATACGTCGTTGGTTTTGTTGATTGTCATTAAATGTGCAACTAATTCAATCATTCTAACGGTCTTCCCTATTTGTTGAACAGTTAGAGTTCGTTGAGCACGTTCACCTCAAGTCGGACACGTTGTTGTGGAGACTAGAGAGGAGACCTCAAGTCGTCAGGCAGGACGAGGTGGTGAGTGTCCTTTGCAGTTTTCGTGTTCCCGTGCTATGGCGCTGCTTCATCGTGTCTCCTGTTGGAGCGCGACTGATGTTGTGCAGCCTTCCAGATGGATCAGATCGCCACCACTACCACAATGTTCCAGTGTGCATCATGTGGGTCCCTCAAGGTCGCATCGCGGTTACGACGTCGCCGATCCATCGCACTTTCGTCCTTCGCTTCAGGAGACCCCTCCACCTGTCCACCCTGGGAGGTCATCCAACTTTGGGGTATCGGTGTCCAGCATGTCGCCACCACGTCCACAGGTACAACAAGTATACCATACTCAACCTCCAGTTTATACCATACTCAGCCTCCAATTTATACCAGTTTATACCATACTCAACGTCCACAGGTACATCAGGTATACCATACCCTGGGAGCGTCTACGGCGGCAAACCTCTCTTACCTGCGGGGATAACCTGGCGCACACACCAGGATGGGGACTTTAGGTGACTCCACGTGCGGCGGAGTCAAGGCACACTGTTGATATTTCTTAATGACATTACTAGGAATATAATCCCCAGCAATGACGCCCGAAATATTAGTCGGCATTTCTTACGATTATAGATATAAATCCACAAGCGCACGGATATACTGCTGTAGCATTTCACCTGGATGTATTCCAAGGTATCGTATTTATTTAATCCCAGGGGAAGATATGGTCAAGAGAATTCCATGTTACTAATTCATATCATACTTATATGATCAAAGTCTATGCAGGGGTTATAACAATAAAGCATAGGGTAGGTTGACACACAGAAGAGACAACAACATATAACTCTCATTAAATAATAATCTAGGCTAAGTATAGAAGAATAAAGGAAGCCTCATTTCTATACTTCTATTATATACTCATTTTAGTATATACTTGCTATTATATATTTACATGGCTGAGCCCTCTAACTATGTCCTCCTGGTATATCAAGAAACCATCCCTGATTGTCAAATTCCTTACGACAATTCGTCATGGACATCCAACCGGTTATAGATACGATGGAGTACCCGCACCAGGAATCTCTCTTAGCCCTATATACGCACGTGGAGGAATACCCGTACTGGGCTGTTGTTGACGGCCACTAAAGTCCATTTTCAGGCCGTCAATACCGGCAGAAAGTTACACAAAGACAACATCCAACATAGTGGTAGGGTTTATTTTTAAAAAATTTCACAAGTGTTGGTGTATATTTGGATGCAGGTGACAAACTATCAAAGTTGGAAAGAAATACACATAAAAGATGGGAAGAATTACATGCCTATTCAAGCCCATGGAGTCTTGGACCCATAATCATGACAAAATCACATCCAGATGGGCCAACTTCCGAAGAAACATTGTGAGGAATCAAATGCCAAGACACAGGAGAAAGCTCAGGGCCAGATGGGCTGACCCCGGCCTAGCTCCTCTCGGCCACAACTTTCACGTGCACAATACTACTGACTTGCTATGACGGTTGTGACAGTTTCCAATGCAACTACCGACTTCAGGAGGACACTTGGCAAGAGGAGAAGAAAGATGCTCTTAGGATACTTTGGATAAACCTCACATCTCCTCCTATAAATACCCCCTTCCTCCCTTATTCACAACACACCAAGACTTGAGCTGAATTATAAGAGGCTCTTTGTATTCTTTCATACTTAGAATAAGGGAGAGAGTGAGGAAGAAAGAGTTGGAGGAGTTCCGGAATTGTCGGTATCTCTCTCTATTCTTTTGTACCTTAACAATTACTTTACTTTAATTGAGTAATTGAGATTTATCTTATGTGGTATACTTCTTAGTTAGTTCCTATTAGCTTGCTGGATCATTGTTCACTATTGCTTATTAAGAGATAGTGATTGCTTTGGTGAGTTATAAACACTAAAGAGTAATTAATAACTTAGACATGGTGTATAGGTTGTTAATTTCCAGTGTTTGTTGCGTATCCCACAGTATGTTAGAGGTTGGTGTAGAGGTGGTGACAGCCCTCGAGATCACTGTGGTCCTTCCCTGTCCGGGTACGGAGTAGAGCGCGTTCTGGTAGCAGCGAGCAAGCCAGTGCCTGAAGTATAGCTATAGGATTAAAGTTAAGCTTTCTAAACGACCCTGTACCACATTAGAAAATCATCTCTATCCCTTGGCCTACATTTGTCTTTTGTCCTCGGATGAACCTGACGAAGAGCTAAAACACACACGTTCCCTGTGGAAATTTGATACCTTGGAATAATCCTAGGTGAAGTGCTACAGCGGTATCTCCATGCGTTTGCGGATTTTATCTATGAACGTTAAGAAATACCAACAAGCATTTCTGGCGCCATTGCCGAGGAACGGTTGCTGTTTATCTCCGAACCTTGTTCATCCTCATATATTTTTAGTTTTCTTTCTTTCTACCTTTATCCCCACTACCCTTAGAAAAGTTTCCTGTAAACACTTCTCTACCATGGAGCATCAATCTATTTATAACTTATTTGCTCCAAGAGGCGAATTTTATGAGCCACCTCCTTCATCGGAGCCAATTCTTACACCTGGCTACGAAATTCGCCCTGAATCCATCAACATTGTTAGGGAAAAATCTTTCTCTCGATTAGAAAATCCATACCATCACCTGCGAGAGTTTAAGCAGTTGTGTTTATGCCTCATGATCCAAGGCATGTCACAAGCAACCATAAGGTGAAAATTGTTTCCTCTCTCTTCAAGAGAGAACGAAACAATGGTACACACTTACCGTCAGGAATGTAAATAGTGAATGGGGAGAATTGCGAAACAGGTTTTGCCTCGCCTTTTTCCCTATAACCCGTATTACAGCCCTACGAGTAGAAATCCTCAGCTTCAGTAGAGCGAGAAAAAATCAATCGGTGCAGCCTGGACCAGATTTACTTTATTAGTACGATCTGGTCCAAACTTGTCTATACCATATTATATAATGTTGCAACATTTCCATACGGGTTTAAACAAGGAGTCTGCATTTCACCTCGACATCACTGTCGGAGGGTCGTTCATGCATAAAACCCCATCCGAAGGCAAGGAAATTTTAGACCGAATCTTGGAGAACACCTCCTTCGTTGAGCAATCTTCTGAACCCTCCAGAAGGCACCCGTGTCCAATCACGAGGAACCTTCAATAGTCAAACCTGAACCTGACCATTCCACATCAATAGATTCGACTATAGAGTCCTCTCCCGAACCATCAGCACCGAAGAACGAAGAAATTCGAACTCCAGGATGCTCTCCTGACATTAGGGATGATTTTTACGAAGATTATGGAAACACCCTGAATTATTTTAGCAAAAAGAAGCCACCTATTCCTTCTCCACCTCCCGACCCATTCGAAGATGAATATCTCAAATGTCACGCCCAGAAATTCGCTAACCCGAATTCCAAGCAGAATGTGTATTAAAACCCCTGTCCAGGACCAGCCAGGGTACACAAACGACAAAGTTGACATACAGATCCACGTATTACAAACACCATAAATAAATCTCTTACAGAAATGCAGCGGAAAAAGATAAACAAGCTAATCTAATCAACTAGACACTCGCAGCATGGCAACTCCATTCCACAGGCATCCTTGACGGTAACCACAAGCCTACTCCTCAGAATAGTCTCCATCTGAAGCATACTCCACCTCTGGTGTGGGGAAAAATAAAGCAAGACTGAGTAGTATCCACTGTACTCAACAAATCATACCGGAATAGGAGTAATGATGCAAGTAATAACAAAGGAGGCTACAATAGGCTTTTTGCATAAAATACGCATTTGAATACAATAGTTGAATACAGTAAAATAGTAGAGTTAATTAATCAAAATTGAACCATCACTGTCCAATGCTACACCACGTTGCGACAGGCCCAAACCACTATCTGAACTACACCAGTTCCATTAGGTCAGGTTATTAAGATTATAACTAATCACGGCGAATCTGGTTGATCGCCCATAACCGCGGGCACGGCTATTCGAATAGTTTTACTCTGATCAGAGGTGTACAACTGTACCCACAAGACACAGTCCCACAACACGTTACCGTGCGCCGACATACCACCACGGTACACCGGAAAAGAACTGCGACAGGACCCTTCGCACAACCCCTCCTAACCAAGCACACCACACCACAGGTTTCACCCCCACCTTTACACCAAGGCGGGCAGCCCCCTCTCGTGCCTTGGTGAATCCGGCAGCTGATCAATGAGTAAACCCCCACCGACCCAACCCCATCACGCCCACCCTTGCCTGGGTACGTCGGCTAGGAAAAAGTCATACTACAAATCCAGCCATTACCCATGCTGGCTTGTGGAAAGTACGATAAGTCTTCCAGGGTTTCCCGCGAACCAGTCCTTAAATGTCATGAGCACGACCATCAAAACCATGTGCTCACAACCCACCATTAATCAGGTTTTAGTTGAAACCATTATTTAATCATCCACGATTAACCATCGTGAACTACATGAAATGACCATCACTAAGCAATAGTGAAGCGTTAGTTTTCCCTTTAATGAGCTAAAGTCACTAAGCCGGGCTAAGCCTGTGCTAACCTAGTGACTATTCAAATTATTTCCCAAGCTATCAAAGGAATAAGATAATTGAAATATATGGTTGAGAACAATAGGTAAATAAACCCATAAATGACATTATAAAAACAATGCAATATTTAGAGAAAAATAGGGCTTTTGCAATTTAGGTACAATATGATCAGATGAATAAGTATGACTTGCCTTGCTCCTGAGTTGAGTCGACCTCGGCAACAACCTCGAAGTAAACCGGAGCGTCGGAATTACCGGAATCTAAACGACAAACAAAGCACACAAGCAAACAGGCTATAAGTCTACTGAAACAGAGAACAAAACTATTTTCAATGGATTCTAGACATTTTTATGAATTTTCTGCAACTTGAACGGACTCAAACGGAGTCCGGATGAATTAGTTATGAATTTTAGAAGATTAACTATGTTTTTACTAAAACAGAAAATCCTTAATTAATTTATTGCGCAATAAACCCCTAGGGCTGACGTCAGTGGTGGCGTCAGGGCTGACGTCAGCCGGGCTAGGGCTGACGTCAGCCGGGCTAGGGCTGACGTCAGCCGCGGCGGCGGCGGGCGCACCACGTGGTGCACGCGTGGCGCTGACGCGACCACGCGGCGCGCGTGTGGCGCCAACGCGACGGCCCACGTGGCGGCCGAGCCCCAGCCGCGGGCGGCCATGGCGCGGCGGCGCGGCACGGCGCGGAGCGGCGGCGGCTTGCGCGGGCGCGGGAGCGGCGGGGCGCCGGGCGCGGGGGNACGAGCGGCGTGCGGCGGAGCGGCGGGGTGGCGGCCGAAGGAAGAGAGAGGGAGAGGAGGAGACGGCGGCTCATCGGAGGGGATGACGGCGACGGCAGCGCTAGGGTTAAGGGAAAGCGGCGGCGCAAGGGGGAAAACGGAGAGGAGGGTGCGGGGAGTAGGATTTTATAGGGGTCGGGGCTAGGGCTCGGCCGGCGGCTCCGGATTTCTCGCCGGAGTTCGGCCGGCCGCGAGGAAGGCGGAGGGACGGAAAACGGACTTTTTCCTCGGGCCGTGGCCTTGGGCCGACCCGAGAGGGAAAGGAGGGCGGCGGCTGCTCGGCTTGGGCTGGCCCGGGAGGGGAGAGGCAAGGGGCGGCGGCTTGGGCCGGCCCAGGAGGGAGGCGGGAGGTGGGTCGGCGGCCCAAGAAGAGGAAAAAGAAAAAGGAAAAGGAAAAGAATTTCCCAGGGACTAGTTTATTGCGGTGGAGGGTTTTTAATTGGTTAAAATTATTTCTAGGGCTCTGAAAATTCCACTAAAAATCCTGTTAGTGTATTTTAACACGGGGAACTCAAGAAAAATCCCACCATGCCATTTCCACTTGATTAAATATATTTTTAAATTAGAATTTTGCTCTAGGTTAAAAAAAATTTTATTTTAAACGATTTATCTCTCGAATTTTAACCTGGAAAGCAAACTTCGGGGTGTGACATCAAAGAAACTGCTCGGGAGTTAACCACGATCATGAGCAACGAATGGCTGAAAGAGGCGGAATTCTCTTTTGAAGTAATTCAGATTAACTCCTCTTCTCGCATCATTCCTCGCCAAATAGGAGGGAATACAATAGACATTTTGTATAATCCAACGGTCGGTGCTAATCTTATCTCAGAATCATTCGCTTTCGCCTATTTAGGCGATAGAGCACCAACACCGACCAACAAAATCTTCAAACACCCAACTGGGCAATTAATTGAAGGATTTGGGATCATACAAGACGTACCTGTCTAGTACAATAACAAAGAGGCTTTCCTGGATTTCCACGTTTTTGAGATCCAAGACTTTGATGTTCTAATAGGGTATCCGATAGAGTGACTTCTCGTCAACATCCATCTTTAGGAAACCTTGAAATCTCTTTAGGAGGGGATAAGTTTTCTGTCCCATTTTCGCGGTCAAGAAATGCTTTGACCAACGCCCTTCCTGAAGAAGAATCCGCGAAGGAAGTGGTGGCAGTTCTTCCTTATGAGTCCCCTGAATCTTCTCTTGAACAAGATGTCCCTAATTTCATCCCAGAAGAAGAAGAATCAGGCAAACTTTTTGAGTTGCCTTCCATAAAGCCGCCACCACGGCCTCCAATCGAGCTAAAACCCCTTCCACAGGGCCTTCACTATGCTTTTCTACATGGCGACAAGGAAGCTCCGTCATCATAAGTGACAAGCTTTCTGAGGACGAAACCATTCGTCTTCTAGATGTGTTAGAAAAACATCGCTCTGTTCTTGGCTACTCTCTTCAAGATCTCTAGGGAATTAGTCCCGCTCTCTACACTCATCGCATACCTATCGAGCTCGAAAGCTCGCTGTCTAGGGAACCCCAATGACGGCTAAACAACGCAATGAGAGAAGTTGTTAAGAAAGAGGCTTTGAAACTCCTACACGTACGCTGGGATCATCTATCATGTGCCGTACAATGAGTGGGTTAGTCCAGTTCAGGTTGTGCCAAAGAAGGGAGGAATGACGGTCGTTGAAAACGCTAAAAATGAATTAATTCCACAACGAACCGTCACGGGATGGAGGATGTGTATCGATTATAGAAGGCTTAGCAAGGCTACTAAGAAGGATCATTTCCCGCAACCCTTCATTGATGAAATGTTGGAACAGCTAATGAACCGTCACAGGAACGGCAGCATGTTGGTGTCGTAGAATTCGTGCAGTGCTATCTTCCCTTTGTGCACAATTTCTTTTTCTTCATCGATGCTAGACGGCGTAGCATCCTTGCCCTCCTTGTCCTTTCCTGCAGTGTTAGGATATGGCGGGTCGCGAGTGGATTTTCCTCCCCTCGTGGTCACCGCTTTAACATTTTCTAGAGAAGGTTCAGGTTGCCCTGGAATCTTCCCAGATTCAGCAACAGGAACAAGTGCAGCCAGCTGAGCTAACTGGGTTTCTAGCATTTTGTTAAAGCTTAGCTGGTTTTGAAAGGCAGAGGCGAAACCATCTAGCTTAATATTTATGCTCTCTAATGCCTTGTCATTAGCAGCTAATTTCTTAGATAAAGCATCAGTTATTTTAGCTTGGCCAAAGACAAGATCTTTCAAGGAGGGTTGGTTATTGTTGAAATTACCGTTGTTACCTCCTTGGTGGAAAGGGCGAGGTTGGTTTCACCCTTGACCTCCTTGTGGACGGTACCCGTTGTTGTTGTTGTTGTTGTTCATGAACATGACATCTTCACGGGTCTCTGGGCAATTTGTGCCGGAGTGACCGGTATTGCCACAAACCTCACATGTCATGTGAGAGTCTAGGGCTTTGACGGTATCCTGCTTTGTATCCTTCTCCTAGTCGTCCAATCGTTTCATTACGAGGTCTAGCTCGGCGGCAAGCATGTTCATCTCCTTGACGGTGTGCGTGCCCCTCTGACGGGGTTGGAGTTGGTCTTCACTCCACCCCATGTTGGAGACCATCTTCTCAATTAGATCAATTGCACCTCTAACGGTCTTTGAGAAGAAAGCCCCTCCAGCAGCAGCATCCAAGTGATCACACGATGTGGGAGTTAACCCATTGTAGAAGTTCTGCAAGATTAGGCACTCGTCCATCCCATGATGAGGACAGGCGGCAACATATTCCTGTAGCCTTTCCCAAGCTTCTTGGATCAACTCATCTATTGTCTGCTAGAAACTGGATATTCTTCCATGAAGGACATTGGTTCTACCTATCGGGAAGAATTTTGACAGGAACGCAGTTGAACATTTGTTCCAGGTCTCGATCGTAGCACGGTTCGAATAGAACCACTATTTCGCTCTTCCAAGGAGAGAGAACTGAAACAAGCGGAGTCAGATGGCGTCTTGGCTGACTCCCTTAATTGTATATGTGCTACAAATCTCCAGAAACTATTGCAGATGAGCACTTGCGTCCTCATTTGGCTTGCCACAGAATGGACTAGCCTGCACCATGGAAATTAGGCTGGACTTGAGGTCGAAGTCCACATCTCCGACGTTGACTCTGGGCTCGACAAGCACATTGTCAGCGGAGGGAGCGGCAAACTCGCGAAGGGTCTTCTTAGCCATTGTCGTGAATGTTGAAGGCGCGGAAATGACATGTTTAGTTGCTGACAGAGTCACTTGAGGAGGGACGACACGAGGTCTCACTCTCCTCAAAAGTGCTTCAGGATTTTATTTGAAATTTGTCGGCAAATCGAAACCAGTCATGCACTACCCTGTTTTCACTTAAAAGAGAAAACACAACAAGTTTAGCCTGCAAAGGACAGTGGTCAAACATAGGTAGATATCAATTAATAACGTGTGGTAAACTCTTAAACCAAATATCTTCCCCGGCAACGGTGCCAGAAATGTTTGTTGATATTTCTTAATGACATTACTGGGAATATAATCCCCAGCAATGACGCCCGAAATAATAGTTGGTATTTCTTACGATTACAGATATAAATCCGCAAGCGCACGGATATACCGTCGTAGCATTTCACCCGGAAGTATTTCAAGGTATCGTATTTAATTAATCCCAAGGAAAGATATGGTCAAGAGAATTTCATATTACTAATTCATATCATACTTATGTAGATCAAAGTCTATGCAGGGGTTATAACTATAAAGCATAGGGTAGGTTGACAAACAGAAGAGACAACAAGATATAACTCTAATTAAATAATAATCTAGGCTAAGTAGAGAAGAATAAAGGAAGCCTCATTCCTATACTTCCATTATATACTCATTTTAGTATATACTTGCTATTATACATTTACATGGTTGAGCCCCGTAACTATGCCCTCCTGTTATATAGAGAAACCACCCCTGATCGTCGAGTTCCTTACGACAATCCGTCATGGTCATCCAACTGGTTATAGATACGGAGGAGTACCCGCATGAGGAACCTCTCTTGGCCCTATATACGCACGTAGAGGAATACCCGTACTGGATTGTCATCACCAGCGGCCTACCTCTACAGTTCTGTGGCATATAGCACCACTTAATGATATTTAATAACCTAAGCACCATGCTTACATTTCTAAATATTACTCTACACCTCTACAGCTAATATAGAGCAATCATATAAATGAACATTAAGCCAATACCATTGCATATCTCTAGTAAGCTACCCATATAATTAATACAAGGCAAGTTTAGACTAAAGATGGTACTCGAATAATTATGCAAATAGATTAAAGTACCATGAATATATAAAGAAGAGTATTTCATTATTCTAGCATAAAGTCTTACAAGAGAGATATTAGCTAATAGAACCATACCAGGATTCTTCCGGAAGACTTGAAGAACTAGAGCACTATTCTATTCCTAACTCTACTAGCACTAGAACAAAGTAAACTATGGAGAGCTTCTTCTTCTTGTCCTTCTTGGTGTGTGTTGGAGGAGAGGATGAGAGCTCTTTATATAGTGATGAAGGAGGCGGAGATTCCAAGCATCAAAAGAGCATCTTCTTCCTTAAGTTGCCATGTGTCTCTCCTAATGGCGGTTTTCACCGGTAGAAACAGTCACAACCGTCATAGATGGTCAGTAGTAAAAGTTGAGGGCCAACTAGGCTGGGCTT
Organism: Oryza officinalis; assembly: GCA_008326285.1. Classification (NCBI taxonomy): domain Eukaryota; kingdom Viridiplantae; phylum Streptophyta; class Magnoliopsida; order Poales; family Poaceae; genus Oryza; species Oryza officinalis. Next base: position 4,240,415 of record BDMV01000003.1, on the reverse strand, counting down.
GTTGTGGAGATTATGGGTACCATATACCCACACGGCTAGCTTATCCTACTGACTATAGGGGATAGATTATGAGATATAAATATGTAATTGGCTTAGCACTTAAGTATTACGTTACCTTGTGTAATAAGGAACGGCTTATAGTCCTGAGTCGAGAATATTGAGGAGTCCAACATTGTATATTGTTAGGTCTCCGACTTGTGAGCCTACCCTCTAAACCTACATAAGGAGGGTAGGACGCCCCCTTGAGGGGGATAGAGATAATAGCAATTAGCTAGGTTTTCTTCATACTCGTCTTGATCAAGAGATCAATAAACCACTCGACGAAACTAAACCACCGAAACAAGAGTAGGGTATTACTTCTTTATAGAAGGCCTGAACCTGTATAAATTCCTTTGTCTATTAACCCATCGTGTTAGGCGCTTGACTGCTACCCCCAGTTTCTTATTGTCGAAACCAAGTTTCGACAGTTGGCGCGCCAGGTAGGGGAATCACGTCAAGTTTTCTTCTTCATCTCGCCGGATAGCGCGATGGGATCTTCATCAGGCATCGATGACTTTGCCTTCCCGCCTGGGCAGGCGTTCCGCTTTGGCAGCTTTGACTTCATCACTGATAATTTCGGCAAGATCTCCCTCCTCGACTCGGATGCAAACCAGTCGGGGGAGGGAAACTACTCGGCGCCGTTCGGGTTACCAAACGACGTTGAGATCTATTCCAATCTCTTATCTTCCAAGTTGGAGTCAATCTACCTGAGAGAATCTTCTTCGTCATCATCATGCGGTGGATCGAGTTGCAGGGAGATCGTCGCAATCATCCAACCACTCGGATCATGCTCATCTACAGAGATCGCCGACTACCTCAGCTCTTCTGACTTCGACGACCTCTACGACATCTCCACGGAGGAGCTCAACGACTCCGACTTCGACCACGACTACGTCCCGCGGTTCTTCAACGTCCTCATGGCCGAAGTAGAAGAGACCGACTCAGCTGTGGCCCGCAGGGTGGCAGAAGAGGAACGAGCCAAGTTCGAAGAGGAGTGCAAGCGCAAGGAGGAGGAGCTCAAGCGAAAAGAGGACGCCGACAAGAGAAAACAAGATCTAAGGGCCGCTGGGTGCTTTGCTCACGAGGCCATACTCCAGACCCGAGTCGACAACGCCAACATCTTCCTCACACCTCAACAAAACGCGGTCGCCGCTCTCACCCTCATTGACACCGTCATCGAGGTAGCGCCCCCCGGCGTAACTCCAATTCTCGACAAAGTCAAGACTATCGTTGCGGCCATGGCTACCGGCACTCCCACAGGCTCTGCCCGGAGAGTTACCGAGTCCATCGCCGAGACACTCGAGGGCAGCCGCCTACCACCGATGCGATCTAGAGATTACCGAAGACTCGAGCTCAGCAAGACACCCGCCAAGTCCAAAGACCCTCATCATTATGCAAATTGGAAACACCAAGATCAATCGGCCGACTCTCATGAGAGAGGTTACGGCCGGCCACCCGTCCATGATCGGATCCGTTATGGAAATAACTCCAACTACCAGAGCGGTTCTCGAAGACCCACGCCGAGTGACTTGAGGGAAGTGCTTGACCGGCGTCACCTCGAGCGCAACAAAGCCCACCGTGAAGACCGAAGGAGTTCACCCGACAACTACGACGATGGAGTACCCGCGTTCACTCGGAACCTGCGTCGAGTGGATTAGCTGAGTGGATTCAAGCCCACAGGGATTGATAAGTATGACGGTAAAACTGACCCCGAGTCTTGGTTAACCGTCTACACCCTTGCCATCCGCGCAGCAGGAGGAGACAGCAAGGACATGGCAAATTACTTACCTGTCGCCCTCGCCGACTCAGTCAGGAACTAGCTCACAAGCTTACCAAGAGGTTCGATTGATTCGTGGAGCGAGCTTCAGGACCACTTCATCGCCAATTTCCAGGGCACTTTTGAAAGGCCCGGGACCCACTTTGATCTCTACAACGTGATCCAGAAGCCTAACGAATCATTGAATGACTACATCCGGCGTTTTTCGGAGAAGCAAAACAAGATCCCCGACATCACTGACGACGTCATTATAGCCGCGTTCCAGAAGGGTGTACGCAACGAGTTGCTAAACGGAAAATTCGGGCGTAAGCCTCCAAAGACAGTCAAAAAGATGTTCAAGACAGCTAACTCTTACGCCAAATCAGACGACGCTGTCAAAGCCTCATGGCAGGAGAGGCACGACAAACAATCCGGAAGTAATTGGCGCCCCAAGAAGGACAACGGCAACGGTAGTGGCAACGGCAACAATGGCCAAAAAGATCGCAAGCGTACGCCCGAGGATCTGGTTGCCGCAACATCTAACTACCAGCAGCAACGTCCCCGAGTCATCGCCTACGACAGGATCATGAACGCCCAATGCACGCATCACCCTAATCACAAGCATGCGGCCAAAGATTGTTTTATCTACAAGTAGTTTGCTGAACAGTATGCAACTCACCTTCACCAGAAGCCGTCAGATGGAGCCGGCACCTTAGGAACCAAGAAGGACGACCAGGCCGGAGGCTCAGAGCCTTTTCAAGATCACAGGACCGAGTTAAACCACATTTATGGAGGTCCGCTAGCGTACGAGTCAAAGAGAAAGCAGAAGCTAACCGATAGGAAAATCAACGCAATACAGCCCGAAGTCCCACGTTACTTGCGATGGTCGGAGGTGGCTATCATGTTCAACCACTCGGATCACCCTGACCGAGTGGTTCACCCGGGGCGGTATCCCCTGGTACTAGACCCGGTGGTTCGCAACGTCAAGCTCAAGCGTATACTCATCGATGGAGGCAGCGCCCTCAACATCCTCTTCGCCAAGACTTTGGATGAGATGCAGATTCCAAGATCCGAGTTGAAGTCGAGTTCAGCCCCTTTTTACGGAGTCATCCCAAGGCTGTCATCTACGCCACTCGGGCAAATCACCCTTCCGGTCACTTTCGGCACTCGGGATAACTTTCGGACAGAAAACATCAGCTTTGAAGTTGCCGACTTCGAGGCAGCCTATCACGCAATTTTCGGAAGACCTGCGCTTGCCAAGTTTATGGCTGTCCCGCATTATACCTACCTCATGATGAAGATGCCCGGCCCCAATGGAGTCATCTCCTTGCGCAGCGATGTCAAGCAAGCCTTCACCTGTGACAAGAAAAGCTGCGACATGGCCCAAAATCGTGAGAGATTGCTTGGCCAACAGGAGGTCCGACTGGCTGTGTCAACATCAGGAGAAGCCGAGATCCCAGCAAAGAAGATAGCCAAGTCAGGAGAAGGCGACGCCAAGACCAAGAAAATTCTCCTTGATCCCTCCAAAACTGCTGTAATAGGCGCTGAGTTAGATCCCAAATAAGAAAGCGCGCTCATCACCTTTCTTCAAAATAATAAAGATATATTTGCTTGGAAACCGTCAGATATGCCTGGTATTCCTAGAGAGGTTATTGAGCACTTATTAAATGTTAAAGAGGATGCGAAACCTATCAAACAACGACTCCGTCGTTTTGCCCAAGATCGAAGAGATGCTATCAAGGAGGAACTCGCCATGCTCCTGGCGGCTGGTTTCATCAAAGAAGTCTACCACCCCGACTGGCTAGACAACTCGATCCTGGTTCGCAAGAAGACAGGGCAATGGCGCATGTGTGTAGACTACACCGACCTCAACAAGTCTTGCCCTAAGGATCCTTTTGGTTTGCCCCGTATTGATCAAGTCGTCGACTCAACAGCCGGCTGCGAGCTTCTGAGCTTTTTGGATTGTTACTCGGGATATCATCAAATCAGCTTGAAGGAGTCCGACTGCCTGAAGACATCATTCATTACCCCGTTCGGAGCTTATTGTTATATCACAATGTCTTTTGGCCTCAAGAAAGCCGGTGCTACTTATCAGTGCATGATTCGAAGACGCCTTCAGACCCAACTCAGAAGGAACATGGAAGCTTACGTCGACGACGTTGTGATCAAGACCAAGTAGAAACAAGATTTGATCGCCGACTTGGAGGAAACCTTCACAAATATCCGAGCCTTCACGATGAAGTTGAACCCAGAAAAATGTACCTTCGGCGTGTCGTTAGGCAAGTTACTCAGTTTTATGGTGTCTCACCGAGGTATTGAACCTAATCTAGAAAAAATCAATGCTATCCGAAACATGAAACCCCCGAGTACACAGAAGGACGTCCAGAAGCTTACTGGTTGCATGGCAGCGTTAAGCCGTTTTGTTTCCAAACTCGGAGAACGAGGCATGCCCTTTTTCAGGTTGCTCAAGAAGATGGATGGATTTCAATGGACTCTGGAGGCCCATAAAGCTTTTGAAGACTTCAAGGACTTCCTCACAACGCCACCCGTGTTGACGTCACCTTACCCTCAAGAACCCTTGTTGCTCTATGTCTCCGCAACCTTTCAGGTGCTCAGCACGGTTTTGGTCGTCGAACGCGAGGAGGAAGGACGAGCCCAAAAAGTTTAGAGGCCGATATACTTCGTTAGCGAGGTGCTCGCCGGATCCAAGACACGTTACCCCCAGGTACAAAAATTGCTATATGGAGTCTTAATTACCGTCAGGAAATTAGCCCATTACTTCCAAAGTCACTCGGTTACCGTGGTCACATCTTTTCCACTCGGCGATGTCATCCATAATCGGGAGGTTACTGGACACATCGCAAAGTGTGCCTTGGAGTTGATGCCACTGGATATTACTTTCAAAGCCAGAACGTCTATAAAGTCTCAAATCTTGGCTGACTTTGTGGCCCAGTGGACCGAGCGTCAAGAAGATGTACCTAGGGAGGAGCTGCAATACTGGACCATGCATTTTGATGGGTCTAAGCGAGTCACTGGTTTAGGAGCAGGAGTTGTCTTGATTTCCCCGACTGGGGAGAGGCTACGGTATGTTTTTCATATACATTTTCATGCTTCACATAATGTGGCTGAGTACGAAGCTTTACTTCATGGACTACGACTCGCTGTCTCTCTCGGCATACGTCGAATGATTGTACGGGGAGATTCTCAGTTGGTGGTAAATCAAGTAATGAAGGATTGGTTTTGCCTAAATGACAATATGGCAGCCTATCATCAAGAGGTGCGCAAGCTAGAAGACAAGTTTGACGGTTTGGAGTTGTCTCATGTTTTGAGGCATAACAACGAGGCAGCAGATCAATTAGCTCAGTTCGGTTCCAGGCGAGAAGCAGCCCCGACTGACGTTTTTGTCGAGAACCTTTATGAGCCAACTGTTACCAAGAAGTCAATCGCTAATGAAGAAGTTACAGATCAAGTTGCCACGCTCGACGCCGACTGGAGAACACCGTTTATCAACTTTCTGACTCGGCAAGAGTTACCTGAAGATCGAGATGAAGCAGAACGAGTTCGACGTCATAGTCAAAGTTATGTTATGGTTGATTCAGAGTTGTACAAGAGAAGCCCGTCCGGAGTTCTACTAAGGTGTGTTACGCCTGAGGAGGGACGACAACTATTGCAGGATATTCACTCGGGAATCTGCGGCAGTCATGCGGCAGCACGCACTTTGGTCGGCAAGGCTTACAGGCAAGGTTTTTTCTGGCTCACAGTAGTTTCCGACGCAAACAAAGTGGTCCGCACATGTGAAGGTTGTTAGTTTTTCACTCGGCAAATTCATGTCCCGGCCCAAGAGTTACAAACAATCCCGTTGTCGTGGCCGTTTGCAGTATGGGGCTTGGACATGGTTGGCCCTTTCAAAAAGGCTCCAAGAGGATTTACACATTTATTCGTCACAATTGACAAGTTCTCCAAGTGGATTGAGGCTAAGCCGGTTGCTACAATAACCGCGGACAAAGCACGAGATTTTATCTTAAATATTATGCACTGGTTTGGCGTTCCTAACAGGATCATAACTGACAATGGGACGCAGTTCACTGGAGGTGTTTTCAAAGAATTCTGTGAAGATTTCGGGATCAAGATTTGCTATGCTTCGGTGGCACATCCTAGAAACAATGGACAGGTCGAACGCGCCAATGGCATGGTTCTTCAAGGTATCAAGGCCCGAGTGTTTGATAGGCTAAGCCCATATGCCGGAAGATGGCTCCAAGAGTTGCCTTCGGTATTGTGGTCATTGCGGACTATGTCCAGTCGGGCTACTGGCCAATCTCCTTTCTTCTTAGTTTATGGGGCCGAAGCCATGTTGCCGAGTGAGATGGAGTTCGAATCCCTTCGAGTTCGCAGTTTCAATGACGAGCGTTATGACCAAGACCGAGTTGATGATTTGACTCGACTGGAAGAAGCTCGCGAAGCTGCATTGGTTCAGTCGGCACGTTATCTTCAAGGAATTCGATGTTATCACAATCGTAATGTTCGGTCACGAGCTTTCATCGTTGGTGATATGGTTCTATGAAAAATTCAGACGACGAAGGATAGACATAAGTTATCTCCATTATGGGAAGGACCCTATATAATTGCCGAAGTCACTCGGCCAGGAGCGTATCGTTTGAAGCGTGAAGACGGAACCATGGTGGAGAATTCATGGAACATTGCACACCTTCATCGATATTATACGTAAATTTATTGTATCATGTTCTTCTCGACTGCCGACTTCAAGTAAGATGTCGTCTTTAGTTGTCAGTCGGGAGCTATATATATATCAGTAAAGTATGGTGTTTTTCATCAAGAATGACTTGTTCATATTTAATTTATCATTGTTTAATGTTCTGGTTTGAGTTAAGCAGACAAGGACTGAAAATTTTTAATGACTTAAGTCGAGTTTAGGCTTAATGATAGTCGGGTGAAATTTTTAAGAAATTAAATGCAAACACACGAATTGGAACATAAAACATAAATAGATTGAGTATTTACAAGTCAGGTTATAAGAGTTATCTACATCAGCAAAATCATGCCTGAAAGCTTTCGGCTACATTGACAGCAATCTTCTTGGCCGATTCTTGTGCTTCATTGATCAGCTCCAAGGCTTGTTCATCCGAAGTGCCATCCGCAAAGCCATCACCGATAGAGCTTATGTCGACTCGGGGATAGAGTGACTTTGTCATCGCCAGAGCTTCGCTTGCGCTCATAGTTGCAGCATCGGTGATATTTTCTATATATTTCTTCGGAGCCGTCCTAAGCTTGTCAAAGATTTCGACTGTATCCATGGCGTTTGTTCCAACACCGCTTTCATAAATCGCTAACAGAATTGGCGCAGCAGCATTGGCAATATCATCTCTGACTTTTTCAGCTCTTCGGACTTTCTCAGCAAAGACTTCAAATTGAGCATGGGATTTAATCTTATTAGCTACAAGTTTGATATAATTCAGATTATACAAGACGACGAGATCAGCTAAGATCAAGGAGTATAAGTTCCAGGAGTTACCTTCGATTTCTTCAAGAGCCTTATTCTTGTCAGACTTGAGCTTGGCGTTGTCGGTTTCAGCCTTCTTTAGTCGAGCTTTGAGGGATTCGATCTCAGACACATTTGTTGCAAACAAAGAAGACACGAAATTATTGGAGTCAAGTAGGCAAAACAGAGGTATACGAGCAGGATTTTACTTACTTCCGTTTGAACCGCGGAGTTTCAGGTTCATGTCTCGAAGCTAGGTGATTTCCTCTCGAAGAACGACTTCCCTGGCTGCGGCTTCTTCTTTGGCCTCTTTGAGATTTTGCTGGATGTTCTCCAAGGAGTTGACATGTGGCAGCAGCTTTTCCAAGGTCTCTGATTTGGCCAAAGAGCGACGATATATTCTCTGTGTCATGAAGATTGAGTCAGTCAATTATAAGAGACTATGCAGATAAGACATAGGAGATTTAGTTTATACATTCATTAGCCGAGTAGCTTCGTTGAGGTTGGCGACGAGTGAATCTCGCTCTTCAATCTCTTTTTGCTTATTCAACACGATACCTTGTTTTTTACCCTCGGCATCTCACCACTCGATCTTGATTGGAGGCATCGAGTCCTCTGTGGATTTCAATCGGGTGATTTCTTCCTCGGCTGTTTGATCTAAGGATAACGAATAAAGACAGAGGACAGATAATATATTTGAGACAAAAGTTTGATGAGGATATCGAGGGTTACCTGGTGTTGCTGTGGATTGATCTCTTTGCGCGGTGACATCCCCAGAAGATTGATCCTTGCTGGTTTCTTCCATTATTGGAGCTGGATCTTCAACTGGAGCTTCTTGATTGGTTGAGACTTGTTCTTCTCCTTTCGGCTGGTTTTCAGTCGGGGTTTCCTGGGCAGCTTCTTGATTAGCCGAGTCCGACTGGTTTCTAGTAGGGACATCTTGATTAGCAGTGGGGGCTCTTGCTCGGAAGTATTTTCACCCGGGAGAGGGTTCTGGGACCCTTGTTTTATAGTTTTTTTTGCTTGCCCGGTAGGATTTATGTCTTGGGGTTTTCTGCAGAAGAAGATGAAAATAATCAAATTGAGAAGATTTTCAGCAATTAAGATGGATTCAGTTATTTGGGGAATACCTGTTGGATTTTCTAATCTTTGGAGCAGATCTTGTAGATGGTCTGAGAGAACTTATGTTGGCCTTAGGAGTTTGGATCTCCTCAACATCGTCGTCCGAGTCATCCACAATCAGTTTTCTCTGCTTACTAGCGCGCTTGCTAGGTTCTTCGACGGCAGCAGCAGCCCTCTTGCTCTTGACCTGGGGTTTGATCTTTGGGCCCCCAGTTGGTTTTCTAACAGTCGGCTGGGCTGGTGCATTTTCATGGTATACTTTGTATGGCCAAGAGATGATCAGAGCATTTGCCTACAAGAAGTATTCTTTAAGAAATGATAAAGAGTATGAATAAATTGAAAGGTGGATTAAATTGGGAAGTTTATTTACCGGAGGAGGTGGCCGAAGGAGGCTATAAGGGGCAACCGGTAGCTTGTGGTTGTAGTCTTGGCGATTCCGGAGGAGAAGACCTTATACATTTGGGCACACAAGACTTGGAAGTCCAGAGATGTTTTGTCTTCCTGATTGGGGTCACTCTGACCTTCATATTCAAAAGCTGGCTTGGATCTTTCTTTAATAGGCGCTAGCCGGGATTTGATGAAGTGCCGAGTGATTTGTTCCCCTTGAAGACTCTTATTCTTCATTTCAAGGATTTTAGCAAGAAGGTTGTTTGCTTCTATCCAGTCTTAGCCTTCAGGCAGGGCGTTCCAGTTGGCCCGTTGGATTGGGGGAAGACCGATGAAGTCGGGCAAGCTGGAGGTTGGGTTTGAGATATAAAACCAGTTTGCGTGCCAGCCTTTATTGGATGATTTCAGAGGGAGAGGAAAGTAATCTCTGCGGAGAGTTCCGCGGAGTTGAAATCCGGCACCACCAACAATGCAGGGGTTGTCCTTGGTTGGGTGGGCCTTGAGAGAGAACATGCGGTGAAAAAGATTGAAATGGGGATGAATCCCCAAGAAGGCTTCGCATACATGAATGAAAATGGCAATGTGCAGAATAGAGTTTGGATTCAGATGATAAATTTGGAGATCGTAGTAGTCAAGAATACCACGGAAGAAATCAAAGGTGGGAAGACCAAATCCGCAATATAAGAAATGGGTGAATACTACGATCTCACCGGTATTTGGAGTTGGGAACTCTTCCCCATACGCCGGGCGCCAGCCGATGATCTCCTTGGCTGGGAGGACTCCATCCTTCACCATTTCCTTCAGAGTGGATTCCTTCACGTCCGAGGTTGCCCACTGGTCGAAGGAAATTTCTCTCTCTTCCGCCATGGATGAAGTTTGTGGGGAAGCGGATCTGGTGTTGGAAGTGGGGATTCTTGGAGGAGATGATGGGAGCAGGATGCGTGCGGTGGATTTTGATGGGACTTTGTGTTTTTGGATGGATTGATTTGGATGAACTTGTGTTCTAGGTTTCTTCGGAAATGTCTATGAACATGAACGCAAAAGGGGAAATTTTTGGAAGATAAAGCGACGGGGAAGACGACGGCGCTTCAGAGTTTTTAGGGTATTAGTAGGTTTTCTCGCTTTTGGGCCAAGGCCCACGAGAAGCTTACAGCCCATGATCTTGGTGTGGCTTTGCACGTGTCTTTTAGGGACTTAAGCAAATTTGCCTTGGCAATATGCGCGTGTTATTGCCCAATACCTTTAAAATCCTTTCATATAGCGATTATACAACTTTTTAGGAGTTGGTACAATGCAATTTGGAAGGTGACAAACAGTAAAGTTTTTTATAGCTATTTTAGTAACTTTTTTTATAAGTTGCTAGAACTGTTTGGTTTATGGAAGAGTTGTATGCTTTGAGAGGACTCGGGCAGAATAACTCGGATAAGCATGAGATTGCCAGTACTTGGGGTCATTATGCACTATGCCTTGATTGTGAGGTTATGTGTTATATGATGTTTTATGAATGTTTTTTGGCTTTGGCTAAGCATTTATTTATTTCACTTGGGTGAATATGATTATTATAGTTCTTGACTATATGCTTAGTTTGTTTAACTAAACACATAGTCGGGGGCTACACCTAATTAGGTGCATCTAGTCGATGCACCTAGGTATATGTTTTTGGATTATTTTTGAAAACTTTTTCAGTCCTTCACAGCCTTGTTGTTGAATGATGAAGCACTCGGGAGACTTGGGCAGAGATGATGAAGGCACTCGGTGGTGGAGGTACTCGGGCATAGAAGCACTCGGCTATGAGTTATTTTGGTTTGAGGCTACGTTATCTCGTCGACTGTAAAGGTCTCAGGGGCTACTGTGGAGATTATGGGTACCATATACCCACACGGCTAGCTTGTCCGACTGACTATAGGGGATAGGTTATGAGATGTAATTATGTAATTGGCTTAGGACTTAAGTATTATGTTACCTTGTGTAATAAGAAACGGCTTATAGTCGTGAGTCGGGAATATTGAGGAGTCCAACATAGTATATTGTTAGGTCTCCGACTTGTGAGCCTACCCTCTAAACCTATATAAGGAGGGTAGGACGCCCCCTTGAGGGGGATAGAAATAATAGCAATTAGCTAGGTTTTCTTCATACTCGTCTTGATCAAGAGATCAATAAACCACTCGGCGGAACTAAACCACCGAAACAGGAGTAGGGTATTACTTCTTTATAGAAGGCCTGAACCTGTATAAATCCCTTTGTCTATTAACCCATCGTGTTAGGCACTTGACTGCTATCCCCAGTTTCTTATTGTCGAAACCAAGTTTCAACACCTGTGGGGTAGGCCGACCCCTGGCTGTCCCCTCTGGCCCAGTCCTTCATTCAGGGCTTTCTCTGGTGGATACTTGGTCCAGTGGCAAGGTGGTTGGGCCCATTTGTAGGTGTTTCATTGGGTTTGTGGGCCCTTCCATCCATGTGTATACTACGTGTCGACCTCTGATTGGTTGAAAGTGTATTTTCCACCATTTCTCCTCCATTTATAAAGTAATCTTCTATAGTCAAATACTTTGCCAAGTACATGTGGAACTAGGTTATTTCTAAATAAATGTGCATGCAAGCATTGCTAGTTCTTTATCATTTTTAGGAATATTGACGGTCGAAATTGGTCTGTAACAACCGTCAACACACACACAGCACATACGTAAGTAATGTTAAAATTTTACTTAGCATCATCATTCTCTCCATTTTTATGCATCGTTACTAACTACCTTAGTTTGGGTTTCCCTTTTTTCACAACTGATGATGACTACGGTTTTGCCCAGGCGCATTCTACAGTACCTGCTATCTCTCCTCGAACACAATTTGTGGATGATTTCTTCACGACAGAAGCACCAGATGCACAAGCTGGGCTAGACTACTAGTATGTTGCTCCTCCGGTCACACAGCCAACACAGGAGAGGGAGTCCATGCAGTCAAAGGATGCCACTCCACAGCAGCCGGTACGACGTAGGCACCCACCAGATAATTTGACTTATCCCACTGAACAGATAAAGCAATGAAAGAAGGGGGGCCGAGCAAGCGTGCGAGGGAAAATCGTGATTGACATTTTTATGTGAGCTGTATTCTGAACTGTTATTTTTTCCACCTACTAGTTATGTCACATTATATTTTGAACTGAGTCATGAGGTACACTTATTCGATAAGCTGCGTTTCTGATTTTTTTATTTTTTAAAAGATTTTTAAAAAATAGTTGCTATGAACTTAACAGTGGTTGCACATGATTACAATCTACTTTCGACGCCTATGTCATTTTGTGGTCCTAACATCTGACACACTGACAATACAATGCTCATTTGTCACAATCACCTTTACCGTGGGACAAGTTATGACACGGACACTGTGCGAGCCCGAGTAGTCGCGATCACCTTTCGGCACAGCGTGGTTGGTCGTGCTTGTCATGTCTATTCACAGAAAACCCTATCGTGGTTACAATCGACTTTTCACGCGTACAATGGCTCCAGTTACTACGCCACCATATATAGACGGACCATGGCAAAACAATTTCGCAAGTTCTTTTGGTCCTACATTTTCCTTTCATATTCACATCGATCTTGAGAGAATGGAAGCTCCATTTTGTGAGCATCTTGACAAGCGAAGGGATCCTTTCGCTGGTCTATTTCCACCGTGGTGCGACCGTCCATTGTGCGCTTGCGGTGATCGATGTATACTCATGACATCCTTTACTTCAAAAATGCCCAAACATTTATCAGGTAAGAATCATTTGTATCTATTCAGTTACCTATACTAAATACATACATCACTAACTGTTTGTGGACAATGATACAATCTTTCACAGACTTACCGTAGTTTGTGCAACTTCGTTGAGTGGGTAGATACGGCAAATCCACAACATGACGAAACACACCCGTATCCACGCAGTGAAACAATATCAGACTATCTAAGGAGGAAGGATTAGCACGAACGACGAATTGCTGCAGAATCTTTAGAATGGCAGGTAAATCTCTTGGGACTCCCCACTTGGCGGGAGTGTCCAGAGTGTGGTTGTGGAGACCGTAGCCAGGTGATAAGGTCCGTAAGACAACAAACTATAGGACAAAGATGCTTCGTGTTCCTAACATTGTCGAGGACGATTTCATCGTAAGTACCGTTAAGTTCTTACTCCCACCGATCACTACTTTCATATACTTACATATGTCATCGGTCGTAATGAATTTGTGCAAACAGAAAGATGTAAGAAAATGTGGCTTCGTAAAGTGGATCGATACGATGAGAGTAACTTCCTTCGGTACAAGGATAACACAACCTGAGATGACCACACAATTCATTCAAGCGTGGATGGAGTATGAGTGCTGGGCATGGTCTGCTAGCTTACACAGGAGAAACAATCCATTAGGTCTACCTGAATGGTCTGAGCGTCCCAAATACGGTTGTAGAGATCACTGCTAGGTGGCTACATCCTTTTCACAAGAGACATTTGGAAGGCGATATTTCGTCTGTCCCAACATAGACAACGACTTCGTTGAATGTCATATGCTTAATTACTTATTTTTCATTTTCTCTCGCGTTTTTATAATATACATATCCCATTCACTAATTAAATTTATTCCTCAGGACAATCCAAAAATATGCGGATTCACTTTGTGGATCGACATGGTCAACCCGATGTATGATGGCGGAAGAGTAACTGAAGCTGAAACGGAAATAGAATATATGCGAATGAAGGAACACGAAGTTGCAGTACGCGCTGAACGACCTAGAAAGGGTCCGTAGACAAGCTCAAGCCCGATTCGTCGCAACCGGCAATTTCTTATAGCTCATCTATGCAACTTCTTAACTCTTTTATGTTGGTGTATGCGTCACGAATGGGTTCTGTTGGTCTGTGCTTCACGAATCGAAAACTAATGGTTAATTTACTTTTTCATCGATAAAGTTGGTTTCTACTCCTTGCATTCTTTCTCCGCCATCCTCTAGGGCGACATCAACCATTATGGCAAAAACATGAAACCAACAATGCCAACGAAAACAATAAAGAATCTGTAACTACATCCATTAATCAATTAAAAATGCAATGTATTTTTCACCGAAGAAAATTAACAAGTTAAATAAAATTGCTAACCAAATATTTTTTAAAAAAATATTTATTTCGGCGTGTTTCTTGGCCTGTCGAACAGCCGGCATTCGACAAGCCCGTGCTGGGGACCTGTCGAACTGTCACTGTTCGACAAGCCCCAGTCGACCAGTGGCCCTTCAATATGCCTGCTCACTCGCTCCTCGGTCGTTCAATTGGGGTTTGTCGAACTACGGCAGTTCAACATGCTCCTAGTTTTGCGAATTTATTTTGGGGATGCCAACTATTTTTGTGATTTTTTATTAAAATAATAATATTTCTAAAAAAATTCTCCAGATCTCTCTACGCCCCTTGGCTCTCCTCCCCCGCCGCCATTCTGCACGCTACCGCAGGAGATGAACGCGCCCCTCGCGACGCAGCCCGGCGTGGCCTGCCGGCTGGCGCTCTGTCTTGACTGGTGTGGAGGTGGTGCCACGTGTCCAGGCTGCCAACATCAATGCAAATATCAGCGGCAATAGCAGCAATGGGATAACAGAACTCCAGATAATCCCTCACAAATCGAGATACCACAGTTCTATTGACACTACCGTCCATGCCGTGTTCTAATAATTTCGGGGCTTTGCTTGCAAGACTCCCGTTTTGTCCATTATCTGTTTTCTCCATAGCTTTTGGAGTTGGACTGTAAGAGATAATCGCATCTTTACCTTTGGACTTAGATCGAGTCTCTCCCTGTGTTCACTGTATGCTTGTGGTATTGTTTCGTCATCTCCTATAATGGTAGGTTCTAAATTATGTCTAGTGATGCATAATGCATATATGACTTCTTATTAGTTCTTAGCCTACAGTATCGAGTTAAATGATCTCAACCATCCTTACCATTGTTTGTTTGTTTTTGAGAGAAATGACGTTTTTCTTTCTCATTTTTGAAAGTTAGTCAAGTTTCAGAATTGTTTTCTGGTTGGTTACTGAAATCTCGGGTCCTTCATGCTGGTTGTTTTATCGGGAAGGAATTCTCAATTGGTGCTTCTAAGCATGTTGTTCAAGTTGCCATACTGAGTTGTTACTCTGATTATAAACTATCTCAAAGAAGCAATTTGGCCTCTTCCCAGCAGAAGAATTTCCCACGGAAGGAACAATTTGATCTACTACTGTCTCCCAAAATATTCCCAGCACAAGAATTTCCTGCAGAAGAAACAATTTGATCTACTACACCTGTCCTAAAAGGCTAAAATATATAGCTATGTCCAATGTTCAGATTCATAGCTAATATATGAAGTAGTTACCAAGCTGATGTGTAGTTGTACAAACCACAAACACGATTTCCATAATTGTACTGCAGCTACTAATGTATGATGTGTAATTGTCCTTGGTATAATAGGAAACAAATATAAACAAATTAGCAATTCTTTTTTATTCAGTCAATATGTCTCCTACCTTCATAAAGGGAATCTTGCATAAATGTATGAAGGCAAGATGAATAGGGGCATTTTTTTTCCTTTCAGAAAGATTCTCTCTTGATCGGCTAAAAGTAATAAAACAGTGCAGATGATCCTAGAGCAAACATCCATGTTTCTTAAGTGTCCACGAGTAAAATCATGTTCTTATGATATCCACTAATAAACCTTATTCCAATGAATCTGGACAGACTCAAAAATATAGCAAACTACTGCTCACTCAATTTTAAAATATATAGTGTATGTTGCTGTTATAACATTTGTCTTCAAAAGTACTTCTATGATCATACTTTTGTGTCATATAAATAATATATATTAGGAAAACAAATGTTAGCCAAAGCCTTGTACTAGCAAAACAAAATACAACATATATTTTGAAATGAAGAGAAATACACCATATAATTTGAAATGAAGAGAGTATTGGATTAGATACATCCAGTACTACTAGGGGTGAAACCAATCATGGTATTCCCATATCATGACCCATATTTTCCTTCAAATTCGAAACAGAGTACAGCTAGTGCGGGATAACATATTGAAGCGACCCATATATTTCACAACAAGAGTAGAATATAAGTCTATGACATATATCTTCATAAAGATTGTTTACTTAGAGATATGTACATCAGAGTAGCATAGTAGAAATATCGCAGTGGTTCCAGTTATTATAATACCATAGATACAGCTCAAGACAAGCCTCGAGTAATAACAACAAAATATACAAACTACAAAAGTTATGCAAATACATAATACACTAGAAATTCAATACTAATGTTCCTGTTACTACTACAACACTACTGCTGCCACTGTTACTACCATAAGCATTGTTGCTGCTATATGATCAATTCATATTATACGCTAATTATCATAGTCAATCTCATCATCATCGTAGAGTCCTTCCTAGTTGTCACCCACAGCTTGATTTTCATCACTTTCCATCATATATTCTTGTTCAACATATTCTAGCGATACGACATCTGTATACAAGGAATTAACATAGGGGATGAGTATAAATGGTACTCCACGAGCCCATCAATAGCAAAAAGTGTTTGAATGCAGCGACGTATAGAATCCAATATCCTTCAAAGAGTTCTTGATGCTTTTGGCAATTATTTCTTATAAAAGTTCCAAATTTTAATTAGAAGACTCTACAGCACATGAGGTACCACAGGCTAAAACCTCTGATAGATTCCTTTCCTGCCGCATTGGCAGTTTCTACCCGAAACAGGGAGTGACATATCACAATTCATACACTCTGCAGAGGTGTACCGCTGTACACCGATGTCTTAAACCTTTTTACACAGCGCTACACTGCCACCACGTCAACACCTAAGCACACTTCATGGTGTATGTCGGCAAGGTTAAGGTCACAAGTTTTTTATCAATCACATATGTCATACCTCTGCGGCGATCCCCGCAACAATGGCAAATCATCTGATCCCACAACAACGATGATCCACACTCTACTCGGATCCCGCAACAACGATAACCCTCATCGCTAGCCCATGCTCACGGGATACGCGGAAGTCCTTAAACCGTAGAGATAATCCAATAAGAAAGTATTTCTAGGCCAGCCCGTCCAATTCTAGGTCATATGGTCGACACGATCGCTACGACACTCACATACCTTATAGTAGTTGTTAATTAACCTTAAGATGATAAACATATACAGCTGCACCACACAACAGACAAGTTCAGGCTACCAATTATTAAGATCACCAAGGAACTGATCCATCGATCCACCTGCACAATATTGACATTCAAAAATAAAGTTCTGGTTTTCTATGCAATGGTGAGAGATATATAGATTTAAAATAAATAGGCAATGTGATCAAGACATGGACTTGCCTGGATAGAAAGCACCACGAATGCCTTCGGATTCAGTTGAAATGAGTGACTCTTCAGGAACTTGAACGTCTGAAAACAATATGAAAGTCTGAATAAGGACATATTCCGAACGCATAATTTACCGCATGGAATGCATACGAATGATGTCTGATAAATAGTAAATATGATTATTTCTAAGTGCTACAAACAGGAATTTATATTGCTCTAATAAAATTTAATTTTTCCCCTAGACCCCTAGAATTTTGAATCATGATATACAAATTGTGCTTGTATTACTTTGGTAAAGTATAAAATCAGATATGATGAAAAAAATTTCCCACTGAAATATTACATCTCATAACCTTGTACATAATAATTCTGGAAGAATTATTTTTGTCATTAAGTCTTGATGCCATAAGCTTGTTTTCTTTCTGTTCTAACTCTAAATTAAATTTCCTGGACTATCTCCATATAGGCAGCCCATTAGCTAGAGCCCAACAGAATAAAAACCCAAGCCCACTCCTTTTGAATTTTTTTTACTTTTAATTTTTTTTTAATATTTACAGAAATATTATAGCGGCGAAAATATTTGCAGAAATAGATCCTGCCGCCTTCCACTTGGGCAGCAAGGTGACGTGGCACACGGCGCCGTGTGCGCATTTTGCGTGTAGGTCTCTTGCCGGCAGGCCTTAGTAAAGCTTTCTTGATAACACTTAAATGAGGTCTCTTGCAAGGTGGCTATTTTGCATCTAGGCCCATTGCCGGCAGGCCTTACCCATCTTTTTTCTTTTTTACAATGAGGTAAAGCTTTGTTGATAACACTTAAAAAATTCTTTGTTGATAAAGCTTGTTGATAATATTTTGAAAATTCTATTGAAGTCGGTTGTTTTGCAATTTCATATTTTAAGTAAGAGTTGATTTTGTAACTTATTTGTGCTATTAGTGTACGAAATTGATATTGTCCTATTGTAGTCTCGGTCGCAGAAACATTGTATGCACTGAAACAAGGAGAATTATGTCACGTAAATAAGTAGTAGTACAATTTGAACATGATTCATCTAGTTCCATTGCGGTTACATAGATGAGATTAGATTCGAACTAGAAGAAAGGTAGTGCAAGAGTTGAACACGACGACGATATAGTAATGGGACAACGAAACATGACATTACATATTTGACTAAGGTAAGTTGTTCAATAATAGCTAACCCCTATGTGAGGATCCCTCTCCCCTCTCAAACTGCGCTTTAGTAAACCTGTATTGCTCTGGCAATTCAAGCTGCACCACACGGGAAGTTGGACCACTTAGAATCTTTTCAGTGTCTATCCATTGTCTGTATTGACATCTTCTTGGCGGTTCCTGGGAGAAACGAATAGATGTGAAGCGAACACTACTACAGAATATGCCATAAGTGCCGGTTCGCAAGAGTTCATAGGTGCCGGATTTTCTTCCAGCACCAATTGGTCGGCACCAATAGAAGATGCCGGCACCTATGAACCCTATAGAACCGGCACCTATAGATTCGCATGAGCCAAAAAAAAAGAGCCGGCTCAAATCGAGCCGAACTCAAAATTGAAATCCCCAAATCAAAATTAAATTGTCACCAAGATAGATTGACATCACAAGAACATATTCAACAACAAAATCATATACAAATTCACAAATATATTTACAGATACATCCACATCAAATATTCACTGATTCACACGTTCACATATACATTCACAAATACATTCACACTTTCACAGGAAGGAGAGGCTGCCGCTGCCATCCCGGCGCCGAGATCAGTAAGAGAGAGGAGGGTGAGAGATGGCGAGGGAGAGGAGTAGGGAAGACGAGGGGGGATATACTAACCTTTGATGTCGCCGAAGCTACCCCGAGCGGCCGCCGGAACCCTAGCCTCTTCCTTCCCGCTGGCTGCGCCGTGCTGGTTTCACCCTTCGACACCCCTGCCTTCCCTCCCACCGCCTTCCCTCCCCTTAGATCTGGCGGTCAGTAAGAGAGAGGAGGGTGTCGCCGGCGCCACCGGGTCGCCGTCGCCTCCCCGTCTTCCCACCCACCGGGTCGCCGTCGCCACTGATGGAGAGCGAGAGAGGCCGCCGGGCCGCCGCTGCCTCCCCTCCCAACGGTCCGCCAACGGAGAGGGAGAGAGATCGCCGGGCCACTGCCGCCTCCCCTTCCAACCCGTGCACCAACGGAGAAAACCGAGAGAGTGAGGGACATCGATCTGGATCAATCTCCTCGCGTGGCTGGTGGCTGGCCTTATCTCCTCGCGTGGTGGGCCCCTCCAGCTGGGCTCCGACCGGCTCGGCTCAATTCTTTAGGTGCCGGTTTTTTTAGAAAACCGACACCTATACTATATTATAGGTGTCGGTTTTTAATTAACCGGCACTTATAATATAGTATAGGTGCCGGTTTTTTTAAAAAACCGGTACTAATAGTATTGGTGTCGGTTTTTAGTTGTTCAAATATGTCGGTTCTTTATTTTTTATCACGCAGGAGGTGGGGAACGCTTAATAGGTGCCGGTTTTTGTTGAACCGACACCTATTACACCGATACCTATGCATGTTTTTGTAGTAGTGGAACAAAGTTAGTGAATCTTGTGATAAAATAAGGATTCATGATAATCAAAATATTTTCACCATGAAATCGTCGTCTAGAATATTTGGGCAAATAAAGAACCTCTGACCCAAAGTACTAGGCTTTATGGAACGGAGAACCTGACAATGATCACCGCATCTGCATTTTGGACGGGCTTCCCATGGAGGGAGTGTGCCCGTTAGCACCCACCAATCGCACTGTTATTCACGATGTTGTCGTTCGTAAGCTGCTTTTTTCTGCAAGTATTGCTCAGTACTTTCTGATGAGAAATACCAGCGTCGTTCTTGTAAACAAGTGGTTAGGTCGAGAACGGGATTTTCTGTATCGACCCACTCGATATATCCACAAGCCGTAGCGTGGGTCTGACGAATAGATTTGGATGAAGAATAAACAATCGCTCATGCAAACGGAATAAGCATATGCAGAGAATAAAATACCTCACGGTCATAGTTAGGGCACCTAAAAATGTGCCTTCCTCGAATGTCTGGATTCATCGAAGCCATTAGTTGGCATTGGACACCTCAAAGGCAGAGAGGCCGCTGGCACCAAGGTAGGAGTAGGTATACACAAGGATCGCTACGCCAGTTGAGATCCTTAACGCCCCGGCGTCTAGCCATTGCCGAAAGCTGGTGGGATGAAGGGGTTGTGCTAACGCTTGTTGAGTACACAGATGAAATTTTGTGCCGCATCGCTCGTTATGGGGACTTATGTAGGCACCAAAATCGCAGTGATAACCTTTATATGTCTACATCATGGGGCACGGTGGGTCGGCCTGATTGCCGCCGAAAGTAAGAGTGGACGTATGCGGATGTATACCCTGCCGCCCTATATATGGGCAGAATAAGGCCTTCCGCCCTTTTAGAGGGCGGCATGGAGCCGAAAGTAAAATTGGGCGTATGCCGATGTGACATGTAAGGGCGTGAGAAGCCATTCCGTAGTCATATCGCAGGCAAATAAAGGAGGTTGCATTGGTGCGACCGAATGTACTCGTGCATGCGCCAAAAGGAATCGTGCTTTTGTAAAAAGTAATGGCGAAGTTTAGGAGGCCTTCACCAGCCGAGACAACGGTAGGAGGCCGGCCTCATGCAACTTGCAAAAGCAAAATAATACATCATTTAAAAAATTAACACAATGCAAAATTAACACAGCAAATCCATACCTCCCGACGAAGGAGTCGTGAACCTGAAGTCGCTCGCGTGACGACCATGGTCAGAATGTCCCAAGCTAAGCCCCCTCCACCGCAGTAAGGTAAGACCGGTGGCGGTGATCTATCGCCGAATGCAACAACTCAGGTGTGTGCTGATGCGCCATCTTTGCAAAAAAAATGTGTTACATGTTAGGGTTAATATAATCGTAAAAACAAGTTATCTAAAACGAAAGAATACTTATAGAAACATCAAAAAATACAGGTTATTTATAAGATAACTTTCATAAGAAAGGGGCACATAACGAGAATGAAAAAACAGACAACAAAATTACAAGCCACGAAACATAAAGACATTACATGCGGAAGTCTAACAAGTGGTTCGCAACACAACACAATGCGAACACATCGATAAGTTCGAACGAAATTATAAGCAAAGTCTTTTGCCAACATAGAACACACGAACTACACCATGTAGCCGGACGTTCCATGAGGACGTCTAGGACGGGGTCGACTTGAAGTAGTGCCTTCACCCGTAGGGCGAGCTCCATCTGCTGCTGATCCTGATAGTCCTGCCTCCGCCGCACTTGGTTTTTCCTTGTCTTTAGGACAATACTTGTAGGTGTGGCCACGTTCATCGCATTTGCTGTACCGCTTCACCCTGCCTGCCTCCGACTCGTCCATATCGTTGCGGATGCGATGAGTCTTCCTCCTTCCAGCCTTGTCTCGGAGTTTCGATGGGTCAGGAATATTGATTATCGGATTGTTAATCTGTGTGAACTCCCCAACTACACCGAAGCCAAAAATCTCGCCACTCCATGTGTGACATATTGCTTGCTTAGAGAAGTATTGTGACACATATACTCCATCTTGGATGCCATACTCCGATGTCGCGGCAATGACATGGGTGCATGGCCTGTGGAGCAGCTTCGGCTTTCTGCAGGAGCAATGACATGTGTCGTCGGCTTTGAGAACACACTCCTGTTTTACTCTCTTGCGGTAGATACCCCTGTCTGCCTTATCTTGGCAGAGTACATCAAACCTATGCTGTTGGGTACCTTGCACTAGAGCTCGATGTTTCATGGCCTTTGTACGCCACTCCGCTAGCTTTTTCTCCATGAAAATTCCAAATAAAATGTTGTTGTTCGGCATAGAGGGAAGAACTGCTTGGAACCGCTCCCTAAAATACCTACATGTCCCATGTAAAATGAACTCCATTATACCAACTAGTGAGAGTCCACGGACACCGCGCATCACCCAGTTGTAAACTTTCGCCAAATTTGTTGTTATTATACCATATCTAACACCACTTGTGTCATAAGTCTTCGCCCATTTCTCTTTTGGCTCATTCTCAATCCACTGAGAAAATTTTCGAATCTGCTCTGCAGTTCTTCTAACCAATGTTGGACTATCTATTGGGAGAGCTCCGAGTGCTTGAGGAGGGTCAGGAACGGCGGGCGCTGGTCTCGCTGCACGCTGATCACTGCATTTGCCTGTCAACTCATCTAACCTCTTCCAAAGCTCATTGAATTTTTTCTCCTGGTTCTGATTGCATAGCCTCTTGAACATGTTCATTAGCTTCTTGTTCTTGAATTGCTTGAAAAATTAGCTCCCATATGACGCATGCACCACCTACTCTGTACATCTTCCTACTTACCAGGGTATCCTCTATCCATACTCCCAAATTTTAACTCTTCTATCGCTCAAGGCATACTGGCGTGTCTGTCATGTATTAGCCACACATTGGGCCTCATACGAACAACTTCTTTTTTAACCAGATGGAGGAACCAGTACCAACTATCGGTGTTCTCACTCTCAACAAAAGCAAATGCCAAGGGCAATACCTGATTGTTCCCATCTATCCCAATTGCTGTTAGTATTTGGCCCCGGTACTTCCCGGTCAAGAATGTCCCATCAATGCAAAGAATTGGACGACAGTGCACGAATGCCATCTTGCATACATGTAGAGCTAAGAACGCTCTTTGCAGCACAATCTTGCCAGGATGTTCAATTGAGGGGAATGTCTTGAGTGCACAAGAGCTCCTAGGGTTTCTTTGTTGGAGAACAGATAGCAGACGTGGCAAATTGTCATACGAGGCTTCATAAGTTCCAAATCTCATCTCTATTATTTTCTGTTTGGCCCTTCACGCCTTGGCATAGCTAATAGTATACTTGAATTTCTCTTCGATATGTCGAATTATTGACTTTGGTTCATACGCCAGATTGTCCACGACGTGCGCATACATCTCAGATGCAACAAATGCACATGTAATATTCCTATGGTATTTCTGAATACCAGGTAGATAACAAGTATGCTTGGTAACAACTGACATTGTCCAGTAATCCTTCTATTTTTCCTTATAAGCGTGCACTCTTCAGGGACACCCATCTTTTTCCTTAACACACCTAACTTCATATTGTGACCGGTTAGACTTGGCAACCCAAAACTCTCTATGAAGTGACACTGCAAAATGCTTCACCGCCTCTTTCATGTCTTCTCCATTACCATACATCGCTCCCTGAATAAACTCATTCTCTTTGTACTCCCATCTCACATTTTTCCCTTCAGAGACGACCAGACCAGAAAAATCATCACTAGCACATTCGGCTGGATTAATATTGTTCTCGTCATCATCTGACGAATCATCTTCCTCTACACGCTCGTTGTCACAATCCTCTCTTTCCATTTCGTCCACAATGGCACCGACAGTCTCCCCCTCGTCAGCCACTCCACCAGGTTGCATGCCTACTGGAGCTACTACGCCATCTTCCTCTGGTGTGTTGACCTGATCCACTCCAGTCTCATTCACTTCAACACTTGGCCCCTCGCCATCATCCATGTTCATTTGCACAGTTGGATCCTTCGGATGAACATACGGAAGCATAGCTAGAGGCCACACGCGTTGCAATGCATTCTCCACATACCATCTCCACATCCGAGAGTTTTGAACTGGCATCAGTTCCCAATAAAAATCCTCTGTTGCCCGACTTACTACAACATTGATTGTAATGTCACTTATCTGTGGATCAACTCCCAAGCCCCCCATCAACCACCTTTTTATAGAAGGTACACTCCTCTCAGCTGGTCTATCAATTCTCTTTGTTGTTACAATAAATTCTGACAGATCTACCCTAGTCGGCCCGTAACGGACGTTTCCTTGACCATGGTATAGTTGAAATATAAGTTTACTGCACATATCTGTAAAGTAAATTACTATGTCATTATTTTACGTAATAAACGACTACAGCGTAATATCTTGTTTGCAACGTACTACAATTTTTATATATGCTATTGTAATGCTACTCAACAACATTTAAAACTACAAACCTAATAACTATAAATACTACAGATCTGCTAAGTTACCTATATCTAACAATACAAAGTTCTACAGTACCACAGCTAAAACCCTAGTTCATATAGTGCATTTATTCAAACAAAGTTCTATAAAAATACAAGTAAAACCGTAGTTAACATCATACATTTAGTCACGTATATGATCTAGGAATATTACCTGAAATCGGAGTTTCAAACCGACAGGGCTTCGCCTCTTCTTCTCTTCTCCTCCCCTTCTCCCTTTTTTTTTCTTAATGTGAAGAGGTGAGAGGAGAAATGAGAAAGAAGTGCAGGGCGGCAGGCCTTTTATAGGCGATGGGGCCAGCCGCCCTCTACCAAGGCGGCAAGGGGGCCGCCTGCAAAATGGCAGGCTCCCGGTCGTGTAGCTGTGAATTTTGCACGCAGCCCCCTTGCCGCCTAGGCTTTTTATAGGCGATGGGGCCAGCCGCCCTCTACCAAGGCGGCAAGGGGGCCGTCTGCAAAATGGCAGGCTCCTGGTCGAGGAGCTGGGAATTTTGCACGCTAGGGCGGCAAGGGGGTCGCGTGCAAAATTCACAGCTACACTAAACGGCCGTCCCGCGCGTGTGTGCCACGTCACCTTGCCACCCAAGTGGAGGGTAGTAGGGTCTATTTCTACAAATATTTTCGCCGCTATAATATTTCTGTAAATATTAAAAGAAAAAAATCTAAAAATAAAAAAATCCACTCCTTTTTCCCTTCTCTCCTTTCTCGTTATCTCCTCTCCAGCGTCGTCGCTTCCCAGGCAGCGCCGCCAACGCCGTCATTCTCCCCTGCGCCGGCTGCAGCGCCCTCACTCCGGCAACCTCTCTAGCAGCTGCCGCTACTGCAAATCGATCCTTCCCACGAGCTCATTTCCTGATTCACCTCCATCCCCTACTACACTCTCTCCTCTCTCAGGTAATCTGAGCCAGTGTAGTAAATGTCGGCCGAATCAACCGATTATATGGCCGTCAAGTCGGAAAGGGCAGCAAGGACTTCACGACTCAGTCTATCGGAATGGTATTAGCATATGCAAAGCTAAATTGACTGTCTAGTACACTTAATTAGTTGTTTCTCATGTAATCATCCATTTATTATCCAATTTAACCGATTACATGTTGTAATTAAACCTCATTAGGTGTTGATTCAAATGGTTAGCAGCCTACAATATGACAATCAACCCTTTCAGCATATAAGTTACTAACAAAATTATAGCTCTATGAGTATAATCACAAGGGTAATACAAGTATATTCTATTATTTTGATAATAGAGTGTGTGAAATATCTCTAGAATCATAACAAATTATTAAGATATTAATATTAATGTCAACGTCAAAAATACGTATAGCTCCGACTAATCATCTGTATTCCAATTAATCATTTGATGGTACTTCATCCGTTCGAACTTTGTTTTTCCTGTTTTACAACATTGATCTGAGCATCGCTGACCCCCATGGCCATTGGCGCTCTGCTTCCCGGTGGTCGTCGTGGAGACGGCTAGCGCCTCTACTGGCAACTCCGAACGCCACAACCTCACCGGTAAAGTCCATATTCCTTTCTCTCTGTTTTTCCCTCTTCTACTTCTCCGTTTTTCTTCTCAGGATGCCTCACAACAAGGTATTGCTGGGATGTGTGCTACCGTAGCCTTATAATGCAAATATGATGGTCTCTAGATTCTTGATTTGTAAATAATCTGATTTCTAATGATGATTATATGTTACGGATGATATGCTTGCATGAATAAAACCTGAAAATACTAATGCTAGTGGTTAGGGAATATAATATATCCCTGATTTACTCGTCTAAACCTTGATTTGGTTTATCTCTATGTCAATTTTTCAGTGGCTGTGAAAAAAGTGTGGTAGAACTCCTCTTATGCTTCTACTGCTGCTTCTCTAGGTTGGTTAGTTCTACTGAAACGGCATCCCCTCCTGGAGCTGAAGCTCCTGCTCCACCTGTCCTTCTTGTATTTGTTTTCTTCTTCCTACTTCCTGGTTATGGTGGTTCCTCTAGCTAGCTGGTTTTGGTCTACACGAGGAAACTAAGGCTTGGTCTGGATGGAATTCACACTCAGATGGTTTTCATAGGGACATGGATGACTACTTTAGTTTTGTTGATGGTCTTCCGGATTGACATATCAGCATAGCTTGCTCGGTGTATAAATTGTAGTGTTTTCACTGATTTGCAACTAAACATAAATTTGATGAAATATGGGATATTTGTTAGTTTTTGCATTATAGTCCCTTAAAGTTCGAAAATATGGATATTACTTTGAGTTCAGGGACTGATTTCCAATTGCCCAAAAACTCAAAGTTTATCTATAAAATAAATAGTTTTGGAAATTTTTAAGAGATGGCTAATGCTACTAATTTTGTGCCTCTAAATCGTTTGGTTGCAAATATGTAGCATAAAGCAACTCTAAATTTTCTCTTTTACCTAAATCTTGGATTTGAATTCTCTTAAAGCAATTAGGTGTGGTCACAGATCACACCAACAATTTTATTTCATTTCCACTATTTCTATTTATAGATGAATGATGTATGAGATGTAGTTGATGTATGCACAACATTGTATGATGTATCTGTGAAGAAATAAAGAATTTACTCATGTGTCAAATTTGTGTCATCTACAATGAAATGTATGCAAATGAATCGATCCTATAACGCGAAAAATCCAAACCAATCGCATGACACGACTAGTCGTTCAGCTCAACACAATGAGCTTACTATAACTAGGTTGCCAACAGTGCGGCGAAGTAAAAATTAAAATCTAGGTTTGTTACACATATCACTCATCCTATACCATGTCCCATATTATTTCCTCCAAACCGAATTTGGGAACGAATATCTATTTGTTTCTCTAATTCATAAATACTAGTTGGGTGCCCGTGCGTTGTAACGGAAATAAAATTTTTTAGAATAGTTATTGAAATTAAAATCAAAAAATTAAAATTAGATGATATTGTTGATTTAGCTTTTGATCATGCCACATATCTTCCATCTAACTTTTGGTCTCGCCAACACGTCAAACTTGCCATTGCAAATAACCTGTTAGTACATGATATCATTCGTGAAGACGTTGTCCAGGTTGACACATGCGACACCCAATATTTCATATCAAATAATAACCAAATTAAAATAATTGTAAGTCAAATGACATGGAACAAAAGTACCAACTATAAGTAAAGGGTTTAAACATCATAATTATTTTAAGCTCCTGTATGGACCAAGAGGTAACAATGTACATTTTAGAAAATCCAATTTGCATGTCAGCATTATCTTATTATGCCTCACAAAGCATACAAAGTCACGATGGGTAGAACAAAATAGGTAGATCCAGACCTTGAGTTCCTTGAGCACCGCAGGCACTCCATTGAGATGGAAATAAAGTGATAAATAAGCTAAAAATTATTCCCAGGAGTAGTAGGACACTTAGTACTGTTTAAGCTTTTTTTTTTCTCAGGATTGACCTTTTCCAAAATTCACAATGGCTTAGAAACAAATTTATCCCCGTAACAAATGAAGCAAACCTCTAACTTACTCTTCAAATATTTTGTTGCATTGGAAAATGTCTTGACTACCTTCAAATCACAAGGATGATTGTCCATACAATGAAGCTTGGTGCAGCAGCTAGCTGTGGCACACAAGCATCCAAGAAGCCACTTAAGAAGCCAAAATTCTGACACTCAAGTTCACCTTTATGTGTTGTGGTATTGATAATTTCTTTGCAAATGACAATTCCAGATACCATTTCATCTATTTTCAATTTTCAATGAAATTGAACAACTTATGAAGTGTGTTCCAGAACAACATAACACAATATATGCCATGGGCATTGCTGCCCTACAATATAAAAGTATTAAGCAAAGAAAAATGTAATGGGAGCATGGATAGCATTGCATGCAGATAAATATCAGAACATGATAAACTTCGTTAAAAAAAAGAACATGGTAAACAAAAGATGCAAGCGTAACGCTAATTTTAATACAACACAGGGCAATTGGCTCCATAAATGCCACAATGTCGACCCTGCTGGCCAAACAAACAACTGATTAGCATTACATATTCCCGACTCTAACTCATCTATGTGTACTTGCTAGCCCGATTAGCACAGAAACGAGAATGGCAGCCGATCCACCAGATTTGAAAACAGAGAAGCAAGGTGTGCGGGGTGTGAACAAACGGGTGGCCAAGCGTACATACCTTGTAGTCGACAATTTCGCGACATCCTCTTTTCTTGTTGCCTGGGCTCTTCTCCACCGTCAAGCTGGAACGGCATGCAGAGACATGAGTTATACTTGAGCAGTACTTTTAGAAGAACAAATTGAGATGCTATACCTAGTAGCTGAACTTCTCTAATAATAAAGAAGCACCAGTTTCCACTCATGAGCTCCTAGCCTCCTACATTTTGGCTAGCACACAACATGCAACATCAAGAATAAGTTAAATTTGAGGTAGTTGTACATGCATACCTTATACATGCATGCAACAAAAATTGGATTGGTTCACAAATTGCTTCAGCGGCATTAAGTTGAACATATTATTAACATGACAACACCTCAACGGTGCACCAGGATCTAGTGGATCAGGATGGCAAGGAGGGCAGTGGGGGACAGTGAACGGCACAGATGGGGAACAATGTGTGGCAGCCAAACAATAAACCAGTAAGGGCACCCCAACTCTGACAGAAGAACAAATTTGCTAGAATTTGACAATGGAACCAACCAACCACATGGCCGGCTACAAAAGAGAAAAAAAATAGTAATTTCTCAAGATCAATCAAATGAATAATATCCCTGTTCCCTTCTGTTTTTAGTTATTTTTCCTCAAAAAACATATATCCTATCTAATAATACCAGCTTTACTCTCAAATAATATCCCTGTTCCATTTAGTTCAAACAAAAATAAAAGAGTAAATCTTACACACTTTACTCTCAAATAACCTTGTGGTGAGGCGTTGTATCGAGCATCTGGTAGGCAGTTGTGCTTTGACTGCTTTCCGTCTCCTTGTTGTCTTGGACTCTTAGATCCCTTATAAATCAGGAAGCAAACACAATGTAGTTCTGAGTGAACAGTTTATGAAAGGCAAATTATCACACCGGGTGTCTATTGCAATGTCACAATTATCAGGAAATAAGGTACACCTGGATTTTAATATGCATCTGTAAATTGATTGGCACAAATTCTATCAATATAAAATCATCCAGCAACCAGCAAGCATGTAAGAGGAGGAGCAAGAACTACAGGAATAAGGAGCCGGCCATCACAGAACACCTGCATATGCCGGTGGGCAACTCGAGCAGCAGCACACCGAAGTTGTAGACGCTGCTATTCTTGGTGACGAAGCCAGAGCGGAGGTAATGCGGGTCGACGTAGCCAGGGGAGCCGAGCACGGCGAGCGCCGACGGCCACCACACAGGCAGGGGATCGCCACCAAGAACTCCCGCACGCACCGAGCAGAAATCACAGATCCTGGCCCCCATGGCGGCGTCAACCAGGATGTTGGATATGCGCGACGCAAGGGTGATGTGGGCGGTTGGATCTGGCGATGCTGAGGTTCGATGCGTGGGCGAGACGCTGTCTGCCTGTCAATCTGAGCCGCTGGATTTTACGATCTAAAAAGAAAGAGCCATGCTCAGTGACACCAACTGCAAGCAAAAACAACACCAACTGATTACTACATGCTGCTTACTGATCACAAACAATGGAATGTCTCTCATAAAAATAGCAGTACCGAACTCACCAAAACTGAAAGGAAAACTACATCACAGTAGTCCTCATTGAGCAGGGCATCCGTTCCTCATCCAGGGTCGAGCACCATCCTTCAGTCTACAAAGACGAGTAAAAAAGTTTCAAATCTATAGCATAAAACTGAATACGACTCAGGTCAATAGTAGATATCTGTTCCTCAACCAGGATAGGTATTTTGTTGAATATGACTCAAATCAATAAATAGTAGATAGCATTATCTTCTTTCTCTATCCCTACATGTAGAAAGAAAAGGTTGAATGATATAAAAATACAACAAGAGTTCTATAAGCTGATTAACAAACGAAAATCTAATATTCGATAAAGTACATAGTAAATAACTTTCACCTTCAGTAGCTATCATCATGGCACAGAGTAGGTCCTGAGTACAATCAGGCACAAAAAATTTGTACTATCACAATAGGGCTGCATTAAGCACTTGAGACAACATAATGCAAATCATCAGCCTCCTTTCTACATTTGCCATATTGAAATTCCTCTTAACTTTCTCTGAAAAGCATATGCTAACAGTCGTACAGCTCATGCATTCTTGTGCACAGAAAGAAAATGTATGTCTGAAAGACAAGTATCATCTGAAATTCAACAATATACAGGAACCTCAGCTCATTCAGCTCTAACTTCTTACCAAAACTTCAGAGAAGGATCATTGGTTGTGCTGAAAAATCATTGGTTGCGTCAAAAGAGCTTATTTTCCTGCAAACAATAGGACAATAGCATAATTAAACATTTTTATTCTTTATTAGTAGCTCATTAATGGATGGATTACTATTGTACAGGGTGATTATCTACTTGGTGAAACAATATCATATTGTGTATGCTTGACCCATGAGAGTAATTAAAATGAGAGGCACATTAGCACTTAGCAGCTAGACATTTATTTCTCCATATATTTCTATAATCATATAAAGACACTTGGTACGATCATTCTCTGTGATGCCAATAACTACACTGATATTAACCAAACCAATGTAAGGTATAGAATGTAGAAAAGACTGCATGTGGCTCTCTCCACAAAGAGGAAAATTTGCTTGCACTGAAAAATGTCCCTTCTAATTTTCATGTAAACGTCTGTGGATTAGGACGAAGTTACCAGATGGGGAAAAGGGATATTTTTTTGGCGAGAGCCACCTGTAAACTTCTCCTGGAATGCAAATAAAGAAAACCATTTCATCAAATATCTTTCGTACACAACACAAGATTACTAAAAGCTAAGGACAAGAGATATTACAGTACTGGATGATCTAACAGGAGTGCACCTCAACCACACATTTCATCAAACAATTGGCGTGCTGCTAACGCGCACACAAGGGAACCACCGTGCTAGCCTGCTAGGTATCAGCGTCTACGATGATGGCAACGGCCACTCGCAGGCGCATGCCTTTGTCCAGATCCTATCGCCGCTCGACCCAACCCCAGGAGACATATCCACAATGGAGATGAAGAAAAGAAACTCACAAGATCAGAAGAGAAGAGGAAAAGAAAGGAGGATGGGGAAAAATGTTGGATTGCACCGTGAATTGAATAGGTGTCGGCTGATGTTGCTGTCCAAGCGGAGATGCGGCGGTGAGCGTGGACTACGTGGTCGGTGGCGGTGGCTGATGTTGTTGTCCCAATTGGAGAAGCAGCGCGGACGCAGGCCGGTTGTTGAGGCGTCGATGCATGGTTGGTTTCGGGTATTTGGAGACCGGGATCTGAGCGGGCAACGGGGATGGCGTGAAGGGGATTGGGTTCATCGATCGCCAAGGTGCCGGGCGGAGAGCAGGGGTGGCGTCGGAGGCCGGAGGCCAGGGTGGCGGCTTGGACGGAAAGGGTGGCGGCGTGGACGGGAAACGGCAGGTGAGCGACGGGGATGCGGCGGCTTGGAGCGGTGGGGAGCGGGTTGGCAGGGGCGGCAGCTAGTCGGGATTGGGTCCCCGGAGGTTGGGGCGGGATCGGGTCGACGGCGGCGAGGGCCTTCGTCAGGAGGCTTGNCGGAGGCCGGGGTGGCGGCGTGGACGGGGAACGGCAATGGAGCGACAGGCTTGCGGCGGCTTGGAGCGCCGGGGGGCGGCGTCGAGGGGAAAGCGGGCGAGAGCAGTTGTTTCGGAGAGAGCGAGCGAAGCGGGCCGAGGAACAGCAACGAACGCTCGCGGAATAATACGGCGGAGCGCTGGAACAATTAACTGTTTACCACCATCTTCAAGAGATTAGCTAAAAAGACTAATCAAATTTATTGATTTAGCTACTCTTAAAAATAAATTTGACTAACAAATAACAGAGTAATCCAACAGATTCTGTAAAGATGGCTAGTGAGGTAGACTAGCTAAAAATAGCTAGCGAATAAGGTGGGATGGAGAGCCACTAAATTTGGAGGGTCATTTACAGAGTCTGTTGGAAACGTTTTTTTTCTAACAATAGCTAAATTTAACTTTAGAAAACGATTTAACTTGTCTCTTAGATATGCTCTTACGACTAGTAATTAACTATTTATTATTGGACCTAAATGTTATAGACATATGAAAGCACACATATCATAGATACACGAGGACCTACATATCATAGACTATGAGTGACAAATTTTTAATTGCCACATCTTAAAAGTAACAAATAGTTAAATTCCCCCGGAGCGTTATCCGGAAGAGTCTGAACCATAATTGTGCGGGAGGATCCACGGATGGATATCAGT
Organism: Oryza officinalis; assembly: GCA_008326285.1. Lineage (NCBI taxonomy): Eukaryota > Viridiplantae > Streptophyta > Magnoliopsida > Poales > Poaceae > Oryza > Oryza officinalis. The sequence continues at coordinate 4,207,751 of BDMV01000003.1, read as the reverse complement.
CCTTGGATCGTTCAGGACTCACCATCATCACTACGATTTTTTTAAGTAGTAAAGATTAAATATAAGGATTGAATTAAACTGTTAAAAGAGATACATAAAAAAAATTATACATGTGAGCTCACAAAATGAAGATTAACAAATATTTTATCATGTTTTTTTATAAAGAGAAGAAGGATCCTCTCCCATTTTCATTAACAAAAACAAAACGATTACAAGTTCAGAAACTTTTTATCATGTTTATAGTTGGATTCTTTGCACTGAAGTTTATTCACGGTATTAATAGCCGCTTAGGCATCCCCAACTACATCATCATCGATAACGATACGCAGTTCACGAGCAATCTGTTCGGGGACTACTACGAGTAGGTTGGAATCAAGCTTTGCATTGCCTTCCCACGCACCCTCAAAGATCTTTGCATTGTCATGTATTTAGGCTGTGTTAGTTGGTTAGTGTTGGAAATTAATCCTCCCAACACACGAAACGGAGCGACTCATTAGCGCATGATTAATTAAGTATTTGTTATTTTTTTTAAAATTGAATTAATATAATTTTTTAAAACAACTTTCGTACAAAAATTTTTTGCAAAAAACACACCATTTAGCAGTTTGAAAAACATGCGCGCGAAAAAAAAGAGATGAGTTGGAAAAGTAGGATGAAAAACACAGCCTTAATGTTTTGTTTTAATTAAGCAGCCCGTGACAACATGAAGAGGTCCAGCTAATTGTATATACAACTATGGAAAGAAACGGGGGAGAGAAAGGAGGTGAGGAGGAGAGAGAGGATGACGGGACCCCGCTAGTTGTTTTTATTTTTCTTTCTTAAGAGACTTACATGTGGGTCTGATCTATTTTTAATTTTATTTATTTATTTGTCAACTGGAACGCTACGTAAGCGTCAATGTCACGTCAAAGGCCAGGTCAAAATGCCGCAGACGAAAGCACTGCCAAAACCGTTCAAGAAGCTAAATTAATTCAATTTTAGTGGTTAAGGGAGCATCTATATCCTTTCTATTTTTTTTCGTTGAACGACGCGAATCAGACAAGGCCTATAGGTTGGGGAACACACAATGAACTTTGCTTCCCTGAGGGCTCCTTTGGATGCACGGGAAAAGAAACCCAGGGAAAATTTCCCATACAGGGATTCCCCTAGCACACCTGAAACCCCCCAATCTCCAGGGAAGTATTTTCTGGTAGGGGAGTTTTCCCTGGTACCATGTGGGAGCAGGGGGACGGGGTTGATGGGGGGAGGGGGGACAGGCTATTTGGGAAGGCGAACTGAAGCTGTTGTGTTTACAAACAAACAAGTCTCTACAAATATTCATAATCGTGCACTTGAAACAAGATAATTTATAACAAAATGCAAACACATCTCGGAGAACAAATATCTAAAAAATCATATAAACTCCAGAGATCAATAAATTCCAGTGATAAAATATAGAACACTATAGATACGGGCACCGGTGCAATTCATGCAATAATCAAATTTAGGTACCGTTTGAAGCATGAAGCCAGGTTAATCTATGAAGTTTAAGTATTACAACTAACATTTGTGAAAATCAAATCCAATGGCCAAATTCTTAACATTGTCGCTTGCAAATATTTTTGAAGTTTTCTTATGTACATTCATAAGCATCAAACAGAAAACACTGTCTCCACGACTAGCTCCTATTCTGAGGCAGTTCTTATGTAGATGCAATGTGCAAACTGAAACAAATACATGGAACTGCCGTTGAAGCTTCTGAGCTCTTGTGTAGATGTAATGTGCAAACTGAAACAAATAGTACATGAGTAGTACTTGTGGATATAGAACTGCAATGTTTCCTTCTTGTTCAGTGTGAAAGCACTCATTCAGAAAAGACGCCCTCAAAATATTCAGTTTACTGTGATGCAGACGTTGACATAAACACGGCTTACATGCCCCAAATCACTGCTTTCGAAGGCCGAACATTGCAAGAAACCACAAATCCTTTAAGCACAATCATGAAACTAAAAGGGGTACATTGTGTAAAGTTTAATCCAACATACAGATCACAACGGACAGATTCAGGGATTCAGTAAAACATTGCAGAAATTCTTACTGATGCTATTGCTTCAGTGACCTACAAACAAAAATGCAGGAACTGTGAAAGCATGAATCCATCCCTAGGCATCAAGACTTGAACATTTGAAACAGCTAAACGGTAGCGCCATCATTTTGCTCCCAACCGCCAAGTTTATCTTCGGGATCATAATTTAACACTAGAAATACCAGAAGACAAGGCATGTGATCCAACATATCACAATATTGCAAATAGAAACAGGGATACTAATTTACGTAAACTAGTGCACATCAGATGACAATAATAAGCAAAGTAAGCTACAGTAGTACAGTACGTTGATTTCATACAAGAAGAGCAGACGATGTTTTGCTTTGCAAACAACAAGGCCATGATGTTATGGAGAATACCACAGTAGCTGCTACAAGCCCTATAACAAAATTAATTATCAAAAATATCAATTAGACATTTTCTTTAACAGGTGTCACATATGGTGTGCATACTTCACAGGTTGCTATCTTTAATTGGAAACTTTCAAAAAGACAGACTGCAGTAATAAAGCAAATCCCGATAGTTATTGGTCTGATAGTTTATCAGTGAAAAATAGATTAGTTAATTCACTATTAGATAGTAAAAGCTGACCTAGGTACAATCTACATTAGCTTAATGCTATATTGTAATTTAGCAGAATAGCTAAGTGACATAGCTACTCTCATAGGCACAAACATAAGTGACAAATTGAAATAACATGGTTCCAATCACTCAACCAAAAGCTATCCAGGACTGGCAGCAAGAACATAGTAAACAACTAGTCTAGGAAAGTGAAAGCAATCAAATTAATTGCAGGGCCATCAGATATACCTATGCAGCAATTTGGCTCCTTAGCCATATCAGGCGGATAGTAGGACTGGTTGTATTCATGAAGATTTCTCTATTTAGTGGGCACCAAAACAGTCCTAAAGCCTTTGCTTTTTCTTCATCTGTTTAACTCATGAATTGATTCTACAGCAGCAATACACTTGGGGATAGAACAATCGGTCTCCTCCTTTGATGCTTGCACTAGTTTGTCCACAACCATTTGTGTCTGATCCTTTTTGAACTCTAAATAGTTTTCAAGAACCAATGCTACTTGATTTTGCTTGCGCTTCTTCCCAGTAGCACCTTCTTGTCCTGATATTTTAGGAGTTGAGCTCTCTTGCTGGCCCATCTAGATTTGAAAATGGGTTTGGCCGCCCATCCAGATTTGAAAATGGGTGTATCAACCTATTCAGACTTGAAGCCTCTTGTGCCTTTTTCATGTTTTGATCACTTGAAGGCACCGATTCTTCAGTAGATGTGAAACACAAATCTCCTGTTGCTATGCTTCCTGTCCAAATAAAAAGGTACGAAAGTTATAACAACATAGATATAAATGAAATAATGATCAACAAGAAATGAAACTGTAAAGTTCAATCACCTTCATACAATGATGCCAAAGAATTGAAAAGTGGGAATGGTTTTGTGCGAAACTTCTTAACCTTTGGGTGAGCCTGTTGAATACAACATGAAAACATAGTTAGTATGAAAAATATAGTTTTATTCTACATTATTAGTTAAAGTGAGTGAAAAAAAATCTTACATGAAGTATTTTATCCCAAACTGCTTGTTCAACAACAATCATACCAAGAGAATCATTCCTTTTGTAATTCCCTTTAAGCTCTTTTTCTTTCTCTTGAATCTGTTGTTTGCTGAAATAAGCATATGGAAACTTTTCAATGAACTTGTTGATAATACTTCTCCATCCTTCAGGTATCCAAGCATTTTGAGCCCTAAATCTTGGTTGGTTGTGACCATGTAGTATGTCAACAAGTCCTTTCTCTAATGCAAAGTTCCAAGATGCCCTTACACATTCCATCGACATTGCTACAATTTCAATGAATATTTATATAGAAATTAATTGTACACAAAGCGCAGAGACATAGAGTAGATAGAAACTAACTTCAATCAAAATGACAAAAAAATAGATGATGGACAGTAAAAATACATTATTTTCATTACCAGGTAGAAAGGGATAGCAAAAATACATTATTAAATGCGTGATTGACTAACTAATATGGGCAGCCCACATCTGCATGGCTATTTGATCCCTAAGATTGTTTCCATCAATTGACTCATCATCATTGGGATATATCTCTTCATCCGGAAGATCAACATAACTCTCTTCTGGAATATAATTTGGTTGTCGATCCAGCTAGTCCTCCTGACCATTTAGCCCTCTAATAATGTTATAAAATACAACTGCTGCAGCTGGAATCTTAACTTGATTTTCTATAGTATGATGTGTGCCAACTTTTAGAATTGGAAATCTCTTCTTAAGAACCCCAATTGCCCTTTCAATATGGTTACGAAGGATTGCATGGCGATGGTTGAATAATTCCTTGTAATCTACGTATATAATTCTTCGAGATGAGTGCCGCCTCCTAAATTCACTGAGGTGGTACCGGACTCCTCGATATGGGGCAATACAAGACTGGGTATTGGCATATCCACCATCCACAAGATAGAACTTGCCCTCCGAAACATGAAAGCCCTTAGCAAGAGCAGACCGAAATACTCCTGCATCAGATGCAGATCCTTCCCATCCGCATGAGATATACGTAAAGTTCAGGTCAAAGTCACAGGCCAACATCACATTTTGTGATAAGGTGCCCTTCCTATTCTTGTAAGGGGGGGGCCAGATCCTCTGCTATAGTGATAGGGACATGCGTACCATCGATTGCGCCAATGCAATTCTGCACATAAACAAGGGAAATTTAAGATAGGGAAAGATGGGACAAATCTAAGTTTCTAGTGTTTAAGGCTGACCTGAAAGTAGGGCCAGAATCTAGGATCCAACACAATCTTCATGGGAATCTCAGTTGAATTTGGAAGCTTGACAAATCGGTTAGTTAGGGTATGGACTATATCGAAAACTTCATTTACTTTCCTACTTATTGTTTCACCACTATGTTGAAATCCATTTTGTGGATCTTCATTGCTAGCATTGTGAGAAATCATGTACATGAATATTCCTAGCTGTTCCTCAACGTTAACGCCCCTCGTATCATATAGAAGACGTTCTCTACTAAGATAATTTGCTGTAGCTCTAAATATTTCTGGCTCCATCCGAAACTCTACCCGAGACCAATGCTCATGTCCTTCTAGAATTTCCCTAACTTTTACGGCACCAGAAAGGGATAAGGTGTGTAGAGGTCTTTTTTCAGCCTAGAGGGCTACAAGTATAGCAGGGACCAATATGAAAAATAGTTCATCATCCTCTTCTTCTTCCTCTAGTAAAAACTTTCTTATTTGCTCATTTGTAGAGCCCATCACTTTTCTGTTAGAAAATCAGACTAAAATTACAACAAAAAAAATAAAAGAACTGATTTCTATGTAAAAAAAATGAGGATCTATGCACATGTGTTGATCACCTAAAGCTAAATTGAAACATTGCCAATAATAACAGTTAACAGTTTTACTAAATTATGCCTTCTTAGGCTAGAAAAGCAAAAATAAGTCCACTTATAAATTACAATAATAGTTTTACTAATAATAGTTTACCAAGAAAGCAAAAATAATTCCACTTCTAAATTAAATTAAATTTGTAGCCATGCTCTAGATCCCTCTGACAGGTTGGCAAATAATAATAATCTAGTTGTCATAACCCTTTGCAAATTGCGCATTCAATTTAAATTAAATTATGGCAAGAGAGGAAGTACAAGGACGCATACCTAACAATTCTTGTAATTGATCTGTCGAAGCAGTGGACGTCTTCCCTTCTTAATCAACGTTGTTAAATTTACCTCATGACTTATGTGTTAAAGCATTTGAACCTGCACAATTGTAAATTGTCATCACACATGCCCAATTCATGAGCTTGTAAGCCACAAAAATAAGCCAAAAAACGATTAACAATGAAACAAGAGGACATGGCTTGGGTACAATACAGTATACAACTAATTGGAAAAACATCAGTTGCACAAATTTTATTACTGAACTTGTACAAAATTTAAAATGCCAACTACGACAGTTAGGAGTGCAACTACAATAGGTGGGAGTGCAACTAGCATAGGATGTCATGCAACTACAAATTAAAAATTTCTAGTCAAAAAATTTACAGTTCTCTGAGCCAAAAAAATACTTGGACAAAGAAATCAGTCTTGTGAGTTTTGCCTTTTGGTTTGGAATAGACTGAGGCAAAGCACTGATCTCCAAAAGACACTGGCCCCAACCCCATTGCCCTCTCTTGTGTTTTTGCTTGCATCTGAGGTGTAAATTTTTGCCTCTTATTCAAGTTAGTTTGTTAATTTTGACATGACATCTCTGCATCTCTTCGTATGTGCTTGATTTTTTTGAGACCACCTGTTTGATCTGTGCAAAAAAAAGAAAGAAAAAGAACCACTAGAACAACATGGCTGCAAGGCTCCAACGTGGCCGATCGATTCCAGGTGGTCGACGAGCGCGACGCAGCTGGAGAGGAGGACAAACAATGACATCAAGAACCACTGGAACACCATGCTCAAGCGCCGATTCGTCGCCGCAGCTGCCGCCACTGCCTGCACGTCCTTGCTGCCGCTCCCCACGCCACCGTCAACGGTGCCGCCCTTCACCGCCACGCACCCATCGTCGTCGTTGCTCCTCCTGCCGTTTAGGAGCTAGCTACCACGCAGGTGAGGAAACCCTAGAGGAGGAGGAGAGGAGGGGAAAGAGGAGAAGGGCTTACCCGAAGGAGGAGTCCCGGCGATGGCGTCTCGCTGGAGGAGTCGTCCCGGCGGTGGCGCATCTTGCCGAAGGAGGAGGCGCTGCCGAGACTGCTCCTGGTCGCGCGAGAGAAGCGGCGGCGGCGGAGCGAGGAAATGTTCCCGACCTCCGGAGGTCGGGGTCTTTTCCCTAGGGTTCCCCCACGGATTGGGCCGAAAAATCCCTTTCTCGTGGGCTTCCAAAAGGACAGGAAATAAAGCCCGTGGCAATTTCCTTGGCGGGCCTTTTTCCCAGGGAATGGGGCGGAATCCCGGTGGGATCCTGGGCTGCCAAAGGAGCCCTGAGAATGCTTTAAGATACGTTTCAGCCCATTAAGCCGGTTCTCTTCACCAGTGTGGCTGAGGTGGGGATTTGTGCTGGGCCGACTTGGTAGAAGGGAAAACGTAAAGGAATAAGTTTACTTTAGGTTTTTAAATTTATCGTTGAGTCTCAAATTCGTTTCTTAATCGAAATAATAGATACGGTCAATTTTTAACTTATAATATCGTGTTAACTTTAGTCCTTAATGATATAGCGATTAGTTTTGACTTATGCGACAAGTAAAACCCACGTGAAACTTATATACCAACGGCTAACTCTTCTCCTTCTCTTCCTCTCATTCTCCAACTCCTCCTTCTCCTTCTTCTTCCTAGCGCCGTTGTTGTACATGGCGTGGAGGAGCTGGGTGTAAATGAGTGTTTGGGCAGAGTAAACAGGGATACTGCAGTAGAGCCTCGTCTTTTCGTTTATACTATAGCTGGCCAAATGGGCCGTGCCAAGCCGGGCCGGCCCGAGCACGGTAGTACTGTAGCCGACCCAGGTCCGGCACGGCACGCTAGCCTGTGGGCCGTGCCGGCACGGCCCGTTTTCTCGTGTCGTGTCTGGGCCGACACGACACGACACATTTACTATAGCAGGTCGGTACGGCACGGCCCAAGAGCACGCACAGCATGGCCCATGCGCAGACACGCCGCGCGGTCAGAAGCCACCAGCCCAGGCTGGCCCAGCGGGAGCGCTGAGCACGGGCCCCAAGGTCGCGGCACGTGACTGCGTGAGCGGCTCAGCGTGTGCCGCGTGGAGCGGTGGAGGCGCGCGGCGGTGGGGCTGGCTGCGACGCTGGAGCGTGAATCCGAGAGCGCCACGTGTCCCGGTGTCCCCCAACAGCTAGTACAACGGCTATTTTTGAGAAGTAGCCGTTGGAGGGCAAAAAATACGGAAAAAATCCAAAAAAAACATGAAATTTCTTTCTATAAATAGGGTTCCCACCCCCAGCATTCTGAATCATCCAAACCTTTCATTTTGTGCTCTCTTATGCTCTTTTGTGTGATAGTTCGATTTTTTGATTTAGATAAAATTTGATCAAATTTTGTCTAAAATCAAAAATTGTTTGTGACTCAAAAATAGTGCATACCAAAGGTGTAAAGCCAAGGTGGTAAGAAAGAAGTATGTCATATATTCATATTTATATATTGTTTGTATTTTATGTTATGTGAATAAATATTCTGAATTTTGTTTATGTTGTTTTAACATTTCAGAATGGACGATCCGAACCTTCCGTCGTTCACGTTAGATGATTTTGACCCTAATTACCTATCGGGGTCATTCCCAACTAGTGAGTATGGTGCCACCGGATCGGCTCCAACACCACCAGTTGTGGAGGAGGTCGGCTGGTTCAGAAGGATCCGGCACTATGAGCGGGAGTGCATCGACTAACACCGGCTCAAAGAGATCAAGAACTTCCGACATTTGGCAACATTTCGATGAGGTGGCCATGACAGGCCCTGACGAAAGGCAGGTAACATTCGCAAGATGTAGAATATGCAAAAATAAGTTATCTGCAAAATCATCTAGTGAAACAAGACACTTGAAGTGGCATGCTGAGGCTTGTGCAAAGAAGCAAGGAATCCAACTACGCAGCAACTACTACTAAATCCTGATGGTACGGTACATACATGGGAGTAAGATCCTATGGTAGCTCGAGAATCTCTTGTGCGTTTAATTGCTAGACAAAATTTACCCTTGAACTTTGGTGAGAGTGCTGCATTTGAAAAGTACATCAAAACTTCTCATAATCCTAGATTTCAAGCTATTAGTAGACAAACCACAACCCGTGATTTAAAAATTGTCTAGGACAAAGGTTGTGAATCACTGAAGGAATTATTTGGTACATGCACCTTTTCTGTTAGTGTCACCTTAGACATATGGAGTAGTAGGGTAAAGAGGATTACCTTAGTGTAGTTGTACATTTCGTTAATGATGACTGGCAAATACAAAAAAGAGTTCTTGGGTTAAGGTTAATTGATGTTGCACATACTGGTGAAAATATAGCAGAGAGAATTCAAGAGGTTATTAATGAGTATAACCTTGCAGATAAAATCTTAGCTGTAACAATGGATAATGCATCTACAAATTCTAGAGCCATGGAAATTCTGCAGCCATTATTTTGTATTTATGCTCAATCATTTCTTCTGCATCAGCGTTGTGCATGCCATATTATTAATCTAATTGTTAAATCTGGGTTTAAGAGAGTGAATGTACACATCGACACCGTTCTTCAAGCAATCACGTGGTTAACTGCTTCAAACCCACGGACTACACAATGGAAAAGGTATTGTTGTGCATCGGGTAAGGCCCCACGTAAGTTTTTAACCAATGCGGAACATCGGTGGAATGCCATTTATTATATGTTAAATGTTGTATTACCTTACCAAGAATTACTTACTGTTTTCCTTCAAACACGTACTGGCCCAAAAAACAGTGACGGTCAGTCAATACTGACTGACCATACCTGGCACATTGTCGAAAGGTTCAATCAATTTCTTGAAACATTTCATGATCGTACTCTTCTTTTATCTCAAGTTTATTATCCAACAGCTAATTTAATTTTGCATAATATTTTTGAAATTGCCACTTTGTTGAAAGAGTATGAAAATGATGAATTTTTAATGCCCGTAATCTTTAGTATGAAACAAAAATATCTTAAATATTGACAAAACATCCCCATATTGTATGCTTTTGCATTTATTCTTGATCCTAGGGAAAATTATGGGGATTCCTCAATATTCTTGAACTTATTGGAGATACTATTAATGTTGATTATTCTACTTATTATTCTCATGTTAAAACTAAATTCTATGAGGTATTTGAAAAAGTATGAATTAAAGTTTTAGGGAGTTCGCTTGCAAAGACCTCCACCTGCCCCTGCAGCAGGTAAGAAAAAATTACAGTGGAGCAGAATTTAGGGTGGCTCATCTTCTAGCTATGATGGTGGTAGCAGTTCGTCAGTAGCAAGTGGTAACACTAGATCACATGGTCCCGCTGAAGAGTTGTCCAACTATTTGGATAGCGACGCCATCAGGCATGAATCATCAGACTTCAATGTACTCGGGTGGTGGAATGATCACAAGATGTCATATCCTGTGCTTTCAAAACTAGCACGGGATGTGTTGATGGTGCTCGTATCTTCGGTATCCTCCGAATCGGCCTTCAGTCTATGCAGAAGAATTATCGAGGACAAGAGAACAAGTCTGAGGAGCAATCATGTAGAAATGCTACTAAGCTTCAAAGACTGGGAGTTAGCTGCAGAACATACCCAATACACTACTGACAACCAAGAATTGGCCGCTTAGTTCGAAAACCTTTATTTAGATGACAAAAATTAGAGTAGCTAATTTTTATTTTTTAAGTATTGACCCGTAGGCTGTACTCTTTTCTTTGTCATGGTTTTCTCAAATATGAGTTTTTACATGACAAAGTTTTTAATGAGACAGCATCTATCATGTAAACATCAATAAAGGTCATTACTCTTTTTTCCCATTTTTTTAATATTTTCCTACGTCTAATTATTTTTTTTATTTTCCTCCAACTATCCATTAATTTTATTTTCCTCTCAATTAAATTTTTCCCTTGTTCCCTTCGGCCGCCCGCTCGGCTCCGGCGTTCCCTGAGTCCCCGCTCGCCACGCGTCGCCTGCGTGCCCGTCCGAGCGGGCGGTGGCGCGCTCCCGCTCCCGCCTGGCTGCCTCAAATTTTCGGCCGCACGCACGCGAGGCGCGAATCGCCCGGCCAGCGCCTCCTGGGCCGACCATGGCCCATAGGTCATTGACGGGCCCATGCCGGCACGACACGGCACGACATCCCCTTGGGCCGTGCTTAGACTGGAGGGACGGCATGTGGGCCGGCACAGCACGATCCGCTATAGGAGTCGTGCTTAACAGGCCATGCCCTAGCGAGCCGTGCCGCCGGCGTGCCCGTGTCGTGCTGGGCCGGGCCGCTCATTTGGCCAGATATAGCTTATACTCAAAATTTGAATTCGTTTATACTCAAATTTTGAATTTTTAATCTTAAATTTAAAGTTAAATTTAAAGTTTTTTATCGTATTTTTTAGTCTTTGGTTTTAGATAATTAAAAACATATATAGAAAATTTTTATTTATAAATTATTTTTCATTTGTAAATATGCTTGAAAAAGCCAAACGATGAGGCTGGTCATGTACAATCCACTGCATTAATGAAAATAGAAGATGTGATTAATCAAGAAGGGAGCAGGTGCCGGTGTGCCGCCATTCTGCCCTACCAGTTGATGACTAGGTTGTCGCCGACTCGCCGGCGATGTGGAAAACATTGCTCATGATGGCCGCGCCATGAACGAGAGAGCCCCCGAGGCCAACCAGGTTGCCGTCGGCCGTCGCGGACACTGCTCCAGTCTATGGCGTCAACTGTCCACAAGACCAGCCCAAATCCAGAGCATCAGCATCAACTATAGCATGGTTAGTCCGCCGCTGATATTGCAAAAGAAAATGCAGTAATATCAACCAAAAGGGGAAAATTCATACGAACATGGTAGGGAAAGATATAATTTCCCCAAACTGAAACCATGTGACACCAGATCAAAAAACCCAAAGGCGAATCACCACGAAACGTTGGCTAATCTCACTGCGAACAGATTCGGATGCATTGAACAGAGAAGAAAGATCAAACAGAGAAAAAATATCAGACTGAAGGGGAGAAAAAGAGATGGTTCTTGCCTGAGGCGGCGCGGCTGAAGGAGCTCATCATCTACCGCCCTTCTCCATCGCGCGCCTGCCGAGCTGGGCCAGCTGGCTAACCGTGGGGAGCGCCTCGCTGCGGGTGCTCAATCCGAGGATGGACTCCGCCGTGTCCTCGGCGGCGTCTAGCAGGGGATCTGAGCACCTGGATGCGCGCACGCACACGCCTAGCTAGCCCTTGTCAGTCACGGTCGATGTTGAAGCGATTCCCGCCACCCCAGCCATTTAGGGTTCGCGCTCTCCCCCTCCGACGACGATATAGCCCGCCGCCTGCCCGCAGGCGACCGTCGTGGATGGAAATAGATCCTGACTTTGTGCAGTATGCAACGATGACATTGATATAGATCTTATTTTGATATGGTTCACACGTCAGTGTCATAAGTACAAACTGCATAAAGTTATTCGTCACGGAGATAACGAGGGAAGAGGGAGAGGGAAACAGGACCGGTCCCAAGGCTTCAGTGGCTCAGGGTGTAAATAAAAATATGGGCCCCTCATATGAACTTCTAAATGAAAATCAGTGTATGTATTTATATAATAAACACTAAAAATGCATCAACGAAAATATTTATATAAAATTATCATACATATTAACTTAAAATAAAATGCCTATATTAATGTTTTTAAAAAAATTATTGTCCCTTGTTGGATTCTATCAACTCATCTACACTAGTTTCTTTTGTAAAGCATACTTTCTCGACAATGTAATATAAAAACAGACTAATAATTGAAACAAGAACATGTTGATGGTTAAACTTATACATTACAAAGCTGCAAAAGTAGCTGACTAATTAAATCAAATCTTACCGATTACAAAGCCCCTCTTCTCCAAAACCAAACCAGAAGTCCAAAAGCTAGCTGAGCAGGCTAGCAGGCCATCTGTGATTGTGCACTTGCTCACCTGCCGCCGCTAGTGATTGCTGGAGAGTGGAGGCAGGAACTAGTCTGCCGGGGACACGCACGGTCAATCGGGCCTAGAAATGACTACGAGTCTACGACCGCCACGGAGGAGCACCGTTGCGCCTCCGACCTACGCGGCGGAGCGCCGAGCGCGTGGGGAGGATCAATGGGATCGATCATCAGTCTGTATTTGACTAGAATTGGAAACGTGGCTCTCCCTACTTGTCCGTGCGGTTATCACGCGGGTGCGGCGCGCGGAAGATCACCACTACTATATATATGGCTTTAGGAGGCCTACGTCGATCGTCCCTCTGCCCCGGCCTTTGACATGTGGGACTCAGGTAGATCTCATTTGTCACATAAAACAAAATCGGTCATTATACTGTCGAGAGACCAAAGTTAACATGATCAAAGTTAATAATAAATTAAGAAATCTAAAATAAACTTATTTCGAAGGTGAATGGGGTAGGGCAAAGGATGAGATAGGCGAGCTAATGAAAGAAAAGAGGAATACGTGTGTTTTTTCTCCCCTTTCCCAACTTTTTCTATCCGTTTTTCGCATCACGTTACTTAAATGCTTAAATGGTATAATCTTTTGTAAAAAAAAGTTATTGAAAAGTTATACGCAATATGTATATCACGCCACAACTTTAATGATAGCTTATACTACTGAACTTCTTGCGATATTTTTGTAAATTTACTTTCTAATTTCCTATGTTTAATTTATTTATTTGTATCCTAGTAAAATCAGCCACCCCTTCCTTACCATCCACATCGAAAGGTACCTACTACCAGGGTCGTTTTCATTTTCAAGACATTCTTGCATGTCATTGCTTCTTTTCTCACTGCCAAGAAGCTAGTAGTTAAGTTGTATGTATAATTTTTTTACGGTGAAAACTACACCATAATAATAAATGTTGTAATTTTTTATGGTACGTTTTCCTCTACATAAGTTAAAAAAAACTTTAATCTATAGCTGTTTTTAACCAAGAAGCTAGTTTACGTTATAGAACATGGTTATTTTTCGGTAGAATCTACATTGTAATTTTAAACAGATTTCGGTTGTAACTTATGTTGAATTTACATGCAACTTTTTTATTTCTTATTTTCTTTAAGCAAGTCAAATATATAAATAAAGAACCGCCTATACAACATTAGTAAGAAATCCTCCCCTCATCTTAGTCATTATTTTACGGGTTAGATTGCATCAATACTTGTCAAGTACAATAACATTATTATCTTCCCCCTCCACCCTTCTTCCTCACGTGATACGGGTGATGTGCGCTCGCTCACCTCCTCCAGCTTCGCCACTTTCCCAGTCCAGCGTACCACACTCGGGCCTTGCCAATGCTAGCGAGGCCCTGCCGACCGTCGTCCTCCCAAGCCAGTTGGCGATGTCCTGCCATCTTTTCCATTTCTGCTTCCCTACTGTTGGAGATAACGTTGCCTCTTAACCGTTTCGGATCTAACACACTTCCTGTTGACCTCACCACATCGTCCTCCTCCAACCTTGTGGCTCCGGCGGCACCGCAACTGCCTCGCCACCCACTAGTGTTTGTCAACCACCCTCGATCTGACGGCTGCCCACCACCGATCCAACTATTGCCTAGGGGCATTCCTCTAAACCAAGGGAAACACCCTCTTCCCACCCCTAAGCCCCCTCTTATCCTAAACCCTAATTCATAGGTCCTATGCGGGAGTTATAGTATCGATGACGCCAGAGAAGAGGACATGTTCGTCGGAGCTGGAGGGGAAAGAGCACGGGCATGAATTTTAGCATGGATCCGATGGTGGAGAAATCTGTAAGAATTTTCCACAATTTTCTGTTGAATACCATTTTGTAAAGCCGAAAAATATACTCTCAATTTCTCTTTTTCATTTTGTTTTCTATTTTGTTTAATGTTTTTTTATTATGTTCAATACCATTTTATATGAGCTCCGTACTAGTAGTATTAATTAAATAGTCTTACTTTTGGAAACAAAATGTGTCGGATGTGATATGGAAAATCCCAGTAAAGAAACCAACCTTGTGAACCCTTCTATACTGGTGGCATTGCAATTCGACTTGGACAGCGTTACACACGAGGCAAAATCCTTATTCAGATGCTTTGCTTAAACGTGCCCCGCGGGCCGCCCGCGAACTCGCAGATCCACGAACAAGCAAAAATCCCCTCCCCTGCAATCCCTCGCCGCCCCGTCCCATTCCTCTCTGCCGGCGCTTGCACTCGCCGCCGCTCGCGCTCCGCCCCTTCCAATCCGTCGCTGCCTCTCGCGCCCCGCCCGGTCAGCCAGCCAGCGACGATCAAGATCCATCCGATGGCTACTGAGGAGCCAACCCCACGACGCTACCGCCGACTTAAGAGGGCTAGCGATGTCTCCGCAGTCCCCGTCGCCGTCGCCCCCTCGTCCTCCAAGCGGGTATCCCTTCTCCCCCGTCCCACTCTTACAGTGCTTCTTTTTCTTAGACAGAAGGCAGCATGCTAACCCGGCTTTTGATTGAAAGCTCATACAGTTATATTGTTGAAGAAAATTACATTTTTTTTAACCGGTCTGTACTCTGTAGGATTAGTGTTTAATGATGGTCGACTAGTTAACACCCCTTTTATTCTGGGTTGCGCCATCAGATGGCGGCCTCAAGATGATTAGTGGAACAATACCCGTTGTTGCTGGTACAAATGCAGCTCACCGTGTTCATTTTACTGTAGGAAGTCTTAATTTAGTCTAAAAATTCGGTCGCTTAAACCTTCCCCTTGCTCGTGTCGCCATGTAGGCTGTTGAGTTGGATCCTGTGTCGAAGGCGGTAGTCTCAACTTTTTTTCACACACTCTTGCAAATTACTTATTGACTTAGTTTGCTGACTGTTATACCATCTCCTTTCTCATCAAACTTAACTAGATGCGTATGAGCAAGGAGCACAACTGCTACGAGGAGGAGGACATGATCAGCAGCTTACCTGATGATATACTCGCCCTGATCCTCGACAAGCTAGATCCGTGCACAACAATAATCACAACTATCCTTTCGAAGCGATGGCAAAATCTTCCTCGGCGCTCCATGACATGTTATGACTTCGCCGTTGATGACATCCTCCCTCCATGCTACCTTAGGGTGAAGCGTCTGTGGATGGAGGCCAAGGCAACGTTTGCAGCGGAGAAGGATGCCCTGAAGCTGGCCAGCAAGGGCCCTATGGATCAGAGGCTGGCTGACATTTACTCCATGACAGACCACAATGATCGGTGGATTAGGAGAATCAGTGCACTCGAAGCAATTCTGCAACGCTACAAATGCTGGGCAATGCGTTCCTATGTCAAGCGGGTGAATGCATTTCTTCTACCTCCCGATGGCGTGCACTGGACTATCCAAAAGCTAAGGCTTCAAACCTTTGGCAGAGGGTGGAATGTATTCAGAGATGGATTACCGCCGTGATCGGCAGGTGGGGAGTCAAAGATCTTGAGGTCGATATTGAAGAACTCCACATCCGCCCTGACTTCGACAAGGTACTGGATGGATCCCAGAATGTGCGGCTGGAACGGCTCGTGCTGTCCAATTGCTATCCAATTGTTACATTTGGTTCCTTGGCGTTTCGGAGGCTCACCAAACTCTCCTTGTGTAAAAAATCATTTTTTGGAGGGGCTACTTGTATTTTAAGAGGCTGTGTGCATCTGGTGGACTTCAATATCAGATATTATCCAACATTTGAGCGTTCTCATCGTTTCAATGTGCCAACATCTAGATTAAAGAATTTGCTGGTGGACAACTGCAAATTTGGGAAAATCTATCTGGATGTGCTGCCTTGTCTTGAAACTTTTGTTTGCCGGGGCCAGCTGCCAACCAAACTGTACTATGGTGAGGTGCCTCAACTTAGGCATGTGAGTTTGGACTACTTGAAAACTGGAGGCAAAAACAACAACATTGACCCTCTGTTAGCCACACAACACATCCATTGAGCAAATTCGTCAAGAGGATGCCGCCTGTAGAGAGCCTCGTTCTGCAGTTCAAAGGGCCTGAAGGTTGGCAATCTTTATATATTCTTGAAATGTGCTAATAGTATATCTGGCCTCTCATCTCTAAGTGAAATTGCGTTGCCTTTTCATGTGCACAGGTGTGGATTGAGCCAATGGCTCTACCCAGCCCATTGAGTCATCTAAGGAAGCTATTCATTGCAAACGTGCCAATGAATTGGGATATATTCTGGATTGTCGCCCTGCTTGACGCCGCACCTGTCCTGGAGTCATGCCATGTAAACGTATTTAGTTTATTGATCATATATACCTCACAACCATGTCTCTTTCTTCTCGAATACATCTGTCATCTGTGAGATCACCAATAATTTCGAAACCTGAATGCAGATTGACAACATGCCGGACAAGACGGCTTCTTGGGTAAACGTGCAAACACAAGAGCGTCAGTACCATTGCTTGAATGAGCTGGTTGTCGTCGGCTTCGATGCAGTGGGGTGGCAAGTTGGCTTTGTCAGGCCCGTCGTGAAGGCGTCGCCATGGCTGAGACGGGTGCACCTGCTCGACGGGCACGTCGTTGAAGAAGACGACGAGCGGGTGCCTGGGGGCTTGGAGATAGTCCCACATCGGCGGGAGTGAGAGGTCAGAGGTGCTCGATGACCTCTGGGATGGGATCTGCTCGCCGCAACTCGAAATAATTCTGAACTGAGCCGTAGGGCATGTAACAATGTCTAAAATAAGGTTTGACCTGTAAATTAACTTGTGTGTGTATCTGTTCATGCTGCTGCTTGCGTGCCCTTACTCATTTTTGTTGTCGCTGAGCGGAGGATGATTGAGAAGGGTGCAGATATAGCAGACGAAGCAACCTGAATTTTCTGTGTTTTTCTTCAGAGTTGAAGTTGCAGATAGTAGGGTGGGTAACTGAAGAATGCTATGGCAATCTGGACTTTTGATTTGATATTCCACATACTTTGCTTTGTGCTCTTCCATATCCATAGATCATGTGTTGGTTACTGATTCCGGGTGATGCAAATTAAATAGAGCAACGTGCACATTATAGAACATTATGGGATCCGAAAATTCACCCTGAGAAAGAATCCATCCCAATCTCCTTGTTTTTTTTAGATAATGGATATTAAACCCGGCCTTCTCTTCAACTTAATCCCAATCTAGATCGATCGATCGCAGACAGGGCACATTGCCATCGACTTGGCTTGGAGAACTCTCAACAAATCCGTAGTTTTTGTACCGTAGTAGTGTAAAACTTTTTTTAAAAACCACAGAAATATTTTTTTAAAAAAAGAGATTCTCCTATCAGGGATCGGCCCAAAAGATGTGGTGCCGAGTCGATTGTACCCTTTGCGTTGCACATTTGAACCCAACTCAGACCATTAATCTGCTTCTACCAATATTGCCGAGGCCCATTCAATGTGGCCGAGTAAAGAAGCCGAGCCGAGCATGTGGCTCCGACCTAGAACGAATCCATCTTGCTACGCCTTTTCCGCCTCATCTCATCTCCTCCCCGCCGCCATTCTGCTCCTCCGGTCTCGCGTCTCAGGTCCGCTTTTGATGGTCAGTTGATCAATAGTACTATTTATCCGTCGATTGAGTCGGCGATGAGCCTCTCCGGCGGTTTCTGAATCTGATCGTCGGCAACGTCGGCATCTCTGGTGTCAAATCGCTACGCTGCATCGACCTGGCGCACCAGCCGTTGTTCAATCCAACAACACCTACACATCCACCAAACGACGATGAATCACAATCATATGCTATCCCGTATCCACCGGCAGCTGGCGCATCGCCGGCGGCGGCGGCGGCTTTGATGATGGATCAGTTGCTGGTTCCCGGCTCGAGCTTCACCTTCCGGGCTTCAGCTTCAGCACCGATCGAACGACGAGCAATGGAAGATTCACTGCTTCCCGCTGGCTGGTCGCAAGGTGATTTGCGTGGACCAGTTGGGGCGTGCCTTCCACTTCGACGCGGAGACAGGCCAGGCGACGACCATGCCCAGTCTCCACAAGCCCAATTCTATGCCCTTGGCTCTCTCCGTGCCCAATGCTGATGCAGACAACGACTACGACCCTAATTGCTGGGACAGGGGCAGCAGCCTCTTCGTCATGGAGAGGTTCCCCAAACCTGAGGTTGGCTGCAGCACCAGCACGCAGCAGCAGAGCGATCAATTCGAGGCATTCGTCTACTGCAAGTCTTGGCACTGCCGACTACTTCCTCCGCCGCCGTACCTCCGTGAACCCAAGTACTGGGAGGACAGTCGCCGTCGCCTGGAGATAAGCTCCTTCGCGGCGCTTGGCTCCGACGACGTTTGCATATCCGTCAATGGCGTCGGCACCTACCGCCTGCACATTGCGAGCCAGACATGGGATGAAGGTGGTAGGTGGACTCTACCCTTCCATGGCAGGGTTGAGTATGTGCCTGAGCTCAAGCTCTGTTTTGGCTTCTCTGCCGAGTCCCAGTGCTTGGCTGCTGCTGACCTCTCTTCGTTGAACTCCCAGCCACAGCTACTAGGCCATTGGAAGAAGGAGCTTGACCTGCCTGAGGAATTGAAGGAATGCAAGGATTCTCAGCTTGTCAACTTGGGTTTAGGAAAATTCTGCATCGCAAGGTTCGTCCGCCCTAGTAGGATTCTCAAAGGCGAGGAGTTGGGGTATGAGGAATTATCTGACCGAAATTGTGTTACTGTCTTGACTGGTGTGGAGGTGGCGCCGCGGGTTCAGGATGCCAACGTCAATGCAAATAGCAGCAACGGGAAAACGGAATTCCAGATGATCCCACACAAATCGAGATGTCATAATGGCACTACCATTGATGTTGTGTTCAAAATAATGGCAGTACCATCGCAAGGTTCTTGTAATGGCATTCCAGACTCCTGTTTTATAAATTATGTGTCGTCTGAATAAATTTTGGACTTGGATAAGACATAATTAACGGCATCGTTACTTTTGGAATCCGAACTCCTAATGTTGTTTCCTCATCTCGATCCTGTAACGTTGGCAGCTTCTACATTATACGTATAAATCTAGTGATGCATATATGGCATCTCAGTTCTCAGCCTGCAGTATTGAGTTAAATCATCTCAAGTTCTCAACCATTCATACATTTCTTGTTTTTCAGAGAAATGACGTTCTTTTTTTTCTCATTTTTGAAATTTAGTCAAATTTAAGAGTTATTTCCTGGTTGGTTACTCAATTCTGTGGTCTTTCATGTTGGTGGTTTTATCGAGAAGAAAATTTGTCAATTGGTGCTTCACCTAAATTATGCGAGCATGTTGTGTTCTTTCGTGTGTAATTTCCAAAAGAAATTAAGCTCATCTTGTCAGGTAAACACGTTTGCCATACAAATCGATCGGATTCAGTTTGCGATTTTGACAGGTTTCTCCAACCTTAGACACTTGCATCTTAGATTAGGGAAGGCCTGATTTTTTTTTTTGAAGAAAGGGCAAAAGCTTTGCCACTTTTGTATTGATAAAGGAGTAGGGAAGGCTGGATATATGACGCTTTGGGCCCCCAAAAATCAGGGGCCCTGCCTAGTACCCATGTAGGTCGCTAGGTCAGCAAGTTTAGGGCCTTAGTGTCTTGCAGCGTGAAGTTGGTTTTGTGCCTTTAGCGCCTGCACGCAACGTTCCCAAATTCCACCGCACCGTATGACCGCATCCACCAAGGCGTCGGGCAAGCCATCACGACTCTGGTGCCGGTTGAATCGCCGCGATCGAGCTCCTTCTCCCCCTATTGATTGCCAGGGATCAAGCCTTGCCCGGCTGCTACAACTGTCTGTAAAGCTCCGATGTATTACCACCATCATCCCTCAATCTTCTATGATGCAATCTCGGCTTTTTGTTTTGTCTACATGTAGTCTTGCAGAGTGAGTCGGCGGTTAATTTCGTTTCGTTAGGTCTTATTGAGGATCGGTAATCATATACTCCTGTGTGGTGTGCAGGATGAGGGGACCAGGAATCACAAATAAAGGGTGAGCTTTGATCGTCTAGTAAGAGTGCCGAACTCAGGAAGAGGCGATCAAACTATTTTTCACAGAATTACAATAAGTCATCAAGGGATTAGGGATCAATTGATTAATGATGGACACAATCATACATGCCACAGTGATAGATTTGCTAGTTCAACATAATAATCGGTAAGTTTTGTTTTAATTAATCTGATATTTTTTTCCCTGGTATTTTAGTTTGAGTGTTTGACCACTAATATGTTCTTTTTTTTATTGTTATTAGCCTGTCATCGAAAAGGTATGCACGTCGAATTTTTTTAAATTAATATAGAAATATTTTCTAGATGTTCATATTAGGGGCTTTGTTTTTTAGTTTCGTCCTAAGCCACCCAAACCTTAGGACCGGCCGGCATAAACTCTTCCGTGCAGATGCAGGTATAAACCCTCCTATCCGTCGCCGCCGCCGCCCGCTCGCTCGGTCAGCCACCGACGTCAGATCAGATGGCTACAGGGGAAACAACTACACGATGCTTCCGCCGGCTCAGGAAGGCGTACGACGTCTCCGCAGTCGCCGTCGCCTCCTCGTCCTCCAACTCCAAGCGGGTACCCCTTCTATCGGTTACCTCTTTTTTTTTTTACTGTAGGAAGTTTATCTCTCAATTTTAGCTACCACTCACGTTAATTACTGTAACTTTTGTTGGCTTAGTTTTCTGACTGTTATTTCATCTCCTTTCTGATCGAACTTACCTAGAAGCGTATGAGCCAAGATCAGCACAACATTGATGAGGACATGATCAGCAGCTTACCTGACGATATACTCCTCCTGATCCTCGACAAGCTAGACGCGCGATCAACTGTAGCCACCACCATCCTCTCAAAGCGATGGCTTCGTCTTCCTCGGCGCTCCCACACATGCTACGACTTCGCCGTCGACGACATCCTCCCTCCACGCTACCACAGGGTGAAGCAACTGTGGACGGAGGGCAACGCGGCGTACGAGGCAGAGAAGGCGCCGTATCTGGCGACGAGGAGGGACGCCACCAATGAGATGAAGGACAGAATGCAGCAGTGGACGAGGAGGACCCGTCCATTCGCGGCCAGTATCATGCGACGCTACGAGCGCTGCGCGATGCGCCGCTACGTCAAGCGGGTGGATGCGTTTCTTCTACCTCCCGACGGTGTCCACAGAACTATCCAAAAACTAAGGCTTCAAACCCGTAGCGGCGGCAGGTGGAGCGAGTGCATCCAGCGATGGGTCACCGCCGCGATCGGTAGGTGGGGAGTCGAGGATCTCGAGCTCGATATCGAAGAACATCGCGTGGACTATAACCTCAATGTGCTGGACGGATGCCAGAACATGCGGGTAAAGCGGCTCGTGCTGATCAACTTCAAGCTCGTGGGGTTATTCGATTGCTTGATGCTTTGGAGGCTCACTAAGCTCTCATTGTGCAAAGCTTCGTATTATGGAGGGGCTAGTCGTATTCTGTCAAACTGTGTGTTTCTGGTGGACTTCAGTATCAGACATTGCCGAAGCTCCCTGCCTACTCTTCAGTTCAATGTGCCAGATTCTGGATTAAAGAAGTTGCTAGTTGACAACTGCGAATTTGGGGAAATCTATCTCGACTCGCTGCCTTGGCTTGAAACTTTTGCTTGCCGGGGCCTGCAACCTACCGAGGTGTACTATGGCGAGGTGCCTCGACTTAAGCATGTCAGTTTGGACTACTTGAAAACCAAGGTTAACCCCTCTGTCAGCAACACAACATATCCACTCAGCAAATTCGTCATGAGTATGCCATCGATAGAGAGCCTCGTTCTACAGTTCAAAGGGCCGGAGGTGGGCAAATCATATGTTCCTGAAATGAAAAATAAGTGTAGTACTGGCCTCCTGTTTCTAAGTGAAAATTGCGTTATGTTTTTCTTGTGTGCAGGTTTGGATTGAGCCAATAGCTTTACCCAACCCGTTGCTTCATCTCAAGAAGCTGCTCATTGCAAATGTGCCAATGAATTGGGATATATTCTGGATTGTCCTCCTGCTTGATGCTTCACCTGCCTTGGAGTCATTCCATGTTCACGTATGCAAATTTATTGATCATATATTATAACCTAACAACCATGTCACTTCTCTTAAAGATCCGCTTCAATTTTTGTGGAATATATCTGTGAATTCACATGAACTCTGAAACCTGAATGCAGATTGACAATGGGTCGGTAAAGATGGCTTCTTGGCTAGAGGTGCAAGCACAACAGCATCTGTACAATTGCCTGAAGGATCTCATCATCGTCGGCTTCAATGCAGTGGGGTGGCAAATCGGCTTTGTCAGGCATGTCATGAAGGCGTCGCCAAGGCTGAGACAGGTGCACCTGATCGACGGGCACATCGTTGAAGACGACGACGAGCGGGTGCTTGGGGGCTTGGAGGTAGTCCAACATCGGCGGGAGTGGCACGAGTGCGAGAGGTCAGAGGTTCTCGCTGACCTCCGGGATGGGATCTGCTCGCCACAACTCGAAATAATTCTAGACTGACGACTTTGTTGTGTTAGGTTAGAAGAGAAATTCTAACATCCTCGAGATATCAAGTTTTACATATTAAAAAAATATGGTTTCTTTCGGTATCTTCTTAATACCGATAAAATTATCCATAATAGAAACATCTAATCTGTGAACGTTTGGCTAGCACGAACACTTTCTGGTTTGGACTACGGCTGCTACGTGGTATAGTGTGTACTCATACTCACTCCGTTTTATATTATTATCACTCCGTTTTATATTATTATAAGTCGCTTTAACTTTATTCCTAATAACATTTTTATGTTTGATCAAATTTATAAAAAAATTTAGTAAAACTATCATACCAAATTAGTTTTATTAAATGTAATATTAAATATATTTTGAAAGTATGTTTGTTTTGTATTAGAAATGTTACTATATTTTTCTATAAATTTAATCAAATTTTAAAAAAATTTACTAAGAAAAAATCAAATGACTTATAATATAAAACAGAGAAAGTAGTAGATAAACAACTCGGGGAATTAAAGATCATTCATGAATGACCTCCTCTCCTCTTTGTTTGGTCGTTTTTGTAAATTTTATTTCACTTAATATAAAGATGCGTAATCCTTTTGCGTATTTCAAAAAAAATGATGGACGTCTGATATGTGTATCGATGGAAAGAATCAACACCGATTTTGCACACAGAGTCTTAATTACTAAATCAAGTTCATCACTTTATTGATGATACTAGTACATATATGTAGGGTGGTTACAATTTAACAAAGAGGCAAAAATATACAGAACACTAAGAACATCTGATTATTAGAGCAAGGACCGAAACACAAACATCATACATCCATATATCATTTCACCATCCTCTTTATGGCTAACATCATATAGCCAAGATCAAACTCAAGATTCATCCGGCTCGAATTCCAGCACCACCAACAGACACCTACCGAATAATTGCCAAAGGATACAAGTTGCCCTACCTTAGTAGAGGTAAAAGTCGTCGACGATGGAGGCCATGCATGGCTATTCCTCTCCCAAGAAGTAGCTAGCTATAGCCTCCATGGCCACCATTAGCCCACGCTCTATAGGCGTCTGAAGCACGGCCACCCATTGCACGGACACACTCCAAAATTAAGAACAAGATGATGGTAGTTATCGCATGACATAAGCTAAGATCTTGTGGCTTACATGATGCACATGCATGGATAATATGGAGTGTGCCCTGCCCTTGAGCATACGTGGGCTTAAGAGGGGGGAGAAGAGGAAGCTCCCATTGGGTGCTTTTATTTGGAAGTATTGATGCCTCTTTGAGATTTGAGGGGCTTTCTGCAGGAAATCATTTCTTTAGTTAAAAGTGCCTTTTGTACCTAAATCAGTGCAATTTTGCATCAACAGACATTAACTTTCCATTAACTGAAACCTGCTCCAGAACACTCCCAATGCTTACAATTCAGTGAATTCAATAAGAGTCATGTCTGTCCTAATTCTTGCACACGTATTACTTGTGCCGTAGTACAGATTACATACTTGTAGAACAGAGCAAAAAATAGATGAGCTGAAAGAAGCAGCTCTGAGCCTGTTTGCAGCGTAACATTAGCATAAACCAAGTGCACAGATCATCAGTTAGAGCAAAGCAAGTACTTGCAGATGCAATTAAGCTTTGCTTATCTCTGCAATTATGGTGTAGTTCAGGGAGCAACTACGCAATCTTCAGGGAGATGTGCAGGAGAAGAGGGAACGGTATCTACCAAAGGATATGCGGCGAGCATTAGCGCTTTCGGGGCCGGTGATGCCACCAACTTTGGCGTGGCTTTCATCTCTTTTGTTGCACTTTCCCTCGGCGTCCACATGAGCTCGCCCCTTTCCCTGGCGGCATCTTGAGGATATCCGAGCCGAGGTACTCCTCCGCGAGTAGTGCATGCTTTAATTTCTCGCTCCTCTTTTGGGTGCTCCTCTCTTCAATGTCACAACCACAACTCACAAGGAGAGGGGGAGGCAGCAGCTTTGTGTTGTCATCGTCAACCTCCTCCTGCTCTTTGCTTGTCAAGGTGTGACAAATGATCCGTGAGATCACTTGTGAGATGGTGGTGTCAGTCTAGACTCTAAAACTATTGGTTCAGACTTTCAGTGTCATGGGGGGTCAGTGTGGAACTACAGTTTGGCTTGAGTGCTTTCTGATATATGTGATTCCTTTTGGGGTAGTCAAGGTGTACTCCACTTGCTATGAATGGAGCATGTGTATCAGCAAATTTGTGTTTTTGCAGTTAGGTTGTCGACATGTGGCAGTGCATATTGCTTATCTTTATGATTTAGAAATACTAGCTAGGTACTTGGTAGCCTTGGTAGTGTGTAGCCGTGTAGTCGTATGCCCCCATATATAGACCATTGCAGGGTAGAACTGGGCTGGTTTAGGGGTAACTCAGAACTTGAGCAGAAAACTATTCTAAACTCTTGAGGGATGTTCTCTCGTTGTTTGCATATCACTTAAATAATTAAAAAAAACTTAAAAAGATGTATTAATATGTAATGTATCACTTCACAAACATACAACTTCAAATTCAATTTCTATATGTCCCAACAAAAAAAACAAATTAAACTACAGCTAGTTAACGTATATTCATATTCATATTTGTTTTTTTTGTAATTTTTTTCATTACGACATGTAGAAGTTGAATTTTAAGTTGTATATTTATGTAGTGATATATCACATATTAATACATTTTCTTATTCTTCATAACTATTTGAATAGCATGCAAACAACGAGGAGACGTCCAGAGTTTAATATTCACTCTCGTCTAGTGATATCTGAACCCATGCTTTAGAATTTTGAAGTGATACTGAGTTTTATGAGTACCTTGATTGCTGAATGATGTTATAATATATAATTTGTTATAAAAATTCGAATAAGCAAGCACCAGTGGTCTAGTGGTAGAATAGTACCCTGCCACGGTACAGACCCGGGTTCGATTCCCGGCTGGTGCATTGCGCTTTTTTTAGTAACAAAATATACCACTGAGCTTGCGTGAGCTTCATTTTTGTTTGAACAAAATATACCCCGTAGTGTCGTTACAAAATATACCGCAGAGCACACCCGCTGCGTCTTCGTCCTTGTGAGTTGTCACCTGCGCTGCGTGCGGCGTCGACCTTGAGCCTCGTCATAAAACTTTTATATATTTATTTATAGTGACTTAAAAATCAACGCTAAAAAGATTACATTAAAAATATGTTAAAATCAATTTTAAAATTAAGTTCAAAAATTTAAATTTTAACTTTTGCTTTGGCTTACTAGATCAACCGATAAAGCTCTTCCGTGGGAGGTGCTACGCAATGTACACGGAGACAAGTACGCCTCCAGGGAACCTTGGTGCTTCTCTTGCGACCTCGGTGATGTAGCGGGATGTGGTGGTGGAGGAGGGTTGGAGTTGAAGGCGGCGGGGGAAGATGAACTACTTGTACACACAGTAGTACAATACGATAGGAGCCTTCCGTGCGGAATGAATTCAGATAACTTCATGCCAGCCTCACGGTGGCACTCAAATTTGATTCGTCGCGAACAAGTTGATCCATCCACTGATCCACACATATCACCTACACAAGACACAGTAACTGGCTTAGTTCTTTTCCCTATCTTTCCAACTCACTACTCTTTTTTTCCACGTACACGTTTTTCAAACTACTAGACGGTGTGTTTTTTTAAAAAATTTTCTATACAAAAGTTGCTTAAAAAAAATCAAATTAATTCATTTTTTAAAAAAATTAACTAATACTTAATTAATCACGCGCTAATGGATCGTTTCGTTTTCCGTGTTTACTGTGTGGACCGGGAAAACGCTGGAACGAACACAGAAAGGAAACACACACACATCATTGAAGGTATCTTGTTACATTGCTTACTGCTGAGCGAATTCAATCAATAAAACAACAATCAACGAAAGTGAAGGATTTCTGTACAGCCGCCACTCGCTACCGAAAGCCTATTGACATGTCCTACACAAAAACTCTTCTATTATCTACAGTCATGCACATGCACGACTCAACCGTACATACACGATTTACAAAGAGTTACATCTAGCAGAGATTGATTTTGACCATCTTTATTGCTCTCGTTATGTATCGTTTGGCATATCTATAGTCTCCTGTTGAGGCTCGGATGATGTTTTGGTATGAGTATCTCCATGTTGAGAATTCTGGGATGAATCAGCCCGATCAAATTTCGGAGTCAACGTCTTAACCACGTTAGACCTCTTTATCAGAAGGCCCAGTGCAGAAGATGACGCTGCTCGAACAACTGCATCTGGTGATTGGCTCAGTCTACCGACCAAAATAGCAAACACCTTGACATAAAATTGTGTTAATACCTTAAACATGAAATGTTCCAAACAAGTGAACTACCAGAATCCAGTAAGGATACCTGGGAGAAGTAAGGAGCAAGGAACCGTTGATCATCCAAAAAGGATAGCATGCAGCTCACCAAGCAAACTGCATTTGCTTTGATGACTGGCCAAGGTGCATCAAACGCCTGAAACAAACAAAATCAGTGTTGGCATACTTCACAAGCGCAGGCTATGACTACAGGAAGATGGTACCTGGATAGCAGATTCTAAATAGCTGTCGACTCTGGCAGGAGATAGTCGACAGAGTTGCCTTGTTAAGTCCATAATGAAGTCCTCATAATCCGAACTGTAGACACAGCACATTAGAACAACTAAAAATTTCACTCGTAGCTAAAATATCAAATCCCAGTAGAAATGGCTAGCAAAGGTTCAACACAAACCGGCGATCAGAAGTGAAATATTTTTTGCTGAGGAGCAAAGACAAACCATCTACTTCCATCAAAGGCGCTAGGAGTTGGAACGTATTCTGTTTTGAGGGGAAAAAAATAGAATTCAAGTTAAAGCAACTGTGTAGCAAGGGAAAACAAAGTAATAAGTAAAGAATACCTACCCAACAGGCAAAGCCAAGGGAAAACAAAGTATTAATATGTAATGACTACCTACCCGACAGGCAAGGCGAACGGTTAGGTCATCATCGTGAAGATGGAGGATCAAGCGAGGAAGAGTGGCATGAATCTGCAACAGGGGCAACGAATTTGTTAACAGATTAACACAAACAACATAAGAAAATAATCCAAAACTACTTAGCACTTCCTGCAACCTTTACAACAGTGCCCTATAAGATGGCTCGCAAGATAGCAGTTCACTGCTAATAACACACTGTAAAAGCAGACTTTGCATGCTACTACCTGCTCAAGAAACTGCTGTGAACCTACACCATAGGCACTTAGAGCACCATAAGCTGCAAACGCATTGGACCTCATTTTCGTATTCATCGAAACCTGTAGCAAAAAAAGCAACAGATAAGTTTGCAACCATAGATTGTTACTGCCACCAGCTTCTAACATTTGGAGATAAAGAATTGAAACACTACGGTGAAAACTGAAAAGAAAGATGAAATTAAAACAAACAATCTGGGAATTCATGAGGAAAATGCCAACACATAAAAGAAATAATGCAATATAAAGGTTCAAGTGATCAAAATACACTGGCACAAAATGAGAGTCTTGATTTATTTATTTAATTATTTATTTGGGTTGAACATTCCTGTATGAGACAGTGCATACATCTTCAAAAATTTACCGAGGATATATCCCGGGCAGTGAACTTGCTAACATATGTGCGCTTTGCAATTAGTATGTCTCTTTAAATCCCATATGCAAAATAAATTCCAAAGTAACCCCTTGTAACTCATAAGCCATGCACTTTACCCCACATGTTCTATAAGCATGGTAAAGTAATGCAAATCGTTCTGCATAATGCCATTAAACAGTAATGCATGCGAGCATGTCAGTATGCTTGTTCCAAATGATTACCTGGAGATTGCGTAGCCTTACTAAAAGATTGATTAAAACTGGGTCAATGGCATCTTGTTCTGACACATTAAGAACCTGAAAGTGGTTCATGGCATATTGGCATTCAATTATTCAGTCAAATTGGAAAATAAATGGAAATGGAGGCAATTTGCATTGTAATCAATTGAAGAACTCACAGTTAACAAGCACTGGACAGCAGTTAATTGAACAGACTCCTTGGTGTCTTCAAGTAATACTAATATTACCCCTAAGACTTGCTGGATGTATTTAGGCATACAGCTCTCAGGTATCTGAAAGAGATGATACAAAAGATAAATAATAAGGTTCAGCACCCAATAAATAATATCATAAAAGCCATCAATTGAATCATGAACTACTCAGCTACCAAGAAAAATGTGTACACATCACAAAACAAGATTGAGAAGGAAATGCAGGATATGTTCCGCACATAAAGATAATCTATACTACTTTAAAAGAAGCAAATGGTGGAGGTGAGTGGTGAATCTGCCACCACCCCCACCACCAACTCCCTACATTTTGTGAAGGAAAAAAAAAGTACACTGTGGGGTCAAATGGCCCACCTATCAGCTGAAAAGGTATATGCAAAAATAGAGGAGATATGTAAAAATTGATAGCAAAAACGGATTGATGAGTAGGGTCTTTTTTAAAATTATGTTACAACACACGGGCAATATGCTAATATAGATGAACATATGATCGTGATTTGTGAAAGACACACATTATAAGCATCTTCAAAATTGTTAGTCAAACAATATTACCCATCTACTCCCTGTCCCAAAATATTAGGTATTATACCCTTCAAATTTGTCCCAAAATATAAGGGATTTTCTAATCCCGAGGCAGTACTTTATTCCTCATCTATCACTTTTTATACTAGTTTATTCCCTAATCATCACCTTTTGTACTGGTTTATTCCCCCTCCCATCACCTTTTGTACTATTTTATTTTCCCAACCATTACTATTTGTACCGTGCTTTGTCCTTCTACTACTTCCTTAATTTTTGTCAAAAAGGGTATAATCCCTTATATTCACGGACGGAGGGAGTATGTTAGTCAAAGAGTCCAATAATATGTAAGGAAGAGAAAATGTATCCTAAGAAAATTGCTATGGTTAGATTGATAACCTGCACAAGTCCACGTAGACACAGACTCCTGACAGTTGGCGAGTCATCAGAGACATGTTGACACAACTCCAGAACCATTTGGTCAAGCAATATAGGTTCTTTTTCACTGCACAGTAAAAAATCAAAAAACAAAAGTTAACAACAAGTTCATGTATGATAAAAGAGTACAAGTGCCAATACAGATAGTGGGCATATTCACAAATTATAATGCAGATTGTGGGCATATTCACTAGAATTAGTTGAAACTAAAACAATTTGACCATGGATAACAGATAAACTATGCATACAACTTTATGAGCATAATTTTTCTCGAGAATAGTACCTTTTGGCCCTTAGTTGGAAAATTTAATCCAGAATGCCCAAAAGTCTTAAAAACGTTTAGGGACCTGGAGTTTGGACGCGTATGTGTGAGGTTCTCAGATTCATTCCCACCCATGCAGGATAACCTTTTCTTAATAAAAATTAAGAGTTAATTCAGGTTCCATTTATATATTCTGGCTTCTACGCTATCTGTCTAAGAATCAGAGAATGATTGTGTCTAGCATATTTTCTTTCAATGTAAAGAACAGGATTATATTTCTATGGGTCTCCCTTCCCTTCTTTTTGGGGAACAGCAACCTAACCAGTATGCCTGAAAGTGAGCTCTTTTCAGGTGGTTCCTGATTGATTGACCAATGTTTTCTACCCTTTGTAGTTGTGATTCCTCAGACTTTTGTGCTACCTTAGTTTTTTTTTACTGTACACACTATTTAAACAGGCATATATACCAGCTGGTAACAGTCACATCAGAGAAAACCAATAACCACCAATAGCTAGCCGATATCATACGGGAAATCGACGTAAGATTCTAACTATGCATCAGAAGCTAAAGATTCCAGCACTGCTTTTCTATCTACAGACTTGCTTATATTGAAGGCCTATTTGTTACCTGTGTCGAATATATTCTGATATTGCTGCAGCAGCAGCCTCCCTTTCAGCCTTCTGGTTTTTGTTGAGAGCTTTGCTTAAGATGCTGCAAGTTGGCAAAACCTATGATAATATTATCAATAGCTTTAGTACAATGATTTCATAAAACATCAAATGCATCAAAACTAAAGATCATTGACTGTCAAACCATGCCTTTTTTATTTGAATGTAAACAGCGAAGTTCATAATCAAAGTACTTTCTTTAGTCTTGATTTCCTCTTATTAGTAATAAGATAACTTAATATGCTTTCTACCAGGTCTCAGAATGTACTAGTAGTAAGAAAATACTAGAGGTTACCTCTTTGGGCCTCTTTACTGAGGAACTGCATGCAACCTCCTGAACAAGATCAATCCACTTCTCCTTCTCAGTTTGTTCCCCATCACGGGCTAATATCTACGGAGCAGGAAGGATTTTACACAATCAAAAAGTTGTTCCAGATGTTTGGCAAGGAATAGACATTAAGCAAAGCACCTTTCCCATCTCAATATCACCAACACAATCACAAAATGACTGAAACGCAATTAACAATGATCTGCAGATCATAAAAAAAAGGAGATCATCAATTCATATGCAGCCTACATATTAAGAGATACAAAAAAAAAGTCCCATATATTCACCGTAGAAGTTCATTCCGGCCCAATTCAGCAAGACCATGAAGACTTCCCAGCTTCAGTATAAGGGCAGAAAGAACAGAAGGGTAACTTTGTTCAACTGCTTGTTTCCCGATCTTTCCACCACCCCTGTAAATCCCCATTATTTTCAAGAACATAAACTTAGCATATCAAAAGAAGATCAATTGTCCACCGTTAGTCAACCATCAAATGGAGGCCAGTACCTCAGAAATGCATTTAGAGCAAACATAGTTGCTTGTAGAATACAGTCATCAGCTGATGACTCCAAGGTGATTTCCCCCTTTTCTGAATCATTTGTTGCCACAGGTTCCTTGTGAAGTATAGACAAAATGTACTCCAGAAAAAGAATAGCTAGCACCTTATGCTGGGAGAATGCCTGAATTCAAGGGCATACAGTCAAAAACATAATTAGGAAGTGTAGCTCTAGAATTTAGCTAGCCAGTTTGAAGTATGGAATAATTTATTAGGCAAATGAGTCTGGGTGAACTACCATCCATTGCCAATATGGTACGTGGGCTGCTAGTACAGGCAACAGTGAACCATGACGAATAATCTATTCAGATGCAGATGAAACATATAGACCCTGGTTTAACACATTAGTACTGCAAGTGTTTTTTAACAGTGCAACCACGTAGAACGTTCACACTTATCTAACTTTTTTTTAATTAAACTAAAAAGGATAAACAATTGCAGTGCTAGAGTTTTGAGACAACATTTTCTATCATATGGCATGTTTTTTCTTTAAAAAAACTCATATAGCACCCATTTCAGAATAGGAGATCTAGCCCAGTGAACCATGCATCATTTTCCCCCAAGAAATTCATCGTTATGGATAAAAGTATGAAAAAGTTTACTCTTATCTGACTAATCCTGATTATAATAATATATATGCTTGATTAACTTTACAAGAATTCTCCTAAAAGCTACCAAAACAAACTGGATGCATGAGCAGGACTAGCAGCCAGTTATGCGAACATCATTCATATAAAGCAATATACGCATGCATCTATTAATATATATTTGAAATTTTAATGTTCCTAATGCAAGTGACTAGAATCACATAATGGAAGTGCCCAGCCTCTGCCCAAATACTTACATGAAAAACATCCTGTATAGCCCAGCCACCACGAATTCTTGCTATGTCCTTTGTACAAATATCTCGCCCAGCCACAAATAGAACCTCATTAAATACGACAGTGTGATTGGTGTTTTCTGCTAAGCACGATATCTATCTTCAGTCAAGGGAAAAAAACAACTCAGGGTGTAATCCTAGACAAGAATATTGAGATTGAAAAAATGAACCATAGACGCAATAATAAATCGATCATGGATACAGCATTGAGAACTTCTCGGCGTGAGTCCTTGTTGGTAAGCGAGACTGCAGACGACAGCAAAGATTGTGTTGCCCTATAACATCAGCAATAGGATATTAGAAATATTCAATTCTTGCGAGAAAAAGCTCAATGCACTATGTTTCCCTTCTCAAAAAGGGTCAGTGTTACTCCAAAAAATGTGTAATTAAGGCCCTATTTGCTATATTCCAGTTAGCAGGGTTATTAATATTAATGTGTTCTAGTGTCATCAAGCTGAGACAATCTATCACCAAACTTTTCTTTCCTTATTTTGTAACCTTCTGAGCTAATTTCCTACTTAGTTACTAACCTCAACACGTCAGCTTCACGTAGCTCCTTGCCTCTTCTGATAATAAACATGATAATAGCTTGAATTGAACCATCTGATGATTGCTTTACTTTATCACATGCTGCTAATGTACAGGAGTGTAGCAAGACAACAAGCTATATAGGTACACAGAAAATTGTAATTGTTAATGTATCTCCCTCTTCAATTTCAATTTCAAATCTGCTCAGAGCGGTTACCTCATCTTTCGATAATAGAATGCACAGAGAGGAGACAACCCTGTGAAATACTTCGGCCTGGTCAACTGATGCCTCCTGAGAACAGCCCAAAAAAAATCAGAAGTTGTTGACAGAACACGCTTTAACAGAAACCAAACTAAGATAGCACGCCCACTCTTCTAATGATAGAGACTACGTCCTCTAGGGAGGATAAAGCGCTGTATGAAGACTCCAGATCAATGTCGCTCACAGACGCCTTCTTCTTCGGAAGTGACAATGCAATGTTGAAGAAAAGTGCAATTATCTGCAACAAGAAAAACAGGGAATGAATTTATGAACTCAGTTTCAACGGGTAAAGATAACCTTAACAGTTCAGTTATATGGTGTGTGTGTTTCTGCTACCAACTGCAAAGCATTACTATTTTCCAAAAGAATTACATAAGTACTATATCATGTTGCACCGTCAGAACAATTAGGAAACTAGTCTCACAATTTCATTCCAAGTGACATGTTGCAATTCAGAGCTTGGAAAAAGGGACACTACGCATGAAATTGAGTTTTAACAGCCGAAAGGAAAGTTCTGCCCAGGATCAGCTACTTCCACACAAACCTGAATAGCAACTTTCCTGATTTCAGCATCTGTATCGGCACAGCGAGGAAGATATGCCATTATCCTCTCTCCCAAGCTTAAGGAATCTCGGGTAGGCAACACAAATGCAGCTGGTGATAACATAGAAGACATTTTTTTTAATGCTACTGGGATCACAAATATCAAACAGTCACACTAGTATATTAGAAAAACATTCAACATACATGGCAAACTTGACAAGCTCCTAGGGGCTGCCTGATCAATTTGCTTGTTCAGTGTGAACGTTGGATAAGAACCCAACACACCAAATCCACCAGAACAGAGATTGCGGAACTTAACTAACACCTCATTTACAGCAACACACCCTCTTTTCCTCTGGTGTTCTGCAGAAGATGAAGCATATGGATCAAGCTGCCTAAGAATATGCAGGAGCTGCTCTGCTCGACTTCTACCATCTTCACCACTGCCAAGGAAAAGAACAAACATAGGAAGAGTTAATGAGTAAAAGCATTTGAAAACTAATCAAAAGTAAATATTGCACTTGAGATATTAGGAAATATCTCAACATACTAGATGGAGACATGTCCATTACTGCAGAACTCTTCTAATGAAATGTCAAAAGTCAGGTGAAAGACTAGTTTGGTTTGTACAGCTAGGCATAAACATCAGATGGCAGAGGAGATAGTGTTTTGTTGCTAGATTGTAGATAAATAGCAATCTGACTCTTCTCTAATAGAGGTGACGTGGCTTCACCAAAAAGGAGAAATTCAACATTTGTTGCAGTTAGTGGGGACTGTTTGTTTAGATATATAGGATTCCAGGAAATGATATCCTAAAATTACAAGCAAACCTTGTTGAAAACATTATCCCTAGCCCTGTGACTTACATGGTAACCACAACACAACTTCAACCAAAGATGTCAACTACAATCCGGTTTCACACAATGCTAATCATGCTAAAACAAAGAGCACTCAAAGCAGATAGCGTAGCAAAATGGTGTACAAGAAAAATAGATGTTCTCACAATACAAGAAGAAAAATCAATACTAGATACGTCGACATTTCATTCAAGTAGGACAAAAAATAAATGAAATATAACAAACTGCAACGTAATAAGACGATCCAAAAATGGAACCATAAAATTAAAAGGAGAGATTAAAGCATTACCTAGTTAGCAGAATGGCCCCTAACAAAATAATCAGGTTTGTTATGAGGCTCTCAACAATGTTTGAGGGCTCAGTTGGCAAAGCAAAAAATCCTAGTGTTGCCTGAAAATAGAAAAAACAAATGAAAATCATATGAAGGCTGTTTAACTGAAACTACAATAGACAAATTATTAGCAAAGTTTTTGTGGCGTTGCACCACTGTGATGCAAAGTTGCAAACCTTCATCACACGGTTTCTTGTTTCCATAGGTAATCTTGGCTCTATTGAAACCAGAGTAGTACAGGCACTTAAAGCAAGACTCTGCATATCAGCATATGTAAGAGGAATCCAGGCAGAATAAAAATTCACTGAAATGAAGTATTTAAGTGTGAACACAAGTTTAAAGATAAGATTATGGATGTAAGGATTCAACCAGTGTGAAGAATTTCTTTGACAAATGGTAGCAAAAGCAAGAGTTAAAACTTGAGTAACATACTTGAGTGTGCAGAAGCTCAGTGCTGAAATCAACAAGGTCATCATTTTGATCTCTTCCCATTAGTGTTAACACATACTCTAGCAATTGGTCTCTTCGTTTCAGTGGGAATGAAATCCCCATTTCAGCAGCAGTAATAACAGCTTGGCCTACACAATAATGCCAATCGCATATGGTAGTAAGACAAAAAAAAATGTAAAGTCTAAGTTGTAACCTCGGAAACTTAATTGCTAGCACAAAAATATTGATACTTGCATTCTGATTCAATTAACAAATTTATGATTGCATACATTTACTGAGTTGCTAGATGATTCATGATACTGTAAATACAAATCAAACGGGCACTAACTAGCAATGCAATATTTACATGGAGATGTATCTTGTGCGAACTCGGATCTAGATGCAATCAAGCAAACTATTTGTGTGAACCATTAGATGTGGGCAACATATGAAGTACAATTAGAAGAAAATTATATCGAGAATACAAAGTGCCTAGTGGTGGTGGTCCTGGTCTCCTGGTTAGTCCAACATCCCAGCGGTCCAGCACCATGTTCTGAGCTGGTGGGATCTTGTGCCGACAAATAGATCATTTATATATTTCTTTGAAACAATTATACTTGTAAGATTTCGTTGTAGAATCCTAAAATAAAGTAAGTACTTTTTAATTACATGCCAATCTAGTTCAGGACCTCTACATATCAACGTCAATTTTCCTCTTCTTTTTATTCAAGATATTTAATGCAATGAAAAATTAAAGAACAATTCTCCAGAGAGATGTGTGCATGGTCAGGATCGTGTTGTATGGGTAACTTTGTGAATTGTAGATATTTTTCTAGCCTACCACCTCCACAAAAAAATACATCGCATCCATATATACATCACCCAAGATTCCTCAAGGTTACTAAGTCAATCACAATATGCAAATAGCAAAATACCAATTGTGACAAAGCAGGGAAACAATTTCCCAGGAAAACACACACACACACACACACACACAGAGGCAGGGTAACAAACAAATGTGTGCCTGAAGATCAATTTCTCTACCAAATGAAAAACTGATTCCAAAAAACAGGACAGGATATGCTTTTTTATAAGGAAATTACCTAAAAGATCAATGGCAGTAATGACAGCTTGCTTTGCAGTAGGATGTTGAACATGAAGAAATCTTCCAAGCATATTAGTCCCCTGAGTACAGAAGTAAAGAACATTCCTCAATCTAGAAAACCAAAATAGAACATATCTGTAGATAATCTTAAAAGAGATATACCCTCAGCTTATTTGGTTACTCCCTCCATCCAAAAGTCTAAGGCATATTTCTTTTATCACCAGGACCGAGGAATTAACAAATCTACCATGTGACAAAACCAAGGAACTATATGCATGCATGCAACCAATTAGTATTAAGATGCCTTTTTGGGTTCCGATCAACAATTTAATTTAGCACATACTCCAACCATCCCATAAAAAACAAACCTAGTACGGGATGTGACACATCCTAGTACTACAAATCTGGACAGCCTGTCCAGATTCCTGTCCAGATTTGTAGTACTAGGATGTGTCACATCCCGTACTAGGTTTGTTTTTTATGGGACGAGGGAGTGGAGACTATAAATATGTCCATCTCATTTGGGAAAAAAGAACAGAAAATGAAATATGACCTAGACTTTTGGATGGAGGGAGTATAAGCTAAGAAATCAAGAACATATGAAATGATTGGGTCTTTGTCTTAAAATACAATGCAATAAAAGAAGGTCAGCACAGAAACATAAACAGCAGATGATAACACATACAATCAGTGGATGGATTCTTGGGTTTGAAAATTAAAGAATGGACAGACAATAATGATCATAAATGTACTATTCAAGCTAGGGTGCTAGAGTGAACCAGGAAGTGTTGTATATGGGGCTTTAATTTCCCAGAGAAGCCCAAGAAGCCGATCCTATTTCCGACACCTAAGGATTAGCCCAACCTAGTGGTTTGCTGTTCTTCTCATGACCAGTTGACCACAAATGAATATGTAATAATCATTTTTAATGGAAATATGTAATAATCACTCATCAATGTTGTCGTATTAAGGTAACAGATCAGAAATAAGTTTGTTGATAGATTGGAATTAGACAGCATACCACAAGTGCATTGATCCTGGCTTCAATAACTGTTGATGGAGCATATCTTGCAGCATATCCATACATCAATGCCAGCGCTGCATATGTGTCATCAACATCCTCAACTTTTGCTCCAAATGAGAAAAGTGATAGGAACCTGCAGAATTAAAGGTTCCATAAGAATTAATAAAATGAACAAACTAGATGCATGGCCTGGAAAAAATGAACTAACAAGCTAAAAATAGTTGCATTGTTGGATCCACCTTACATGCAGTTTCAATTTATCTTTCTTCAAAAACAGTCTGAGAATAACTAAAATGCATAACAAGGGCATAAACAGAAATGTTTTAAGTGGATTATATAGAAGTTTTAATCACAATACAAAGGAAAATCTATTCTAAATGGTTAAAATGGAAAGTAATCAGTGCTTTGGAGGTGAGAAATAAGGTTCAGGAATACATTTATACACGTGAGCAAAGTTATAGATCCAATTTAGGTTTCGAGTTGCTGCTTCAACATGGCTAACACTGGGTGGACAAGATAACATATGTTACTACTGTTAACAAAAAAGTTAATGCACTTACCTTTGGAGAGCGCTCTGTCCTGCATTGTCCAATATGTTCTTCAGCTTCTCCAAAACTGTATCCAAGTGAGATGCTGCAACCTGCAAGTGCAAGTTCAGTACCAAAAAGCGATAGCCCCCAAAAAATAGAACTTCATTCAAGTCAAAAAAAAAAGAACTTCATTTAAACCCGCTTACCAGACCAATGCCTTGGGCAAGCCCAAGGCGATTAATAGGAATAGACATGCTTGAATGTGCACACATCCAATCAATCTTTTCACGGACATAAATTCGGTCATCAACCTTCTGAAGAAGCATTCCTAAACATCTGCAAAATAAAATTAAAAACAATCACTTCAAGCACATAGATTACATGGGCATCTACCACTACAGAATGGTTTAGACATTCCGAAGTATTCCAAAAACTAAAAGTTCTATAGAAAATGTACAAGGGGTAACAAAACTTTACCTGTGCAGCAAAGCAGAATGTCCATCAAATGTAGCGTATAGATCATATTGTCTAGCAAATGCATCGCCCAAGGATATGACCCACTCACTGTCATTCACAACATCCAAAGATTCTGCTAAAAACTGAAAGGTATGGCATGATCAGCTTTCCAGAGAAGTAGGTAGCATTTGAGGATTCACATGAGACAATCCTTTCTGCATTTTTGTTCCACTCAACTAGCTATAATTTTGTTTTACCAAAGCAACCACCATTATTATAGTTAATAAGTATAGTTTTTGTCAATGGCATCATTATTATCCTCAAACAATAAGAATAAGAGACTTACATTTATTATCATGTCATCCCACGTTTCCTGGTATGTGCTATCTTGCTTAAGGTCTTCAGGGTCACCGATGTAAGCTTTCATCTTAGGGACCTAATACTTGCCAAAAGATGCATATATTAAGCCACTTTAACAACATGATAAGGACAAGCCGAAATATTAGCATTCCCCTATAAAATATGCCCTCTCGGCCTCTTTTCTGTTAAGTAAATCACCACAGGAGTTACATAGTCAGTGCATTATACATAAACCATGCACAGGACAAGCAAAATATTAATTCCAGGACACATCCAGGCTGGGCAGCACATGTTTTATTCTCTTTCGGGGTTCATCATAAAAAAAGTAAGACATGATTACCGCAAAAAGATGCGAAGAAAATTCCCCCAAAAGAAGTGTAGAAATACAACCTACTAAGTTACTCCTAATCCCAAGTTCTTTCTTTACACTTAGAACTAAATAAGAAAGAACTCTCAAGTGCTAAACAAATAAATGAAGTGATTTACCTCATCTTGTAAAAATAAAGAAAGGTTTCTTGGGAAAAGTTGACCCAAGTAACACATCACCTACAAGAAAAAATGAGAGGAGGAATGAGTGCTGATGAATGGAAATAAACAAACTTAATGTTATGGTATTGTATGAGTCAAGACTCAAGAGCGACCTAGAAGAGCTAAGAGACTGTAAACAAAAATAAAGATGTCATGGGCCATCTAAGTCTTGGCCAGTAACAGATGGAATCACTTAATTTGAGGCAGTCAAACATGCAAATTAATTGTTGCGACAGTTATAATGAAAATCAAGTATAAAACAATGTCAAGTTACCAGATAATCCAGATATAAAGTAAAACTAAGTATCAGGCAGCCCATTGACTACCGATGACAGAAGCTACTCCAGTTGACCAGAAATCTGAAGCTATTGTGATATAACCTCTTCTTGTATTAAACAAGCAAATGCTCAATTTTCCATGTATAAAAAATCTGTATCAATAGCATAAAGTTTCAAGAATCATGGTAACTAGTCATCAAAATATGAAGTTCACAATTACACAGGCAAAGCATTTATATGGCCTACTGTAGAGGAAAACCTTTCAGATGGCTGGAAAGCTAAACCACACGAAAATAGATGGATGGACATGAACATATGGTTTTTTTTATTAAAAAAAAGCACGGTCAAAGCTAAGGACCTAAGGTCAAGCTTCTTTCGTGTAAATATTCTTCAAATGATTTTAGGTTTAATTAATAAGAACTAAGAAGACAAACCATCAGGATGTGTGTGGCGAGTTGACCCCTAGCAAGTGGATTGTGCAGAAGCACAAGCAAACGAGCAAACAAATCCTGCACCAACCATACTTAGATAAGAAAGAACTGTCCAAGGAAGAGAATAAAATACATCTGGGATCAAGTAAACTACCTCGGGATTGGGGATCTCATTTGAAGCATTAAATTCAGTATATAGTGGGTTTGTCTGTGACAATTTATGCCTGCACAATTCAGTTATGCATTTGCAGATCTGCAGGTATCACCAATCATATGAACCTGATTATTTAATTATTTATCTACTCTAAATAATAAGAGTAAATAAACTAAGGCCCATTGGTTTAACAAATATTTTCCAGGTGTAGCAAATAACATAAAAGCACTCACCGTAGCTACCGCACCTGTATACTTCTTCGGAATTATCAGTTTCAAGATAAATGGCCACAGAACAAGCTGGAAAATAGAAAAATCTAGAGCACATTACTCACATAACTATGAATATTTGATTTACCATGACAAAAGTATATGATGGTAGCTTCATAGATCAATTTTCTGACTAGATGGGGCATGGGCATAGCATAAAAGGACAACATCATGCCTATTTTTACCTCCATTTCAGGAATGGTAATTGCTAGCAAAAGCAAACCCTTTTCACATACAGCTCTTAGCTCTGAAAGACCAGATAGGCTTATTTTCATCTGGCAAATGAAAACAGAAAATAAATCACTGAAATAATTGACACTTGATAGTTAAGTAAATTTGTAGAATCTAAGATTAAGTGAGACCTCAAATCTTTTGTCCTGAAAGTACTCGTTTTTCAGAGTGTTAGGATCATTCAGATCATCATCAGTTATAGCACTATGACGCACCAAAAACTCAACT
This sequence comes from Oryza officinalis, assembly GCA_008326285.1. NCBI lineage: Eukaryota > Viridiplantae > Streptophyta > Magnoliopsida > Poales > Poaceae > Oryza > Oryza officinalis. The sequence continues at coordinate 4,166,305 of BDMV01000003.1, read as the reverse complement.
GCCAGCTCAGCAGGATGTCCACTTAAATAGCAATGTGAAGCCATAACAACAATTAGCTGTACATCATTGAATTAGTATTAAGTGAATAATTGGATGCATAAACTTAGAGAAATCATTATCATCTACAATATTGTGTAATATATATGTTAAAAAACATTTGCTATAATATATATGTTGTTAAAGTTAATACAGAATTTACTACCTCAGCTAGTGCCATTCGAATACCCAAGCTCTGCTCCTCCAAAAGTGATTTCACAATTTCAACCAGTAACGCTTGCTTAGTATGCCATGATTCCAACAACCTATATAGATTTGTTATAGAGATCCCCGCAAACAACTCAAAAGCGCAGAGAGGGAAGAGATAGAGAGAGAAAGAGAACCTAGGCAATAGATGTTTTATTGTGCCAAGTGCCCCAACAATAGATGCTTCATCTTTTGACTTGCATTTCTGTAGGCAGTACATGGAAGCAGCAATAGTCTATATAAGCCTTTTTTGTAAGCACAAATTAGGGAATCCATCCCCGATAGATTTTGGCTTTATTTAAAGGTGGAAAAATTGTAGCTCTATACTTACATTCAAAAGGAACATGCACAAATCCTCGGGGTATGCTGAACTAATTACCAAGAAGCAATGTTGGATTTCATTGTATGTCTAAAGGCACAAGCACATGATTAGTATTTAGTAAATCTTTTATCAACAGCAGAATACATCTATTGCACAGCAATACAAATGGAATAAGTCTGATTATCTGATAGCTTTGCTCAAAGGTAAGAAAAGTACAAGTGCCTCCCAGGAAAAAACTGGATACAGGTTCAGTATTTTTTTTCCTCTCTTTTTTAGGGTAGATACAGATCCAGTAGATAACCATGCAGCGACATGAATCGCTTCATGAGACAATATGCAGATGGCATTGACAAGAAAATACAGCACACATGTAATTGATGCTAACTAATGATGGTAGCACAATTGCACAAGGTGGCTAATAAGGAATATCCCATCACCCCACAACATTCCATGCAAATATTGTTTAACTTAAAATAGCAGTGCTGTTTTGCAACACCAGATTAAGGTCCAACTCTAGTTTGCTTCTTCCAATTACCAAAACAGATGCTAAGCTGAATCTTTGTGGTCTATATGAGGAGTTTATACAACATTCCATCCTGATCCTCTGCATGTACCAGAGCAGAACCAAAAATGAACAATTTCCTACTAGGTTGAGAACAAATTTGAGGTATATGTTGGCCAGTTGGCATGTTGCCATCATACCATTTTGCATCTCTCCAGTCCCCACTTATCCCTCGACTAACAACTGGTGTGTCCAATCAACTACCAAAAAGAACCCCGACCTCATGAACACTTCAATCATTATTTTTTGTATACCTTACTAGTCAAATTGTGACAGCATAAAGTACAAAAAGAATGAGCTAGCAGAGGATGCAAATCAATGAATATATATGTTCAACCAGAATAGGTGTGAAAGATTTAAGGCAGGCACCTTCAGTCCCTTTGAAACATACGAATGCTCAACTTTGCTGGTGTTGGCAGATGCTAATGGAAGAAGTGTAATTAAGACAACAGTAAGCTCCTGCCACATAAGGAACAAAAAATCCTGACTGGTCATGCTTTGATATGTGTATAAGATGTCTAAAAAAAATTACTGTCTTCATTCTACCAAAGGTTAAGGCATTCTTATTATCTTCAATTCATCTATTGTTTCAAGAGAAATAGCAGACACACAAGGAATATCAACATAAGATGTTGAACATTTATTATATATATATATATATATATATATATATATATATATATATATATATGTATGATGATCTGGATTCATATCACATTATGTACTAAAAGAAGATATTAGTCAATCAGCATGATGGATATTTCCAAGCAGAATGTGATCCGTGCCGGCATACAGTATACAAATATGGTACTCACAGGACAGCACATCAGCAATATCTATCAAAGGAGAGCACCTAGATGTAGTACATATCACTACAAGGTGGAAGGATAAAACAGTAACTATGAACTCAATTAGAGATTACACAATGGATGGTCTGAGGCTCTGAGCCACCACAATCTGATCTGATTGTCAATGTTGCTAGTTCTATTTTGTGGGCAGTTCCCATTTGATATATTCCCTATTAAAGAACATCTTAGTGATTCCCATTCCTGTAGCAATTAACGCAGAGTACCAAAAGTTGACACAAAAATGCGAAGCTACCACATATAGTAAAGAAAACACGTATTAAGCATGATGTTATTTTACCTCAAAATCAAGTAAAGGAGGACCGCTTTCTGACAATAATGATGCATTAAGAAGATTATGAAGGCTGTGAGATGCAACAAAAGCAATTTCTTGATCTTTCCGGCATCTACATGAGCAAAACAAATAAATATCTGGGAGAATTTGGCAAATATCTGCAGTAAATATATTACTCCCTCCGTTCCAAAATATAAGGATTTCTGCATGCTTTCCAAAATGTATCTAGACATTCCTTTGTCCAGATACATTTTGGGAAACGTGCAGAAATTCTTATATATTGGAACGGAGGGAGTAGAATAGAACCCATACATACAGGTCCAACATTGTCGGTATGATCCTCGGCAATGCTGATTTCAACTGTGATCTTGTGACAAGACCAACCATTTCTCCCAAAGCCTCAACAGAAGACAACCGCACCTGATGAAAATATTATATGTAAATTTGATCATGCAATATTATGTTGGAATGAATTCAGAAGATGGATATATACATTACTGCAAAAGCAGTCACTAAGCTAATAACATCCCAGCAAGTCTGCCGTGTTATGAACGAAGAAGTCCATCATACAAGGAGCTACAAACATTGAATCTCCAGTTTGGGCCAAGGCCCAGCGGCCATATCTGGTAGGAACTTCCCTTAAATGTGAACTCACGATCATGTCCATCCAATTGGCTAGTAACAAACAGTCATCTGATCTGCACTACTGGGCATGGCATGAATCCAATTAACCCGTCTTTACATGTATCCTTAGGATTGGGTAGAAACTCACTGAATACACTCCTAGATGATAGAACCCAGTCTTGTTTCGCCACATTATTTCATAAAGCTGGATAGGGTGCATCAATGCATCATGATGCTTATTGACTACACCATTAATCACTAAATTGAGCGATTGATATGTACAAATTTATCAAAGTGTATCAATTTTATGGGCACGTATGTGTTTCTGACAATTGTACAAAAACCTATTTTAGAGGTCTAGGCTTTATCCACGCATCCAAACATATACAGCTTGCTCATATCAGTTGGGCAGTGCTGTTTGTAAAGGGTGTAAATACTAAATAGTAACAAATCAGCAACTAAAAGAATCAAGTCAAAGCCAAAGTTTACCTTTAGATCACGCGAACCTGTCCATACTTTTAGAAGTAATTCAAATACTGAATTCATAAAGGACCTATCATTGAAATATAAAACAGATTACATAAAAGATTAAGTTATCTTAAAAAGAATTATTTGCCATATTGAAAGCTTACATGACATCAGTATCAAAAGGAAGCTCAGAGGGGGCATCTCCTATGTACTGCCATGCTGCCTGGCACCAACACCTGAATGCTGCAAAAGGAACATTGTATTGATGGATTTTTTTTTCTTTCCAGAAACATGAGAACCAAAATGCAGTTTGCTCAACAACAAAAAGGAGTAACTAGAAATGATAATTGGAGGAATATTCATACGCAGTACCATGCGCAAAAACAGGTCGTTGAGCATCCCGTACACTTCCCAGGATAGGTAAAACGCGCAAAAGTACATCCTTTAATCGTGGGGTGAACTGCAAGGCTTTAAATAAGCAAGACCGAGTTGCAAATTCAGCAGTCCAACCCAATATCAGATTAAAGTTAAACTAAAAGTTGTGCTTAACCTTCAGCTGATGCAAAATCTGCAAGTATCTGTAACATGGCTGGCAAAGCAGAAGTTGGTCCAGCGAAGTAAAGAAATAATTCCTCCATCATCTAGAATAAGAATAGTAACAGATTTGCATTATTAAAATTCTAGGCCACATGGTAGTAAAGAATTGCTAGCAGCAAGCACCCAAAGCCAATAGAGAAATGAAGAATGAGACCAACCTGACAATAGTAAAACAGGAAAACTATACTTGAAACAAGATATAAGGGATTCTCAAAGTGAAATCATAAAAAAAAGGTACAAAGGATGGCCGCTAGATGATGCTGTAAAATCTTATTTTTGTTGGATCCTCGGACATTATCCGCTGTTATTGTATTGAAATAACCAAAAAAAAACTATCATCAATTTCGTATTTTACAAGTTCCACTCTATTGTAGACAACGTATCTACAAAACGTGTTCCTATGTAGGAATGTGAATACGAACTTAATCATATTAGTTAATGCATCTGATAATTCTATCCATGACACATGGTTGCAATGGGTGGATGAGTCAAGTTGCAATTAAATCCATAAATTAGTTGATATAGAGTTGTCATTTGGCAGGTTAGCAATAAAGTTAGTAAACATGAAGTTCACAAGTTATTGAACATAGTGATTGGTTAGAAGTTAGAACTAAGTAGTAGGTTCGGGAAGGAAGCCGAGTAGTTTTGGTAAATGCAAGTCAGCCAGTCCAAGCTTTGCCTAATAAAAAGGAGACGATAATGTAGCTTTTGGAATCACAGCTTTTAAGTATGTTCCTCTCCTCTAAGAACACTAAAGGTTCATGTCAGAAAAGGACAATATATGGGGGTAAAGCCATACCAAGTCTGGATCATGTGACCCTATGGCAACAAGAAGACTCGCTGCTGCTCTTTGCCAGTCGGCATTGAGTTCCTGTTCACCAATGAACAATAATTTAGATAAACTAAATAAGCATAGGCAGAGAAAAACAAAAAACTACAAAACAAAAGAGCGAGACAAACATATGCCCTAATTTCCTTGCTTCCAAGTGGAACAGGAACCATTTCCTTGACAGTGATAATATTATTTGCTAAAGAACCATCTCCATTGCTCTTTACACAACATCTTACTTTAACAGCTGTAATTGGCTTTGTTTCCCAAAATTTCCAAAAATGTAAAATCTAAAGTAATAATCATACATCTGTCGGACCTACTGTATCATAGGCATAGCCCATGGTATGTCAGTTTTTGGACGTTGTGTGTTTAACAATCTTATAAACCAGTGCCCCAAATAATGGCATTACGTTGGGCTACAAAACAGTGCTCGTGTTTACTGCTTGAACTCACAGTGTTCAGCTCAGAAGTGAGAACACAATAGGCAGACTGGCAGCATCCCATACCTTTGAGCTAACAATCTCCGCAGTTGCAATCTTCGCAAGTTTCCGAAGAAATTCACGCTCAGCATCCGAGCGATCGAGAGCCTTCACTGCAGAAGCCATCACGAGAAAAACCCCAGCTATATTGCCGAACCGCTGCAATACAGACAAACCAAAAAAAGCTTCACAATCCCAAATCCAAACAAGCCCCAAAACAGTGCCCCCGATAAGTGAATTTTAGTCCCCAAATATGCAGGAGCGTACCCGACGACCGCCTCTGGAGACGGTGGCGCAGCAGTCGAGGACGAGCAGTGGGTTCCTGCAACCACAACACAGCACGCAACGAATTTACCCGATTACGCTTCACGCGGAAGAAATTATGGAGGCGGCGGTTCGGTAACACGCGGAGGCGATCCCCTTACATCGGCGCGATCTCGCGGAGGGCGGCGAGCGCGGCGTCCCGGGCGACGGGGGATTCGTCGGCGAGGGAGGTGACGAGGACCTGCACGGCCTCTGAAAACCACGAGAGTGGAAGCGAATGAGAGCGTGCTCGGGAGCGACGAGGGGGCCGGGGAGGGGAGGGGGGACGTGACGTCACCTAGGGCGGCGGCCGCCGCCGCCGCGGAGGAGGACGGCATGGTGGAGGAGGAGGACGCCACGGATCGAGCCATGGTGGAGGGGAGAGGAAGTAAGGAGAGGAGGGAGAGGGAGAGGGAGAGAGAGAGAGGCGAGAGACAGCTCAGGAAAGGGTCGAGTCCGAGGGCGGTGACACGACGGCGGGTGAGGTCATACGGGTGGCGCCGCGATGGTGGGGACGGGACACGGGAAGGAAACTGACAACGACAACGAACAGGTGGAAACGCATCTGTTTGAGCATGCTTCGCTTCGGGTCCTTTATCTCTGACATGTTTCAAAGCATTTATGCAATGTTTGTTCTGAAATTTTCTTATCTTGAAAGAAGGTAGAGGATACTGACAGCCGGTCGGTGGTTGGAACTGTTTGCGGTTTTAGGAAATGCTGGCATAATTCATTCGCTCGTTTGCAATTTTATTTTTCAGAGAGGCTCTAGCTCTTTGTTAGTTTGAGCAAATAACTTATCTTTACACAGTTAAGTAATTAAAATGTAGCACAAAGCCATTCATGTCATTGCGTCATCTGATAATCAGGCACTGTCGAGGGGCATCTGGCCTTGATTCAATACATAGCCATTTACTGGGCAAACCATCTCTTTCTACACTGGACAAATCCTTTCTTCCTATATAATTGGTACCCACTAAATGATATCATTGATTGCTATAAAGCGCAAAATCTGTGAGGCCACATCATCATCAAATACCAGCCGTTAGATCAATTAGGATGAGCATTGTAGACCATCTGATATTTCCTGTTCTCCTCGCCCTGGGCTTCATTTGATTCAGCAAAGCTAGCGGACGGAGTCAGCCCATTTAACACACCTCAGCCCACCCAATCAAAGCCTCACCAAGCAGTTGGCCTAGGTGTCGGTACTCTTCTTCTACATGCTGTGCATAGCAACGTCTCAGCTTCGTGAAAACGGCAAGGGCATCTATTCTGGCTATAATGGCCAGTTGAATCTCACACCAATTTACATTGAAGGTTTCCTTTCCTCTCACCTCATTAGACATCCTTAAATCGAGTTACCATAGCATCGTCAAGTACATCTCGCCAAATCGAACTATCCGCCTATAAGTCTACGTCCAATCCCCTTTCCAATGTATATTATTCTTGCCTGTTCTTCAACCATATGACTTCATCCAATTTACTGGCTTCCTTTCTTTTAATCATTTTAAGGTTCCATTAACAGTACAATGATTCGTTCTTTGTTGTCCCTTAGATTAGTGAAAAAGAAAAACAATAGTTTGGTTTCTGTTGTTCTGTAGGTTGTTGCAAAAGAAAGTTTTGGTTTCCAATAGTTAAATCGACATTATTCGATGAGGTATGTATGAAAGATTTTACATCTGTTTTCCTTGTGCATTCGCCATGTGCTATTTGCTCTTTCATTACCCTTATCTGCTAAAAGAGAAAAGAGAATATCACTGCCCTACATAGGTTACAATTCTTTTTTAGAAAAATATCCATGTGTATTCTTATGTTTGAATATGCTTGCCTTCAGCCTGCCACTAAGGCGATCCTGTCTGCATAGAGAACTCTTCGTATTAACCAAGTGTGCGCGTCGGCCTGTCATCACAAGTTCTGATGATGTGATCCCTTCATCAAATCAATCTGCTTCAGTTGAGGCTCACCGTAGACATAGGCTAGCAGAAACAGAGGTCCGTGCATATAATTTTTCTCACAGTCATTTCCAGTAGTAATTTCTTTGGTTACAACCAATTTCTTCTACAAAACCTTAATCAATGCTCGCACATATCCCATAGACACTACTGCACCCAATTCTCATATTTATATGGGACGCCGGGAACAATATATTAATAAAACTGTTCAATGCATGCACGAACAATCTGAGAAATATTCACATCATCAACCATATTGAGCGTCTAGGTCATTCTCCACCTATTTCCTCATGTACCAATCAACTACGTTCTATCTACGATTTCTCAAGTATCAATCAAACTGTGCCACTTTTAAAATCCTACACATATATCTGTTTACCAAATTTTGTTTTAGGATGCCACTTAAAAAATTTCCGCTGCAATACGCAGGGTGTCATATAGTAATTAAGTATGATGAAGCCCCATCTCTTTCTACACTGGACAAATAGTAATAAAGTATGATGAAGCCTTGTATTTTTTTTCACTTCTACTGTAATTGCTAAACCATCCCTTTCAAAATTGGATGGACTATGTATGCTTTTGATTTATGGACAACACAAGCTATAAACTCCAACCGTGACGCAGGCTGGAAAGATATTCAAGAACTCCGAAAATGAACATGATAGCCAAAGGGCCCATGAACATCTGGTCTGGTCAGTGGTCACCTTCGCACATATTGCTCTCAATATCATATAGCCACACGTCCATACCCAACCCCTACCTTGTATAAACAATCCTTACATCACAGATCACACAGAGGACCACATTTTTTTGTTATGAGTAGGGACACAGAAGAGATTAGTCGGATATTGATAATCTTATTACAACAACATATCATAAATGAACAACCTACAAATGTATGTGACTGGTCACATGGCACAAATCCATAAGGACTACAGAACATCTTCAGGCAAAGACCACAAAGAAGCAAATGGATTTTGTGCGCAAAATGGATGACGTATAAATAGCTTTTTCTATACCCCATCAAGCAATAACTAATGCAACAAGAAAAGACTATCATGCCTAATGGAGACACTGCGCAGCTTCATATTTCACCAGTGCCCAGTGGTTTCCTTGACGAATCACCCGAAGCCCATGCTTGGTAGTCTTTAACAAGCTGAAAGCAAAATAATTTTCTTAGTTGAATAATTTCTAGCATAAATATTGGGATAATCATAGATATCCTACTCACCTTTCACACAATGCTAGTAAAGTTCTACTAGCGGGCAATTACTCGACATAGATCTTATTTGTACTGTCATGTATCATTCTTTTTTCAGGTTATTTAGTGTATTACTAGTTATATGGTTGAAAAATAGAAACCAAGCTAGAAACTGAACCGCTCGTGAGAGTTCGAATATTGATTAATTTTCTGGAAATAAATCTAGATATGAGCTGAATGAAAGGCTAAAATTCAAAATTGATGGAACAATAGCTGCCTTGACTTGATGTCTTGATTAATGTTAAAATTTGCTACAAAGTATTTAATTTTTTTAGATAATAACAAAGTATTTAACTGACCTGCTTCAAAAATCGTGGAAGCATGACTCGGAGTAGCTGCTCAAGAACCTGCCTGCCACTTGATTCAATGGCTTCAACCGGTAATGCTCGGAATGGAAAGGGTATATCAATCGTAACCTGGAAATTTGTCACAAGACAAGAAGCTAATTGTGTCCAGTAACTTTGGATGATGTTTAGACAAAGCCAAAGTCAGATGAGAGCCTGAGACTTAATTACCTCAATTGTAGTATCCGATGTAAGCTGTTGAAATGTTGAATCATTCATACTGCTGTTGCAGAAAACCCTATTCACCATGGAAGCTGCATCCCACAGCAAATCATGTCAATGATTTCCTGGACAAGGAATTCAATAGATTATCTTAGAACAAGCAAAACACAACTAAGAATCATAAATATTAAACTATGGTAGATTTGCTAATACCCCAAAACCGTACCACTATGACTACAGAAAAGCGTAGAACCTTCCTAAATTTTTGTAGTTCATTGCCATATGAATTGTGCATATTTGTTACTACCATGTAAAGAATTGCAAACAAGCCAGGAAGAGTATCTGAATCTTAAAAGAAACATGAACAACAATGAAAGGAAAATAAACATCAGTGTCAGTGTTGTTCACGAGGCTGTGACAGTGTATTTATGATTGATCATTATCTAGTCCAAGCAGTGGGAAATAGCAGTAATAACTAATAAAATCAAGAAGCAGCTACTATAATTGCTTTTGCCATGGGATTCCTAACACCGACCTTACCTGAAAACTTGTCATTTTGCGCCTCCACAAGCTGTGATCCCTCGAGCTGCAAAACGAAAACTTCGAATAAGAGGCATTGATCGCAATCCTCAAAATACACCTGCCGCCGCTAGTGAAGCAGCACGTAGGCATCACACCTTGCAGGAGAGGAGGCTAATACAGCAGCCGTTGGGCTCCTCGTCGACGCGAACAAGGAGCACGGGGCAGACCTCGAGCGCGAAGAAGCGGAAGCGGTAGACGTAGCAGCGGAAGGTGGACTCATCGACGCGCTCGATGCGCTCCGCGTCGAGCACCGAGTACTGACTCGCCGGCAAGCTCATGTACTCCGCTACATGACATGAGCAAAGCAAACATCTCAGGCTCCGCTCAGGGGATCTCTCGACAAACGAAGCGCGAGGCAAGGCGAATCCCGAGCCGGGGTTAGTAGTCGGGAGGGGAGGAGGAGATACCGAGCGGGCGGGCGAGCTGCTGGACGGAGGTGGACTCGGAGCGGCGGGCGACGAAGCGCGCCTTGGGGGCGGACGACACGGCGGGGGAGGAGGAGGAGGAGGCGCGCACGACGGCGCGGCAGCGGCGGAAGGCGGCGGAGGGGAAGGGAGGCGGGGACCGGAGCGACGCGGCCATTTTGGGCGCACGCGTGCGTCGGCTCGGCTCGGCTGCCGTGCCGGGTGAGTGGCTAGCGGTAGCTGCGGCCCTCCGGGAACTGGAGCAAATGAGGTGGAGGAGGACTGGAGGAGGCGTGGTGTGGGGGACAGGGGGAGGAATTTTGGGGTTTTTTTTAAAAAAATGGACGGATAAGATGGAGTGGAATGGGGATGGGTGGCATCTGGTAGCCCGGGTTGAGCGATGTGTTCGGGTGGGCCAAGGTTGAAATCCTCAGAGTAAGTTTGATGGTAGAGCTTACTATCAGCTTTAATTTATTTTAAAATTAACATATATATCTTTATCTTTATCTATTATAAAAATTAAACTTGATTCTGTACTATCTTTTGTTTCGTCCGTCACTTCCCGAGCGAGTCCCGATCGAATTTGTCCATCGCTCCTGATCATTTGTTTTTGTCGTCTGTTTCATCCACCCACTTGCGTTTTTCCCATGTCATCGGTTGTCAAATCCTTGTTCGTTTCTATCCCGCTTCGCCGAAAACAGAGATCGGACAGGAGTCAGGAGATGTGACTTACGGAGAGTTCGAGCCCTCGAAGGACATGCGCCCATTGGCCTTGTGGTTGTTAAGTTTCTTTCTCGATTTATCTAAGAACTTGCTTCATTCACAGGTTGATTGGAGGTCTGGATCTAGATGATCACAACCTGTGCGAGCTCATCTCCGCCACTGGCCCATTGCCCGTATGCTAGCGCAGTAGTCCGACGATCTCCCTAGCGTTTCAAGGCAGGGACGTTGGCGTCGAGTGCAACTCCACCGATCTGGCTTGCCCAAAAGTCATCTCCGTGACCAAACTAGCGTGGAGCCATGGACACGTATGTTGCTGATTTGCTCAGCTCAAGCTCGCCGGACTTGGTGAAGATGCAAACGAAGGCCACCGTTGCCGCGCGCCTTGACGTCGTCAACACCACCATCATTGAGGCAAACACCACTGTCGCCAAGAGAGAGAAAGGACGACGTGTGAATGTGATGTGATAAGCGGAGAGAGGACAGAACGGGGTTTTTTTTGGCTGGAACGTGCATATCAGCTCCACGTATCTGTGTGGAAGCGATGAGCCTCATCGACGGTGGGCTAGCTCTTTGTTTTCCATGTCGGGGAGGCTCCTTTTTCCTCTTTTCGGCCGGAGTTCTCTTACTGTGAGTTAATTCTCATTAGGGATTGTTTTGATCTCTAATATTGTAACATACCGCTAAATCCGCTTAGAAGGATTTGTAATATTAAGTGCTAATAAAATAAAATTTCCTCCCTTGTAAAAGATATAAACTCTTTTCCTTAAGTTCTTGTTTCTTTTACGCATTTGCATAACTAAATTATAACTTGGAAATGGTGGAGGGAATGAATTGAATCATATTTTTGCTTTGCATTGTTCAAGTATTTTTGAGCATTTCGAATTTTTGAAGCATAACTATACTAGGGACATATGCATGCTCATTCATTCTTAGAAATTTTACAAATACCGTTAATGACTTAAAAATCTGGGAAAGATTAGTGTTAGTCACTTAACTGACCCTGGAGACCAAATATAAATTTTATTTTAATTTACCAAGAGTTTTGAAAGATCAATTAACTCCTTAAACACCCTTAACTCTGATAAGGGCAGATTCTCTATAGCCTACTTTGGCACCCCATAAAAATTTGGTTAAAAATATTTTGGATTGGGAAATTGGTTCAGAACCTAGAGTAAATGGTGTTTTACCATTTTGCCATTGGACCCTATGCCTACAAACCACTGGAACATAGCCAAAAGGGAGGGCAAAGTAGGGAAAACAAAACAGCAGTTTAGGACTTAGTAAAAATCAGCTCCTTCTCTCCTTCACTTAAGGTCTCACTGCCAGGTGGGCCCAGGCCTTGGTGGGACCCACATGCCAGCCGCACAAACCTACCCACGTCACCAGGCACCGCCCTCAACACGCCTACGCGAGCACACGCGTCGACGCCGCCGAGCGCCGCTCAAAACCGTGACTTGATTTCGACCGCCCTATAAAACCCTAATGGCCGACATCCATCCTCTCCTCCTTGCCGTGGTTCCATTTTCACGAAGAAACCAAGGGCGATCATCCCGGGTGTTAGAGAATCGGAGATGTCTTCTCCGGCACCGACGAAATCGACACCGTGCTTCTGCTTCATCGGGTATGTTCTAGGCCAAGCCAACCCACGTTCCGAGCTCTCCACTCGATGCCGTTGCTAACCCCTCAAAGTGTCGCCGCTTTGGTGTAGCCGATCTCCAGGAACGCGCACCGCATCAACTCGAGCTAACGGCGAACTCCGAGCGCCGCCGTGAAGGACATCGTCGCCGTCCGGCCTCAAGACTCCAAATCCGGCCAAGCTACTTCGCCATCCCATTCATCTCATCTCTACAACCGAGAACCCGAGAGGAATTGGATCGGGATGCTCTAAATCGGAAAAGCCCATTCCATCTTCCTCATCTCCGGCCGCCGCAAGCCTCCAGCTCCACCGCCCTCTCTGGTGAGTCCCGAGGTGATTGATCGCGTCTTGAGCTACCCGAAGCTATCTCTAACCGATGCGTGAACTCCTCCTAGACTGCGGAAGCCGAGGGTGCTCCATCGACGACGACCGCCAAGCCGCAGCTGCCATCAAAGCTAGACCTAGTGCCTGGAAGTTTGCCGAGCTTCACCTGCGCATTGGTAAGGTTCCTGGACGTCCGTAGCCTCATATGCATGCATGTGCGCGCGCGGATCGGGTCACTAGCTAGCTAAGCGCATGCAAGCTGAAGCGGGTCGCCGCCTCCCCTGTCACTGCCATCGCCATGCTTCACCGCAGCTCGCGTAAGGTACCCCGATCGCTTCGTCTAGAGACCCTCTACAATTTACCCAATGGCCGCATCAACCGAAACCTAGCCAATCGCCGCCAGAGCCGCCAAGAATCTCGCCGCCGCGCCGCTGCTCTGCCGGTGCTGCTTCGCTAGGGTTTAACCGCGAGCCGATAGAAGTTCCAGGGAGGTTTTAGCAAATAGGACAGCCACCTACATGTGGGGACAGGGCTCTGATGTAAATAGACAAGAACCCGAGCCCTACTTTGAATAAAAACCGGTGCCACGTGCTTTAGGACTGCGGGGTCTATTTACTGGAAACCTAGGGGCCTTAGCGCAAAAATGCAGACACTGACTGGTGGACCCGAGCCATTTGAATTTCTGTAAAATCAAGGATAATAAAGAAAAAGGTTTTCTGTATTATTGGAAATAGACTCAAACTTTGAAAATTCATAGTAAATTCATTTTTACTCCAAAAATTGCAAACTAAATTTTGTTGGATTCATATTTTTATGCTCTACCATCTGTATGTACAGAACTCAACAGTAATTTAGGAAAATATGTCCTAAATATTTAATATTTACCCATAGGCTTTAATTAATTAGTTCTAGCTTTAAAATTTTATAACTCTCATATAGAACTTGGTAAAATAGAGATTCTTGCACCTAAAATCCAATCAACCCAGTACTCTTACACCCTAGGGGCAGCGTCTAATATAGAGCATATTAAATTACCTGTTGCATATTTATAATTCGGGTTATTCGTATAATTATAGACGACGATCAGGGGTTCGTTGAAGAGGTGCAATATTTAGTTGAGCAGGGTGTGGAACAAGAACAAGGCAAGCCACCTTCCCTTGCCCTTTGACCATATTGATCCTATATTTGAAGGTTTAAAATGTTGTTTGCAAAGATGCATGATTAATTTATAATTTAAAAAGGGGAATAATTTGAATTGTTTAGCTATGCCCAAAACTTGCATGATATCCATTTATAAAACCACCTCCTACACTTTGACACCTTAGGGTACTAAATAAATACTGATTCTTTTTGATATGTCCATTATACCTTGAGTAAATGATATGCTAGCTTAGCCATGCTTAGTTTACATGAGTAACATCATTATGGGCATCTTCTATTTTGAAAACTTGTTGAATTTAAATAACTACTCCTCGGAAACAAATGTATAATTATTTGTGAACTAAATGAAAAGATTATTTGAATCTTGGGCAGCAAGTGATACACATATGGTACTTAGTTGCGTATCGATAGGGGGAGTGTATGCCCGAGATGTTTAAGGACTTCACTCATTATCAGTTCACTTGTGTTTATAGTACGACCACATGTGCTATTATGGGATAGCCATAGCTCACTAAGTTGTCCATGGTTTGGTCTTGCATTTTGGTAGGCCGGTGTAGTATGAATTAGTCTTAGCGATAATTCATAGGAACTACCTAATTACCCGAATGGTAGTTTAGGCGTCTAAGTCTGTCCAATACAACGATACGGTGCCTCATGGTAGGAAGGGATGTCTTCGCTACCATGGTGTTAGGCTCAAGCGTGGGCCCGCCTCCTAACGGTTCTAGGTCATATGCCTAGGACAGACACACACCTATCGTGCTGGTGCAAGACTAAATCATGGGTAATGTAACGACTATGTTGTGAGTAGTAAATCGGGTACTTCGGTATCGCGTGGCATGTCTTACATGATTACTATTTTCACTTCATGTGTGTACAGTGTACGAGCTCTACAGAGTTTTAAACTAACCGGTTAGCCGCGCTCTCGGTTACGAGCGACATAAGGATATGAGTTGAGTATAGACTAATGATTTTAAGTTTTACACTTGTTTCCTTTGAACTCAAACTTTTTCTGAAATGATGATGGAAAGTGGTTTGAAGTGATTTACAAACTTGATACTTTGGATAGTACCAAGTGGTATATAATGTAGCTATGATTATTTATATGTATGATGCCATAATGATATAACTAGCTTTGCTGAAATTTATTGATTTAGAACCATTTAAGGAAATGTCTTATGGAAACAAAACTTGCTTTATGCTGAAATTGAACCAACTTAGACCTTTCCTTTGATTAAGCCATGCATGTATGTAGGATTGGCGATGCCAGTATATTATTCATAATGTACTGACTTGGGATATTATTGTTTTGTTTTGTTTTGTATATTCTTTTAGACTCAGACGCAGGTGAAGCCCTGAGTGATGACGTGTATCTGGTTGAGGATGGTTCTGAGTTTCAGGACGGTTCTAACTAGGGTCTACCCTAGTCGGTTGCAAAAGATCTTGGGTAGAATAATGCTTCCGCTGAACCTTTAACTATTGGATCGGTCGGCCATATGTATAATTAATTTGAAGTCTGTGTATTATATAAGAACTAGAGTTACCTTATTTGGATACCAAATGCTAGATGAAAGTGTGTTGGTGAGTTCTATGTTTCTAGGACTCTCCGGGACATAAGTATGAATTTTGACCATTGGAGATGTTGTAGAGCTCATGCATTTAGTCAAGTCTCCTGGTTGTGTAACACATCTGGTCGCCACCTTCGAGTGGTTTGACGGGCACATCCCAGGTTGAAGTTGACTGGCACGTGTGAGTCCCAACAATGTCTCCTATGTTCAATCTTCGGTACTTCAGAATTTATATTGATAATGTTAGTTGTGATTGCTCTCACATTGAGGTTGAATGGCTATTATGCGTGTATGACTCCCATTCGCCGAGACTATGTGACAATCACAAATGACATTGAAAAATATAAGTTTCGGCGTGCCCGACAAATATGTTCTAAAACTAGACTTTATATCAAATAAAAGTAAAGCCCAGTGATCTAAAATTCTATTTAAATCGCATTATAGTTTATTCACTATATACTTACCCATGTTTTTTATGAGATCTGAACTGAGTTTTAGATTATCCGGCTCTAAAAATTATTTATTAAACTAATTTTTGGGGTTAAGAAGATAGTATATTCTCTCCCCTTGTTAAGATTGAGATGGTTGCAAATTTCATGAACCGTATAAGCCATATGGATCTTGATCTTGATCAAAACGGATAGAGCGAGTACGGGTCAATCAAGACGTTAATCGTTTCTTACAGTTTTGCTATTTCACTTACGACAGATTTTTGGGTTTCTATCTTTTAATTTTTCATCCGTATGATCTTGCATCAAGATTCGTGTTCCGATATATCGTACATAGCATTTACACTCAGTTACAATGCAATTACATTTACTAACATAGCACTTACACTAAGTTACAGTGCATCAAAGTTAGATTTTACAACGGGTTTTTCTCTAGATTTGTGATTTTTGACATATTTATCTTTTTTGTTTTATTATTTCATTTTAAACGGGCTATATTTATTAATTAAAAATTATGTAAGATTCAAAACTAAATTATGTCGAAAGAGTAATGGGTAGTCCCTCATCATTACATAATGATGGTTGCCTGGTGTGCAGAGTTAGCATACGTAACTACTGTATTTGTTTGTAGAAGACCAAGGTTGACCTAGACCATATAACCGTACAGGTACGAATATATAGATTCATCGTAACCTGATCATGTTACTCCTCGATAGCTCGCAGCGCTCAGCCCAGAGGACGGTCGTCGAGGCGACTGCAGGAGAGGGAATCGATTCCCTTCGCTGGTGCCCCTTTTCCCCGCATCGAGTCTTGACCCCGTGTCGTCTTGCGGCAGCAGTCAGCGAAAGTTCCGGCGAGCGTGCGGAAGCGGAGCTGGCAAAGAGCCGTCTTGAGCTGTCCGTGTCGTCCTCGAGGACGGCAAAAGCGGGCAGTTCGGTCGCTGGCCGCGTCGACAACGCCTCCCGTCCGAGCAATCCGCTTTTTCATCCGGGCCGACTCCGTCAGCAAGCTCTCGGGTGCCACAGTGCCAGGGAGTTCGGGCGCACCAAGGCGGCAAAGCTGGCGGAGGTATTTCGCCACCTCTATTTGAGGCCAACCCCCTGCTTGCTCCGATGAAGACAAGGGGGAAGAAGCGGAAGAGAGAGCCCAAGCTTGTGCCGACCGCATTGGAGGGGAATATTGCTCAATCCCCTCCAGCCGCGTCGACCTCTGTCCGTGCGGCCGATCTGGAGTCCGGCGAGGGGTCCTCCGAGTCCGTCACCTCGGACGCGGGCAGCGCGAAGGCTGCAGCGGACGACGTTCTGCATATCGCCCACGTCCTATGCAAGGTCTGCGCCAAGTCTCCAAAGCCGTCGTCGATTTCGTTCGAAGAGTGAGCCCTGCCACCGTCGGTCGTTCCATTGATTGGGACGTCATCCGCGACGACGACTCATCAAAGGTATTGCCAGCATTTCTGAAGTATAATTTTCCGATTGAATGATGCTTGAGCTATATGTAGTAGATGTCGGGAGGTCGTCGGCAATGGACCGATATGGAGGTCCGTGTGTTTCTGGAGAGTTGCTTGGAGGAGATTGCGGCTTACAACATCACCTCGAACACGCCCAAAGCTAAGCCATGGGATAATTTGGAGAAGAAAAATTTTTCAGAAGTGCAGGAAGGTGGTGACTCGGCCTCAACTTGAGTATATTTGGCGCGATTGCAAAAAGCGGTTCCACTTGTGGGTTTGGCTGGAGTCCCAGGCCACCGGCCTTGGCCGTGATCCCGTGACTTCATCCATTGTCGCCGACGAGTCATGATGGGAAACCCAAAATGGGGTAAGTCAGTAGTGACCACAATTATACATGCAAAGCATATTTGCTGATTCAATGTTAGGAAGTGGCCGACGCATATGCATGCAAAACCACATTGTCTGCACCCTGTTTCATAATGTGCTCAAAATTTTGCATCAACATATGTTAACCTCCCTACTCCTTCTGGTAGTTTTTGTCCCCAAGTATTGTCAGTTTGACAACTGCTGAAATTCAGAACATAAATACTCTCTTTCGTAGCAGTGGATAGTTGTTTAATCATTGAGCCGAGTTGCTTTGCCTTTCATGCATGCCATTGTAATCCTGTGTTACTTGAACTGAAGTTCTGAACATATATAGCATGCACATAACGTGTGAAGGCCTCTGGAATTTTTGATTCTGACTCCTGTCTGTGGGTTTGCTTCTTGGAGATTGATGCCTTGTCTAGCAATCATGGGTAGGTTTACATGGCCGGCCAGCGTCAGCATGCAATGGGGTGTGTGGTTGCTTGGCTTAAGCATTCTGTTTTTTTCTCTTCGCACTTTGTAGGATTGCTGTGCTAATCTTGAACTTTATTCATGATGAAGGAATTGAAGCAGCTAGAGGGTTTAGCTTCCATATGTGTCTAAAAATTAATTGTGAGATGTTTTGTACAGAATGTATGCATATATGGTGGTAGTAGTAGTATATACCATACGTAGACTTCAAATAATTAAAGTAGCCCACCCATACATTTGTACACACATGTGTGTCAAAGTTGCATTAATTGAGTGTTTTTGTCGACCCTTCATCGCCTACATAGCCACATTTGATTGCACTGATTAAGAAGGGTGGGGATCCATGTTTTGTCAATAGTTCATTCATTAAGGTGAGCTTTGACATTAACAAAGCTTGGCCTAGGCCTTGTTTAGTTCCCAAGTTTTTTTTCAAACTTCTAACTTTTTCATCACATCAACCTATCGTACACACACAACTTTTCAATCATATCATTCCAATTTTACAACCAAACTTCCAAAAACAACCTAACTAAACACAGCCCTAATCTTTTAGTTGTCGTCTCACAAGTCATACTCCTGGAGATATATTTCACACATGACTCCTCCTGAATAATGACTTGCATTGGTCGTGTTAGCTGGATATATACATTTTTTTTGGTAAGCATGCGAATGTACGAGGTCAACATTCACAACAAGCAGTATTCACATTACTTGCAATATTTGATTGCTGTGTACCATTACTTCCAATGTACTACCATCAGCTGCTTATGTTTGCAATATTACTTCCAACTAGTATTATACTGCTACTTCCAACATTATTACTTCCAAATTTCTGAGCAACTAGTATTATTATTACTTGCAACAACTAGTGGGTGTTGATAAACTAGTGCCTGTTTACCTAGTATTAGTATTACTTCCAACAACTACAGCCTTGTTTAGCTAGCTAGTGTCATCTGTTCTGATATATTTATTACAAAAGGAAATATGAATTATATCCTCTGTCTCTACATTTGCTGCATACAGATTTGTTTTTTTGATGTACTCCTCTAGTCTAGCCAAATGTCCATGGTAGTGTTTCAGATTTTTTTACAGAAAAATATTAGGTAGGCAGAGATAAGATAAGAGAAGCATCCATGTTCTTCCCAGGTCACCGCAAACTGAAGTAATAATTTTCTGTTCCAGCTCACATAGATTAATGTGCAGTTTCTACCTATGGCTGTTTATTGAGATGTTGGGATCTATTCAACTGAGTAAATTGTCAACAGCTAGTCAACAAGCTCTTGTTATTTATCTTCCTTTGTTCTGTTTCATTATTCTGTCAGAAATGAATGGTTCTTTCACATAGTGCCATCATATGTATGTTGCCTTGAATTTGCAACATTGGTTGCTTGGCAATATATGGTAATAAATCAACCATACAAAGAAATGGCTATGATAGTATGTATTATTATCTCCTATCCATTCAGTATTATGTCCCTTTGTTGTGCCACCGCTTGCATGTTTGGACATTAGGGAATGTCCACTGTACAATGAAAGTTAGATATGCCTTGTAGATTCGCTTTTTACAAATTTTGGCTTGCGTGCAAGCTATGTCATCTAACTTGTTCATTCATGGTTTTGTCACAGCACAAGAAAGGAGTGATGGCCTTCAGAAATGATCCTCTTAAGCGCATAGACCTTCACCACGCTGTCTTCGGCAGTCGCACGGTTGTCGGCAACCACTCGGACGTGGCGGGGGCAGCCCAAGCGGCACCATCTGGAGCAATGCAGTGACAGACCATCGACGTTACGCAGCTGGCAGCCAACTACAGAGCACCAGCTCCATTTGCAACACCCACACCGAGTACAGACAGGGGTAAGGGAAAAAGGCCAGCCTCTGCAAGTGACGCCTCAGGGGGGTCTGCCAAGAAGTCCCGCAGCGACTCCACTGGGCAGGCACTTGAGAGGCTTGCCCAGCTGCGAATGGAGTCGATGGAGAGCCGCGCAAGGGAGGCAGCTGCAGCTAAGGCCACAGGTGTTGAGGCTTGTTTACAGTTGGTGGAAAATGACGTGCACCGTATTGGAGGTCCGGTGTGGTATGCAGCTTGTCAGCTATTCCACGATCCTCACCACTGCTTCTGTTTCGTGCGGCTGCCGGACGCAACGACTCGCCTGGAGTACATCTGTACTAGAGGAAAGAGAGGCGATTCCTCTTCTGGTGCCACTCAGTAGTTGCACTGTGGTTGTTGTTGTATTGTTATCCTTGCCCTTGGACATGATTCGTTGCAGCCAGTCACTTCTGTAGTCTCTTTTTTTTCCCAAATAAACATGTTGAGCTGTATATTATTTTTTCGCGTGCTACCATTAACCACAACTGCTGAGTTTTTATTAGTTGAAGTAACAGTTACGGAATTATATTTCATTCTTCTAATTGCATTACAGTCCTTTGAGCACACTTTGACATTTACTACATTGCTGCCGGCTTGTCAGTTCTGGACTTACATTAGTAGCTATGTTGCGTACAAGTTCTGTTCATTACAATGTTGCCTATTTTTAGTAGAAAAATGCGATGCATAGTTTGTATGACACTGCTTTAATTTTTTGGCTTGTCCAGTCTTGAAGGAATTCCACGATGAGTAGTGCTGCTGGTGGATCGAACTGGACAGGAGGGCACTCAAGCAGCGACGAGGACGATGTCATCATTCACATATTAGTTGAAACTTTGAAGATAACTGAGAGAGCACCAGCAAGAATACTGGTACAAACTGGTATTAGCTGGATGGTTGAAACAATGTGAAATCCAAACCAGTGTCGAGCCATGTTCCGTTTAACTGTGGAACAAATACAAAGTTTGCATGACCTCCTGACCAGTTCGTACGGTCTCGATGGAACTGGAGAGGTATGCGCACTGGAAAAACTTGGTATTTTCTTGTATATTATGGGCGGAAACCGTTCGACCAGAGACGCCAACAATCGGTGGGTCCGGTCTAGCTCGACAGTGTCTGGGTACTTTCACCAAGTTTTGATGGTTATGAACCACCTGGCTACGAATATCTTGAAACTTGTGGATCCCAACTTCACAGAACCTCACCCAATGCTTCTTATCGAAGATTGGTTCAAACCCTTTTACCAGTCGGTCGGTGCTGTCGACGGCACGCATGTCTCTGTCGTGACTTCTGCAGGCATGTCTATTCAGCACCGTAACCGCCACCACGTCACGATGAAAAATGTTCTTGCCATTTGTGATCACGACGGGAGAATTATTTTCTGCGATGCTGGATGGCTAGGATCGGTTCATGACCAAAGGATTCTTAACGAGGCAGTGCAGTATTACCCCGACAATTTCCCACGTATACCGTTCGATGAGTGCATTACTTCTCCTAACTTATGTTATAAAAATTTGGTAGTACATTGCAAGTCCAACCTGTATTACGAACTAATAATTTATGGCATGTCATGCAGGAAAGTATTTCCTCGTGGATTCTGGATTTCCGAGTAGGATAGGATTTCTACCACCTTACCCCCATGTCCGATACCACAGGGATCAACTTGGTGGAGAAGGTGCGCCACCACCGGAAGGACGAGAAGAGACATTTAACCATCGACACGCCTCTTTGCGAGGTATTGTTGAAAGAACATTCGGCATCGTGAAAAAACAGTGGAAAATACTCAAAAAAAATTCCGTACTACCGAGATGAACGTGTTCCCACACGCATTATACATGCTGCTTTTGCTCTGCACAATTTTAGGCTGGACAGTACGGATTTGAACTACCGTCTAAATAATCCTCTTTACAATGGATATCTCGTGCCCTCGCAGAATGTACCTTTCGATCAGATGTACTACGCAACAAATAGCGAGCATGCTATGAGCACCTTGCGTGACTTAATTGCCGATAAGGTGTACTATCGTTATCAGTAGGTGCTTAGAGCCTCTATAGTTATGCATAATAGCTTCTTAAGCCCGATGATATTTATTATGTACGGTTTGCATGGTTTGCCATATGTCCTGACCATTGTATTTTGTTTTGTCAGTACCCACCATTGTATTTTCAATTGGAATGTGCACTATAATATATTAATACATATGCATGTTGTCTGTCGTCGCTGCCAAATCTCAAATGACAAAGCTAGTAAGTTGGACTATTTTTTAACTACGTCTTAGTTTTTGTAAATACGAGCGTCTGTCCTAATTAAAAAAAATAAAAAATACGAGCGTCTGTCCTAATTAAAAATAATTGCCCTAATTAGTTTTTTTACAGATGAAGCATTTTATTTTCGAAATTTTTTCCTACCCCTTTATCTTTGCACAACAAGCGTTGGCCATATATTGCTCTGTAATTTTTAATGTTTCTATTTTTTTCAATACAAGTGTAGGCCATTTTTATGTTTTTCATAAATAGTAATTAACTTTTCTATTTTTCTCAAGATTGCTGCTGAGCAGTTACAATTACATATCTGTACTCATTATAAACTACAAAATTAGGATCAATATTTATTTTGTTCTCGTTCAACCGTCCAATCGCACAATTAAATAAAATATCTCCTGCACTGCATGCAAATTATAGTTCGAAAATACGAGCGTCTGTCCTAATTAAAAAAATTGTCCTAATTAGTTTTTGTACAGATGAAGCATTTTATTTTCGAAATTTTTTCCTACCTCTTTATCTTTGCACAACACAAGCGTTGGCCATATATTGTTCTCTAATTTTTAATTTTTAATTTTTCTATTTTTTCAATACAAGCGTAGGCCCTTTTTATGTTTTCAATAAATAGTAATTAACTTTTCCATTTCTGTAGTCATTATAAACTACAAAATTAGGATCAATATTTATTTTTTTTCGTTCAACCTTATCCATCCAATCGCACAATTACATAAAATATCTCCTCCACTGCATGCAAATTATAGTTCGAAAATACGAGCGTCTTTCCTAATTAAAAAAAATTGCCCTAATTAGTTTTTGTACAGATGAAGAATTTTATTTTTCCTACACACTCCGCGCTGCTAGGAGCGTTGTCTGCCCTCCAAAAAAAATTCAGCGTTCACAGTGCTGGCTGCCGCTTTGTCCGAGCGAATCGTCCGTCGCGGACCAACGACGCGGGCGGACGGAAATTGTCGGCAAGACAACGGCGTGGACCGCCATGGACGGCCGTCATCTGCAGGCACAGTGCAAAACAGTGAGTAAACAGTAACTACACAGTACAGCCGTTCCGAACCTAAAAACTGCGCTCCGAACGCCCACAGCCGAACTAGCCTGAGGCGGTGGTTGAATCTCTGAACAGATGAAGATTAAAGATGGTGTTTGAATTTTCTCAAAATAAAAATGAAGATAAAGATTAAATGTTTCACGTAAAATGAGGTGACATTAACGTGTGATTAATTGAGTTTTAATTATTACAAACTTGAAAAATGGATTTATTTGATATTTTAGAACAACTTTCGTATAAAAATTTTTTTTTGCACGAAACGCACCGTTTAGCAGTTTGAAAAGCGTGTCACGAGTATCAGAAATTTTATCCTCGGTTTGTTGGGTTCTCGAACGGAGCCTAAGTGTTTCTCGTAAAATGAGATGATATTAACGTGCGATTAATTGAGTTTTAATTATTACAAATTTGAAAAATAGATTTATTTGATATTTTAGAATAACTTTCATATAGAAAATTTTCATACGAAACGCATCGTTTAACAGTTTGAAAAGCGTGTCACGAGCATCTGAAATTTTATCCTCCTTCTGTTGGGTTCTCGAACGGAGCCAGTTGTGCACACAACATATTACTATACGAAAACTGTACTTCATAATTAAAAATACTAAAGAACATATATGAACAATGATAATTTCTATTACAACTCATCGACCACAACACACACATATTTCGTGGATCCTTTCATCAATCTCATCATAAATATTTAATATTTAAAATTTCAGTATTTCAAAAAAAATAAAAATTCCAATCATTAATTTTATATTAGAATAATTTTATAAAATCTAACGAGTTACTTTTTAGTCAAATCTATGTTAACTCAATTCTTTTGTTTTCTAAACTCATTTAAAAAATTATTGGTGGTCGGAATTTTAAAGGTTTAACCAAATTTTATTTCAAACATTATCTTTTTTATGATCAGAGGTAATAGTTTTGTTCAGTTATTTTAAAATGATTTTTACCGATGGCAACGCACAGGCATTATTGCTAGTAATAGATTAATTATAAGATTATTATTTTTAATTTTTTTCTCCTCTCTCTTTCTCTTATTTATGCATTCAATGTATTTATTTTAAAACACGTGTAGAACTACTTTTTGCATGAGAGCTAACTATCTTTATTTTTTTATCTTCTCTTTTTTCTATCAAGCTTATAGATAACTTATAGCTTAATATTATTTTTGCTCTTAAAAAATTTCCTTGCTCGCTGAAAGGTGGGCCTTAATCCTGCGAGGCTGGTATATACTCGTACTGTTGCATACACATCGCCACATCGTGATCGGTGGCCGCTGGCCGGTAACGTATATAGCACTACTACATAGAAAATGACTTGTTCATCTGGAAGAAATTTTGTGACGAAATATGGTCTACGAAGTACTTTTTTTCTTAAAATATAAAAGATTTTAGATAGATGTGACATATTCTAGTGCTATGAATCTGGATAATTTTCTGTCTAAATTTGTAGTATTAAGATGTATCATATTTAGTCAAACTTTTTTATATTTTCAGATGAGTTTGAATATTTTGTTTTTGAATTGTGAAACTTTGAGGCAAATAGGAACATAGTATCACCTAAGGAGAATATGAAAATCACATACTCTATTCACAAGGAAAAAGGATTTAATTAAAACCCAACCATCTCCGGTTTTTAGCTAAATCAGATTATCAGACTGCTAAAGGTTAGGCTCACTCTAACCGAGTTTTCTTGTACTAGTTCAACCAAAAATCATGTTGAAGTTTACAACCAAATGTGCCTCGGTGCAAGATGGCAAGATAAACTGTACCTACTACAACAATTATGGAGATCAGCTCTACTCATTGAGAATATAACTCTTCAATCAAAAGCCATTGGGCCATGATAGGCAAAATTACATTTTTCATTTCAACTTTTGTACATCGTCTCCGAAGAGCTAATACAAATTACAGACCTATTTCCTACAATGCAACATTGGACTATATCCACCGAAAATCTATATTCCCTAGCTTAGGTTGCACAAGTGATCGTGTGATGTCGCCACCAGAACTCAGATGGCATGCTTGTTTAATCAATCTCAGCATGCACGTAATCTACAAATACAAAATTCTTCTGGGCAGTATGGAATGCGTACGCTACAGCGGCGCAAACCAAAGCAGCAGCGGCAAGCAATACTCTGAACTGAACATCCGCAGGAATCCCAGCAGTTGCACAGAACGCCACTGTCGCTCCCATGAAGACCTTTTGCAGAGTCTGGAAGGCGTTGTATGCCCCTTTGCAAGATGAGCAGTTCAGTGTGTGCTGCTCATATCTATCTAGCATCTGCATAGATAGTTTGCAACTCGATTAACATATAATCAAATATAGGAATACATAGAAATACATGCATAAACGAACATGTTTTTCAGTGGAAGTATAAATTGATATTTAGAAGGAACTGCTATGGTTAATCCTCAAATGTCAGGAACTGCTGTGGTTAAATCCTCAAATGTCATGTACCAAGAGTACTTCAAAGCTATTAAGTACCGTACTTCCATAGAGATTTTAAAGTACATCAGCTTGACACTTTGAGGCTTAATTTGGGTCCCCTAAAGGCTCCAGAAAGTATGATAATTGAAAATGTAGCGCATAATTGCATAATTAAAAAAAATGTCAATAACGAACAACATAAAACCCTTTAGTTTCGTGTCCAAAGAAAGCATCAAAGTTCATGCAAGTAGGATAGTGTAAGATACTTCATGGAAATCAATTATCAATGCATAAAAAGTTCTTGCGAGACAAGGCAGTAAACATAACTGAATTCCTTAAATCATCAAAAGACTAGCTCGAAAATAGAACTGCATAGATGCTCTCCCATATCTAGATCCCAGAATTTTTTACCTCACGCTTTGAAAGGACGGTGGAAGGCAATACTTCTTGGCTAGGATTTCCGAACCAGTCAGGTTGGCTGTTACCAAATTTCCTTAGCCATGCCCGGAATGCCAAAACAAAACGGTCAGCCTGCGTGGGTGTAAATGTGATCTTTGTGTACTGCTGATTAATATCTGTAGAAGACTCCTTCGATGCAGACAAGAAAATTTTCTCTTGCCCTTGCAGAACTATCATATCACCATCGTAGACCAAATTTGAAGTCCAATGCTCATACCATCGAGGGACAAGCTGCATCACATACACAAAGAAGCAAATGTATAAGAACAGGGATTCAGGGTTTCACTTTATACTTTCAGATATACTTATTTTTAATAGAGCAGGGATCTTTACTGCTATTTTCCCTAAAAAGGTCAATAACAAGTAAATTGAAAAGGAGGTAAATAGAGAGAGGTACGAAAATTGCAGATACCTGCCACCATGCTTTTCCTGGCATGGTAAACTGGAAAAAGTTCCGAGCACTACAAACTATAGAACGAGTCTTCCCTGGGGCCATTGGAATGTTGAAAGAGCAAATCCATATGACCCATTTCTGGTCTCCAAAAATGGGTAACTTTGTGTCTATCTCAATTCTACAAAAACAAAATACTAACAGATCAGAATCATAAATGGAGTTACTGGAAGTACTGATATACGAGCTAATCCACATCAAAAGGCAAATACAAGGAAATGGGAAAAGGCATTATTAGAATGTTTTGCTGAACATACTTGTTCAGTGCATAGCAAGGGGCCACAAAAGTTGCACTCATGCGAGGGTTTCCAGAATTTGACCCTGAATATCCCCATGTGCCACTCGATTCCATCTTGAATGGCAAAGGCCTGGCTCGATCTCTTCGACCAGTGACCTGCAAAAGGAGTTAAATTTTGAGGTAAGGATAATGCTGGCAAGTAGTTGATCAAGATTAACTGACTTATAAGTTATATTTTGAGGCAAGGATAATGCTGCCTAGTTGACCATTTTCTAGTCCATGTACCATGAATCCATGACAGACAGTTAATATAGTAGCATCGATTAAGTAAGTATTATTCAATTTTAGCACTAGCCAGTAGCTTAAGTAAAGAGACTGAACGATGCTACAGCGATTTTCATATCAAGGTGCAACAGGCAGTTCAAAACTAAACATTGGCAATCATAGCCCATCAGAAGCCATTGTTAAGAGATTCAACCCAAAAAAGAACTACTAAAACCAAATTGAGGAATGACGTGCAAGTATGGTTCACAACTAACCATCCTCGTATCCAAAATGTGGAATATCCAGGACTAGCATTACGTGCCAGTACATTAAATTAACTGATCATTCTCAAATCAAAATGCAGCATTACCTTGTGGTGAGCAAATTCTATATGTGACGGATCAGAGACGTTCTCCATCAATGTATCATAGCCATAGTACAGATCCCTCTGGATGGTCACCGTGGAGAACGCAGGATCCTCAAACTCCTTCGGTAACCTGAAATCAAACAGCATCAAACCTCGTCGCCGACGACCTTAACCAAACTCAAATCAATAAACCACAATCCCAGAATATACGCACATCGGAGGCTTGGTAGCTATGGCCTTCTCCCACCCATTCTCGTCGGGCCACACGAAGAGCAGCCCTTGCGAGACAAGGGTGGGGAACTTGATCGCGCACGCCTTCGGCGACCTCACAGCCTTGGCCTCCGGCCCCTCGGGCGCCGCCTGTGGGATCCTGGTGCACGCGCCGGAGCCATCGAATGACCAGCCATGATATGAGCACTGCAAGCACCCCGTCTCATCGATCCGTCCCTCCTACGAACACACAGACATCAAGATCATCTTCGTGAATACAATCCGATCAAAATTGGCGCAAAGAAGGAAGGGATTGGAAGAGCGCGTGGTCATACTCATACCGAGAGGGGCGCGAGGCGATGGGGGCAGCGGTCGTCGAGGGCGACCCACTCGCCGGACTTGGGGTCCTTCCAGATGACGAGGTCGCGGTTGAGGAGCTGGAACGGGGTGGGCACGCTGGGGTCGAGGTCCTCGACGAGGGACACGGGGTACCAGTGGTCCCTCCACACGAACTTCTCGTCGGGCGACGACGTGCTCGGCTCGGTCTCCCCCGGGGCGCGGTCCGCCTCTCCGGGCACGGACGGCGGCGCGGCCACGCGGAGGCGTGTGTTGGCGCGTGCGCGGCGTAGGCGCAGGCGACTGGAAGACGGGAGCGCCGGGAGCGAGGGGACCCGGCGGCTCGTCGGCAGGGGCCTCGGCGAAAGGAGAAGTGAGGGGGTCGGAGCCATCACGGGCATTTTCTTCGACTCGCTTGGAAGCGTCGGAGATCTGAGGTTTCTGTGTCGCTTTGAAGATTTTTGGCGTGCCGGTTTTTATAGCTCGCACCTGGTGACTGAGGTAGGCGAGGCGACCAGTGTTCTTCCAGAAGAACAGAGTTCTACTTCTACCACGATGGAGGAGGAAGACGAAAGCAAACTGGCACTGCTAAAATGTCCTTGTTTCTGGAACGAAAACCAGCAGCCGGAAGGGGGGATTCGAATTTTCTCGTGCGGAGCAGTGAGAAACTGAGAAATGGGGAAGACGGAGGGGGGGGGTCCGTGGTTGCGTGACGGCACGGCGGAGGAGGCGGGGACAAGTGTGCAGCAGCCAGCAGGAGCACGCATGGCGTTTTGCGGGTGGTCGTGTGGTGGAGCTTCGGCTACGCAGCGGCTGGCAACTTTCCGGCTTCTCTCACTGGTGAGAATGACACGAACCCAACCGGCTTGTGAGAGCCGGTCCGCCCATTGGATTTGGGGGTCACTTCAGCCGTTCGGCGCCGCGGACATGAACAAGCAGTGTCCGGAACTTTGACCTGGGGCTTTGCCAAGATAGCCGTCCGATTGGTCCACTTTGTGATCAAGAACCGTTTTGGTATGTCGTGATGCTATTGCAGAAACACAAGTGAATTTTACGTTTGTCAAGTTTATATTCAAAAATGTTTTTTTCCCAATGAAAGTCTCTAGAGAAGTTTATATCTTTTTTGAGTTAGGTTGTCTAGGGCCTTTTCCTTTTCGTATGTCTTGTGTTAGTGATTATTTTGTTTGTAAAATCCTCAATGAGAGTCTAAGAAGGTTTGTCTATCGGATCATCGATTAATCTGAAGGTTTGTCTATCGGATCATCGATTAATCTGGTAGTATCGATTTGCTGAGAGAACCGAAGATGGTGGCCAATGTTCCTTCATTTAATTCTGTGTGTGCCGGAGTTGGTCATAATTATGATTGTATGTGTCAATTCGCATCTCTTACGACATTTGAAGATGGTGGAGTCCATTTTTCTTTGTTGTCAGATTTTTTTAATTGTAATCACATGGTTATAATTTCTAGTTTTGTTTAATGTAATTAGTCTTGTCTCGCAAAAAATTCGTGGATGATACAATTAAATAAAATACAATACATTTCTATTATACGTGTATGTGCTTAAACTTGTATGTGCATTGCAACTCTCTTCTTTCACATCTCAAGGACCGTATATTTGATTTGTCACGTCTCCAACATGATGTCCTACACATAAACTCTACTCTTCCATATTCATATAAACTAGCATGATAACCTACACAGATTACGCGGCTAACATCATTATAATTTTTTCTTACATAATAACATATATTCTTTCAAATTTTTATAAAAATATATTTAAATAGCAACATAATTTTAAATTCTGACCAAGCTAAGCAATGTCCGATATTCTAACTAATATAGTAATTCCCACTTACATAGAGCAAACGTGATGGATCATTTAGTATATATTTGTTTGTTTTCTCCCTCTATCTTTATAATATGTGTTGACGAAAAATCTGTGCCCGACTGATGGTGCCAAATCTATGTTGACGCGAACTGTTTCGACAAACACGAAGGTCTGAGAGATCTGTTTAGCTCCAATGCAGGTCCTGAATTTTGATGAGATGCGAATGTGCCAGACAGTTTGATCCTGCAACTGACAACATAAAAATATGTTGATGACCAAAGAGCCGATCGGTCAACAAGCCGATGTAATGATACTAGCCGATATCGATAAGATTTTGCACAATCAGCTATATGTTCGATGTAGATTCTGACACTTGGATAATGATATAAAGCAATGGGTTGATAATAATGTAATGAACCAATCGGTCGATATAAATGTGACAAGGTAGATATCCAATGAACCAATCAGCCAATATAGATATAATGAAACAAACAACCAACAAACCAATCGACCGGTACTGATATAAAATATTAGATGTAGGCTCGATGGTTAAAACATACATCGGTTGGAAGTACGATCCAAATGATTAAATAATTGCCTGATAGATTTAAGAAAACCGATATGACATCGATCAAAGTGGTCATGCATTAAATTTAACTAAGATAGTAAAATCATCAAAAAAAAATTTAACATATCAGATAAGATCGGCTAACCCTCTGATGAAACATTATCATAAACCTATCGACTTAACGAGACTTAGGTTATCAATAAAAATCTAGTAGGTAGAACCTAACCGATGCAACACGAGATTGTATATGATAATCTAATACTCAATGAGTCGATAAATCTGTCTAATATGATGAATATAACAAATCTATCTAAAGCGACATTATGTTTAAAGAAATATAAACTTGATCAGAATATCAGACCTAACCAAGAAAGTCCTAACTAAGCCGATGTGACTATAAACAGTAATGGAACTAAAGATAGAGATGATATACCAGATAGGCAACACTTGCGTCGGCCCGATTAAAATATCGGACTCAACCGAGGAAGTCCTCGCCACACTAGCGCAAGCGAAGATGACAGAACTCACTTCTCGCCGAAGGTCGGACTTAATCGATGCAGCTATGCTCGAAACTAAGATCCCGCCGGGAGTAAATTAAGGTGACGATGTGCCAAAAGTAGATATATATTGATCTGTGAAGATAAATTACAAGAACCCTGGGTGTACATATTTATACCCATAGACCGATAAGAGTCCTAATTGGGCACGACTCACACTTTTCTAAAGGTAAAAGAAAAGATACAAGTCCTAATCGGACACTAAACATACTTTTCTCAAAATAAACTTGCATAATTAATACATAAATTAAGCTGTCAT
The DNA here is from genome assembly GCA_008326285.1 of Oryza officinalis. Lineage (NCBI taxonomy): Eukaryota > Viridiplantae > Streptophyta > Magnoliopsida > Poales > Poaceae > Oryza > Oryza officinalis. The sequence continues at coordinate 4,134,731 of BDMV01000003.1, read as the reverse complement.
ATCGTAGTCTTCACGATTTCTTTTTGAATTTGGTCTCTTCTGGATAAGCTTTTCATCGTCTATTTGACCTCTTTCCTTAACCGAATCCACTAAAGGATCTTACCAAATTTTGACGTTAACAACTCTTTAGACTATTAGGGTATGTTCAATGGTAGAGACTAGAATGGTTTCTTAGACAATACTAGATTATTTAGAGACCGTGTCTTTACAATAGTTGAAACGACGAAGGATCTAACCATTAACTAAACAATTATTTCTTTTATTATTATTCTTTCCATTTTTATACCCTCATGCAATCATGTTTTCATATTATAGAGGCTAAAAGTCGTTGTTGAGCCGTTGTTACCCATAGCAACGATGTTTTGTCTTTTCTCTTTTTTTTCTTTTATGTCAACAAATATTTCTAATTAGCAACACTAAGAGACCACTATTAACAATCATTTTATATGTCCTTAGTGGCATCTTTTTATTATCTCTAATAATATTATTCCGCCTAATAAACCTGACCTATTTTATCGTATATTTGGGATAGTTTATAACCCGTTTCAAATAAGAAATATCCATCACCACCACATCAAACTTATTTGTTTACTTATATTTTTTTCATTGTTGCTGCTCACGGTTTGGACGCTAGGAATTCCGTTATGTCTGAGGATCCAATTTAATCTGTTAGTTGTATTTTTTTAATGTAGATTAGACGGTTAACTTATTTTCTTTCTCTTACATTAACGTGTGAATTCTAAAAATTTCAAATAAACGTGTGAATTTATTAGTTATTTTCACCTCGTACGATTAATGTGGGATCCTAAACATGATTATGTATTTATTGACATGGCATGCACTATTGTACAATTAGAAACAGACAAATAAATTGCCGACATGGTTGCCACGGCCATGCATGAGTATAGCTAGTTACGATTAGTTTCTTACAGTTTTTCAAACTTGGTGTTTGTTTCTAAATAATCCTTTATCCATTTGCACGTACTCCAGGTTTTTCTCTGTTTTTCTTGTCCGTTTCCACATATTCTTATCCTAATATGATTCTTTTTTTATTTTTTTATCTTCTTTTAATTAATATGGGATTTTATAGACCATAAGAGCAAACATGGAGACTTCTTTTTCTATTACTTTATTAAGTTAATAGATTTATTTGATTTTCTAGTTAAAATGAATTTCGTAGTGAAAACCGGATAATTCGTATATTCCATTTGTCCTAAAATATAGTTAAGTAATACTATAATTCCTAGTTTAACTGAAATTACTCAACTATATTTCCATACCACACATTGTTGTATCGAACCTTTTGTCTCTTGCTACTGCTTTTGTTGATTATTACTACTATATGATGTCGGTATCATATTACTACTATGGCCCCGTTCGAGAACCGAACAAAAGCCGGATATAGATGTCGCAAGCTTGTAGTAGGTTCGAACGGAACGAGAGAAATAATCCATCACCTTTCCCCATCCTCTCCGCACCGTTGCCATCCCGTGCGCGACCTGAGGGCGTTGGCAACTCCGCACACTCGCGTCCCTCTCTCCTTCGCCTCTCTCTCGTTCGCACCGCCGGCAGCCCAAAACCTCGCCTGCCGGTCCTTCTGTCCGTGCCCCCTCTCCGCACCACGGCCCAGGCTCGCCAGCAGTTGCCCCCCCTAGATCTACGGGACCCCATCATCTGTTCGTCGGAAGGCCGACTCTCATAGCTGCGAATCGAGCTCCCGTGAGCGCGGCCAGTTCTGTCCCCCGAGTCGGAGCGCGCCAGTTGACGCGGTCATCAGCCGGGCGTCGGCACGCGAAGCACTGCTAGCGTGGAGCGGGCTCCACGTTTGATTCCCCTCTCCGCCTCATCGCTGCACATGAGGTCAGTAGCTTCGGATTTGGGAAAAGTGAGGGGAATCAACTTTTTCGATTCGATTTGGTGTGATGCCAAATTTTCGTCCCTGTTTCAGCAGGTTAGTGCATCTCGGGGTGTCGGCCATGGAGCGCCTAGAGCACGTTCAGCTCCCCTATTTCATGGAAGGGGGCATCAGATCGGTCGGGAAGCGCCGCACTCGCCGCGGCTCCCTGGACAGTTCGCACTCGGCGGAGCGAGCGGCTACCCGGCGGAGAGCTGAGTACGCAAAGCTGGCGGGGGATACCTCATCTCCCCCTCGGGTGGCGTCCGACCAAGGCTCCACCGGGTCTCTCAGCTCCGACGCCTCTTCGAGGGTGAAGGCATCGGACGACGACGTTGACGCTGCTGCTTTCGCATTGCAAGAGTACTGCGCATCCTCGCCGGACGCGGCCAGGGTGTTCGTCCGAAAAGCAAGTCCGGTCACCGTCGTCCGCTGCCTGGACTGGGACGCTATTAACGCCCCTAAACCGAAGGTTAGTTCACTCTACAATCAAGCCAACTCCCATTCAATTAGTCGTGCCAACTGTGATTTGTGCCACCAGATGCGAGAGAAGTACAACAACTTCGACCTCATCACTTTTCTTGAGATTTGTCGAGATGAGATTAGTGCGGGAGGTATCACCGGAAATGGACCCAACCAATTTGGGTACCGGAACATATCTATGAAGTTGAAGGCACAGCTCGACAAGGATTTGTCGAAGTCCAAAATCAAGAATTGGTGGGATGTCACTCGTCGCCGTTATGCAAATTGGTGTCACCTTCAGTCAGCCGCTACCGGACTTGGCCGTGACCCTGAAACTGGAAACATCATCGCATCCGACGATTGGTGGAAAGGGGTATGTAACATTGCCACAAAGTTCCTTGTGCATTTCATTTGTATTATACTCTTGACACAAAGAAATATTGGACGATGTATACATGTTACTGTTGTGCACATACCCCTTGCTGTGCACATACAGATGCCACTACTTCCAACAAATGCGATGGCCAAATGTTACATTGCCACAAACAAATTCAGAAGTCTTCATATATGTTACTGCTGAGTACATAAAAATGCCTGAACTGCTTTGTCTGTGCTTGCCGTGCTACAGAACAATGCCAAGTGCATCATTCTGCAATATTTCTTTTTCTCTATGCTGCCCATATGTCTATTTGTGTGCTTTCTTAACTGTAATTGCTATGAACTTCATGATCTGCACCTAGGAAGCAAGATCTGTCAATTTAAAGATTGCATACATTCCTCAGTCAGTACTACACATATTAATACGATCATGTTCTGTACTCTTATTCCCAGCTGCTTGCTCTCACAGTTTAGTCCGCATAATTCTTTGTAACTTCGATCGTTCTAATCTTTACAATCGTAATTCGTATGTAGGTTAAAAAAGAATGCAAGGTGTTCAAGAAACGACCTTTGCCTTTTCCAGATTTGCACGAGGCTGTGTTTGCTGGCCGTCTAGTGGTGGGGGATCATGGGGATGTTGCTGGCGAGGTTGAAGCTGAGGAAATTGAGAGCCAGGACGGTCCTTGTGCTAACCCGCAACCTTCGGAAGGGGTGCCTTCCCATCATGCCATGGCAGGAGACCCCTCGAACCCTCCTCTAGGTGGTACAGCACGGTGGTTTGCTTGGAACACACCATATGTGGACCTAGAAACCACTGCAGCTGCTGGCACAAATGATGTACCATCCCCCACGCAGCCGGGGGGTAGTGGAAGCTCCAGGCGAAGGGGTAAGGAGAAGAGGTCGGAGAGTGGCCTGTGCGGCTCAGGTGGGGCATCGAAACGAACAAAGAGCGATGACCGGATGATAGATATTGCAGCCCGCTTCGTGCAGTACAAGGAGCAAGCTCAGCAATCAGCTAGTTCAAAAGTTCACGATGAGCACGGTGTTTTGCCAGTGGAGACCTGCATGCAACTGTTGAAGGATGACGGGTACAAGCCAGGGGATCAAGAGTGGACAGCGGCGATGCATTTGTTCATACTTGGGTATTGGCGCAAGCAGTTCGGGCTTTGTGAGAACAAAGAGCAGCGTCGCAAATTTCTTCTATCCGCATACATACCACCCACAGGCCCCACTTCTAGCATGGTGTAGCCGCAGGCTACACATTGGGGACAGCCACCAGGATATCCTCCCGGCATGGTCCCACATTCACTGCCACCTTGGTGCCCTCCTGAAGGAAGTGGGCAGGGATATCAGCATGCGGCAGGCCCTGCACCGACACCGTCTAGTCAGCACCCAAGCCAGCAGTGGCCACCTCCTATGCAACCGGCAAGCCAGCACTGGCTGCCAGGAGGGCAGCAGCCAAGCCAGCAGTGGTTGCTGCCTGGGCAGCAGCCAGGCCATCAGTGGGGAATGCCTCCATGGGGAGCGGCACCTCCAGGCGGCCAGTGGAGCAAGTATGGACCTCCGGCGGCGAGTGCGAGCATGTGGCAGCCCTGGCAGACAGAACAACCAATCAAGCCACAAGGTCAGCCGAGTGGCACAGAGGGATGGGGGGAGCAGGCTGGTGCTCACAGCTCGTGGTCAGGGTCTGCTGGCGGCTGCGATGGTGAAGAGGGTTCGTGAGGTTTTCCCTATGAGGCGGACTAGCTGCATTTTGTTTGCACGTGTTGTATCGTAATTTGGACTTGTTTACTGAGTTTACTTTTCGTGTTATTTGTAGAAATGGTAGAGTTTATGTGCGGTTTGCAAACTGAGTTTGTGGCTGTGGAACATATAGTACCTCTATGCTAAGTAATTGTGAACTGTTATTCCTGTCGTTGATTTTATTAGTTGTGCAAACATTATTTTTTGCAATTGCATGTATTGCTGTACATCATTGAGCCTGCCTGATTCGAAATGGAAATCAGCTAATGGGTTGCTATGAACTTTGGTAATTCTTTTGCAGAAACGAAGGTACGATGAGTAACGATAGCAGTGATGACGATAGTGAAGGTACTATGGGCGAAATATCTAACGATGAGATAGAACAGTATATTGAAGATTACATCGAAGGATTCATTGCCAGTGGACTGGTACGGCCGCAAAGGGCACCACGTCGTGTGCCCCTATTGACGGGGCAACAGTGGATGATGCAAACATTAGGGAATGCAGCTCAGTGCAGGAGCATGTTCCGTATGCGACCTGATCAGGTAATATTACTGGACGATATCCTACACCGCAAGTACAATTTGACTGCTTCGTACGAGGTTAGCACTTTGGAAGCGGTAGGAATTTTTCTGTGGACAATGTCGGGTGGTGAAGCTAACAGGAGGGCAAACAATCGGTTCGAACGGTCAGGGTCAACTATTTCCAAATATTTCAACCGGGTGCTTCATGCGGTTGTCCGTATGGCACGTGATATAGTTCGGCCGGTCGACCCAACTTTCAGTTCAATTCATTCACGTCTCCTCAACGACAGTAGGTACCAACATTTTTACAACTCCATAGGAGCCATAGATGGAACACATGTGCAGGTTGTAGTTCCTTCCAACCTCGCGAATCAGTACCGTAACCGGGGTGGGGACACTACTCAGAATGTCTTGGTCATTTCTGACTGGAGCGACCACGTAATTTTCGACGTAGCTGGTTGGCCGGGGTCAGTGCATGACCACCGGGTTTTGCTCAGTGCTATGACGAAGTATCCCGATCGGTTCCCCAGGCCACCACCAGGTAATATCATTGTTATACAATTGTCTGTACGCTAGACACGTAATATCTGCCAATTGACTTGATTTAATTTGTTTGTAGGCAAATACTTTCTGGTCGACAAGGGGTACGCAAATAGGCAGAGTTTTCTCGCACCATATCCTGAAGTGAGGTACTGGCAACCTCAATTCGAACATGCAGTGCCTCCCGAAGGAAGAGACGAGAATTTCAATTTCTATCACTCCTCCCTGCGCGGGGCGGTCGAACGACTTTTCGGACGTATCAAGGCAAGGTGGCAAATATTGGACGGGATTCCGGCCTATGCACCACGTGCACACAGCATGATCATTCATGCCGCCATGGCCTTGAACAACTTTATGGTTAACACAACTGAACCCAACTCTATTAGTACGAACCCCCTGTACCATGCTCATGTTCACCCGGTACCGGATGTCGCGCCAGCACATGTCACGTACCATGCACTTGATAGCAAGGTTGTTATGGATACGGTTCGTGATTATATTGCTAATAGCATGTGATAGTTTGCAAGATTTTTTTACATTACTATTTTTGTACGGCACTCGTCTGATGTTACAAGGATTAATTATGGTAATCTATGTACTGTTATTTGCTCATATAAATCCGTACATCCTCTTTAAAATATATGGAAATGCTACTCATATGTACTGAACTCATCTTGAAATCAGCAACCATATGGACAACTATACAAACTTCATCCAAATATCTATATCTTCATCCAGATTTTCTTTATCCTATATCTATATCCAAAACTTTAGGATTTTAGAAATGTCGAGAATTTGAGATCAACGCGTGCAACACGTGGTGTCTAGAAATATCTTCAGACTGTTATTACTCCTTGAACTAAAATCAGGAGAGGGTAGCTCACTGAGAAAAATTCAGGTCCCATCATCAGCAACTGTAAGGCACTCACACCCCACAATTTCCTTCATGACATCGAACGTGTCCCATGAGATATTTTTTATCAATGTGCATCCCATGAGATTTTTAGCAAAGCTACTCTTTCAATTCTGGCAGCAAAGCGTTCCATCGATCAGATCGCAAATATCCAGCTCAAAAATCCTTTTGCCCCACCAGTCCATTGGTGCAGGTAAGAAGAGACCTATCACCTATTTTTTTCGTCAAAAAAAACTCAACCTAGATCCCTCTTACTATCCTCCTTATAATGAATCTAGACAAAAGAGTATGCTTGCATTGGATGAATTCCAAAGAAATTTCATTCTCTCTCCATTCCAAAGATTCTCCTGCTTCTGATGTCTTCTACTCCGTATTTCTCTGTTTTGACCCTACACTCGTACTGTATTTCACTCCTGCATATTCACCATTCAGACGTTTTTCTTTTCCAAGAGCTCCAAACATATCAGGATGCACCAACTAATAGTCTGTGTTGCTTCAAAACGTTGACATCTTAATCACACATTAGTGAGACAATGCAGGACACTAACCAATCACCATTAATGTTTGTTCTACGCCACACAAAGTTCAAAAATGAAATAAAACCATTCACCAGTCGTTACAGTATGTCTCTACTGATCATTGCACTTTGTACCCAGAATGTTGGAAATAAAAACGGTATACAAAAGAAAGAAATGCTAAGCACGACCACAATCAGATTATCACATATAGTAGTAACAGTTTAACAACAGTACCAGCATCACATATAATAGCTTAGCAATGAAAAGTATCCAAGACAACACAGACGTTTACATGCCAGTTCCTACTCGGGCATTTTCACGAACACAAGGTGGACACCACCAACATCACTAAGATTTCCAACCAACAAACGAAAGTAAATTAGCAGTATCGCGAACCCCCTTTTAGAGATGAAAAGGGGCTAGGGTTTCGCACATTTCAACCCCGGGTCGCCGCCATCGCCGCGTGGTGGCGCAGTCACTTGGGCAGCATTTGCGCCGCTGCAGCCGCGGCCGCCTCCTGCTGCTGCTGGAAGTTGAGCGGGCGGCGGAACAGCATGATGTGCGGCTCCGGCCGGTGGATCGCGTAGTGCACCCACCCGCGGCTCTGCTGCACACCGATCGCGCGCCACTCGTTCTGCAAATAAACCCCATCGGAAAAACCCCCCATTCCCCAGTCAGATAATCGGTGAATTGATCCAACCAAGAACACGATTCTGCACGAATGCATTTGGAGATCTTGAAGGTTACCTCGGAGAGGAGGCGATTCTTGGGGAGGAGCTTGGCGACCTCCGGCGGAAGGACGACGTGCCTGCGCCGCGACGGTCAAAGGGATCAGAAACTAGGGTTTTGCACCGGAAAGAACGAGATGATTAAAGAAGAGGGGATTCTCATCTACCTGTACTCGTAGGTGTCGTCGAAGTACTTCTCGGAGTACTGGATCTGGCCCATGTCGACCACCACTTCTTGATCACTCCTCTACAAGAAAAAAAATCCCCAAAATCACTCAGAAAAACCCCCAACCAAACAACCAAAATCCCAAATCACGCAGCAATACGGAAGAAACACGATCCTATGAGAAACCCTTGGGAGGAAAACGCAAGGAATCGAGCGGATTTGTGGGTGGAGACGCGTACCACGAAAGAAACTTGGAGCGGCGCGGCGGCGAGCGGAGAGGATGCGGATGGTGTGAAGGAGCGGCCGAAAAAGCAGGAGTGGACGGGGTGGGGGATGGGGAGCGTATTGCATCTATTTAAAACCGAGCCGGATCGACGCGGCCGTTGGATCAGATATGGACGGTCTGGATCGTGCGCGGCCGATAGGGCAAGGAGTCGTTGCCGATCGCCAGCGGAATAGTCGGCGGCGTGGGCTGGATTTGCGTTTGGAATCAGAACGTTGAGGGGACGGAGGTTTTGAATTTTGAAATCGCCACTGCGGTGTACGGAGTTCAAAAGGAAGGAAGAAAAAAATCGCTGGGTTAATGGTGTCTTCCTACCAGGGGTGTGAAAAACCGTCGGTAACCGCGCGGTTACCGCAGTTACCGCCCGTACCGCGGGGGTACGGTTACCCGTACTGCGCGGTACGGTTTAATAAAATTCGTCCAAATTCAAAAATTAAAAAAAAAAGGAAAAAAATCAAAAAAAATGGTGAAGGTAGTGCTTGATTTGTAGTATTTTATGGTGAAGAAATTTCTCAAAAAAGAGTAATATTTATTCAAATTTGAGAGCAAAACGAAGAATAAATTTGAAAATTGGAAAAAGAAAAAAAAATGGGCCGGCCCGTTACTGTGCGACCCGTCACACATCGCGCGATAACCGCGCCAAACCGCGCGGTTTGCCCGAATTTTTGAATTCAAATTTCGATTTGTAAATTTGTCACGGTTTTGCGCGGTTACTGCGGTTACCGCCGGTAAACGCCGTACCGCCGGGTGGCGGTAACCGGGCCCCCGGCGGTTTTTGAAACCCTGCTTCCTACCTCCTCGAGTGAGAATCTCCGTTGACCGCTGTCAATTTTTATTGCGAGGAACAAGTCTTATCGACCGATTTTCGTTTTGTTGAATTTACTTTTTATTTTTGAGATTTGAATTCAAACTAGATACTCCAGTTTTCCTTTACAACGGACCAATATCTTGTTTTTTTTAAAAAGGCACTCGTAGGGCAATTTCTGGGATTCTATTGTGGCAGGGAGGAAAGAGCGAGCCTACACAGGCTTACGGCGAGGGTGATGGGCTGATGGTCTGAAATTTATTGGGCATGTCTGACCGTGCAAACAAGGTCAGGGACGAAGAATTATGGCCCAACCCACTTCGCATGTCTCCGCTCCGGCCTAAAACCAAAAGCCCTAACAAATGTGGCAAGGCCCAGCATGTAGCCCTAACAAATGGACCTCGGCCTAAAACCGAGGTGGCCGAGGTCCATTCAAAACGGCCCACGGACAGATGCCGAGCCAAGGCCCAGCATGTGGCTCCCCGATATTAACCCTAGGTCTCCAGACCTAAAAGGAATCCTTCCAGATCTCTCTACGCCCCTTGGCTCTCCGCCGCCGCCGCCATTCTGCTCCGGCGCTGTGGAGCACCGCGCTGGCCCTTACCCTCGTCCGACCTCGCTACTCAGGTCCGCCGCTTGTATGTCTTCCTCGTCTTCATCTCGTTTGATCAAAAGCCAATTCCTTTTCTTTTGCTTTTCTCCTTCTACGTGGTATTGTTTGGCTTTTGTAATGCTATCTCGCCTTTGAAGGCACATCTGACGCTAGATCGATCGCAGGATACGACGCGCAATCGATTTGGGAGTTGGGAGTCTCATCTGTTTGCTGTCGCCCTGCTCAAACAGAAGCCCTGCTGGAGGTACTCCTTCCTTCGTCTCAACGAATCCCCGTTCTTTCTCTAGTCTGTAACTAATTCCCCTTTATCCTCCTTGGACGGTTTGCCAGTAAGCCTGTGCCGATCGACTCGACGATGAGCCTCTCGCGACGGTTTCTGAATCTGATCGGGGGCAACCATGCCCTTGGTTTCAGATTGCTTTGCTGCATCGACCTCACGCGAGAGCGATTCTTTGAGCCGTTGCCAGCACCGCCGGCAACTGGAGGCGGATCAAAATCTGCAGTAGCGCAAGACACTACAACTCAGACCCCGGCTGTGGCCGCAGCCTTGATGATGGAGCAGTTTCAGCTTCCGAATCCAATCTTGCGCTTCGAAACTTCAGCTGAGCAATACCACTGGAATATCAACTGCTTTCCGTTTGGAGATCGCAAGGTGCTCACCGTGGACCACTCCGGGCGCTCCTTGCTCTTCGATGCCAAAGCACGCCACCTGGTCACCATGCCAAACCTTCACAGGCCCAAGTGGGATCCCATCTCCCTCTTCGTCCCCAACGCCGACGCGGACACTGTCCATGGTGACGACGGCGGCGATGGCGGCAAACTTTTTGTCATGGAGAGGTCTCCACGCCCGGCGATGGCGGCAAGCTGCTACATGCAGACCAGTCATCAATTCGAGGCCTTCGTCTACCACAAACCCACCTTCCCCGACTCCTGTCTCTGCCAACTCCTCCCTCCGCCGCCGTACCTCCGTGATAACAAGTACAGCCATGGATGCCATAAGATCACAGCTTATGGTGTGGTCGATGGCGGCACACAGGTTTGCATATCCGTCGAGAACGTTGGCACGTATTGCCTTGACACGGCGAGCCACACTTGGAGCCAAGTCGGCGAGTGGACATTGCCCTTCCATGGCAACGTCGAGTATGTACCTGAGCTCAAGCTCTGGTTTGGCCTCTCCGCTGGTGACCACAAGCACTTGGCTGCTGCTGACCTCTCCTCCATGGACTCCCAGCCACAGTTAGTGGGCAGTTGGAAAGAGCTTGAACCACATGTGGAATGGCATGAATTGCATGATCCTCAGCTTGTCAACCTGGGCTCCGGCAGGTTTTGCATCGCAAGGTTCTTCCGTACTTCTGATATCTTTGACTATGACTTTAGCGACGAATTAACTGGGGAGAGTTTTGTAGTATTGAGCAGTGTGGAGGTAACGCCGTCTGTGCACGATGGCAATTGCAGTGGGAGTGGCAGTGGCAGTGGCAGCAGTAATGGTGAAGCAAAACTTGAAATGATCACGCACAAGTCGCTGTGTCGCTTGTCTGATGCCACTGGTGTACACGGTGTGTTCTGATTAGTAGTATTGGGCTTTGTTTTGCAAGCAAAGATTCCCTGTTTTAAGTACTTGGTATGTATCGTCTTAATGAGTTTGGGTACAATAAGAGACATCCGTAACTTATTGCAATTTAAGACATGAGTCTCCCTGTGGTATTGTGTTTGTCTGCATTATGGTATATATTGTAAGTTATGGCCGCTTTTATTTATGTTTTATCTTTCAGTGGTGAAATTCATATGAACACGTCCGATCTTAGCAAAACATCAGTTGGTTTCTCATCAAATGGTAAGGATTGTTTAAAATGTTATCACTCGACGAAAAACATTCCAAACCACTGCATCATGTTGTTGTTACTTTAGTACTTTCTTTTTCTTCGTTTTTTTAATAGATGATGTCGTTAACTTTTGTATACATGTTTGATCATTTGTTCTATTTAAAAATTTATTCATGTTTCATTTATTTATACCACAAATGGTGAGGCGAGAACATAGTAACGGAACGCGAGGCGCAACTCCACACTACAAGTTGTAACTTGCAAACCAAAATGCCTGTAGTAGAAGGTTATTATCACGATCACAGCACAGCACGATCCTATCAGGCAGCACCCAAAACACACTAAATTTGAAAGATGTGACACGCTTAAATACGGCAGGTGGAGATTACAGAAGCGGCTACTCACAGGCCAAATATCCGAAAGTAGTCGACGGGCTGCACGCTACCGCAGGAGATGAACGCGCCCCTCGCGACGCAGCTCCAGCACTCGCCTCTTCCTGCCCTGTCCGAGCATCTCCGGAAGGGCTCTCCGGCGGAAGAACCCCGAATGCTCGGAGATCGTGGCCGTGAGAGGCGGAGGCGGACGAAGAGGTGGGGACGGTGGGACACAGGCCGCAGCGAGGTGGAGGCGGAGCGGTCCGGTTCGGCACAGCATGGCCTTCACTAGTGTAGCCCATTAACCAGCGTGGCCAAGGCCCATTCAAAGCGGCCACGGACAGAATCCATCTGTCTCCCTCTCCTCCCCGCCGCCATTCTGCTGCGGCGCTGTGGAGCGCAGCCGTGCCCACGCTGGCCTTTCCCTCCTTGTCCGACCTCACGCATCAGGTCCGGCGCTAGCTTGTGCATGTGCCGCATCTTCATCTTGTTTGACCAAACCAATTCCTTTTGACCATTATTTTATGGTTATTTGTTCAATGACATTTTGACCATTATTTTAAATATTCTCTTTTAACAAAGAGATAAAATTTTGTAAAAGACAATGTTTCCTTTTGTCACCTTGCAAGATTTAAATTTGAGCAAATGTTGGCTGAATTTACACTTTCTTTAAAAAAATGCCGCTTCTCATTTCTATATGTGGGACAAGTTTTGAATTAGCAAAATATCTTTAAACTTAGCCTATATGGCATGCAATGCGCTGCAAGTTATATAACGCCGCTGACATATTGTAATATACTTTTAGATTGATTGATTCGAGTTGTATAACCACACTTATTTATGACTAGAGGGTGCAGTGAATTGCACTACTAGCTCTCCTATAATTTCGCTGTGTATGTCTCTTACTCTCTTAGTCCAGAAAAAACTTAACCTAGGCAAAGATATGACTCTTTAGTCCCAAATTCATTATTCTAGGAGGGGTCACCCTTCCGTCTAGGTTGAGTTTTTTTTTGACAGAGGGAGTATGCAAGTTTGACCCAAGTTTATTTTGAATAATTTACCATACTCAGGTCCAAATGTTAGTATTTTAGTACTTATTGAAATCGACAACTTGTTTTGTAAAGCTAAAAAATAGAAAACACAGATTCTCCCCTAATATTTAGTGGAACGGCCCAAAAGTTGCGGTGTTGGGTCGATCTTTGCACCCAACTGCAGCCTATTAAGCTGCTTCCCTTCACAAGTGGGAATAAGTTCATCTGAGGTCCCTAAATCTGTCAACGAATCCGATTTTCGTCCTTCATCTGAAAAACCAGATACAACCGGTCCCTGAACTATCAAAACCGATGCAAACGAGGTCCCTCGACGGTTTGGAAGGCGGTTTTGGCTGACGTGGCGCCTACGTGGCTGGTTTGACTAGGTCTTCGACCTACGTGGCATTGACGTGGCGCTTACGTGGCAATTCTATCCCAGAAAAATATTTAAAACCATGGGCCCACATGTCAGCTACACAAAAAAAAATAAAAAAGGTGGGGCCCATATGGTCATTCACACCTCCTCTCCTTCCTCCTCTCTCCCCATCTCCCCGCAAGGTAGAGGGGGCGGCGAGACCGGCGCCCGCCAGCGAGAGAGGCGAGCGCAGGGCGGGGATGCCGGCGAGCGCGTGCGGAGAGGGAGGCGGCGAGGAGGCCAGCGAGTGCGCGGAGAGGGGGGAGGCGAGGAGGCTGGCGTGCTTGGTGGCGGAGATGACTGCCGCGCGGGGGAGAGAAGCACCACGCGGCGCAGCGGCGAGGGAGAGAAGCGACGCGTGGCGTGGCGGTGGAGGAGAGGAGAGGAGCGGCTTCGCCTGCTGTTGTTAACACCTGCGCCTTCCGCAGCGGCGTCTGGCCATCTCGATCTGCACGCAAATCCGAAGTGGGTCGAAGTGGCTCCTCTCCCCATCCTCGGCATCTTCCTCCGCATAGCCGCCGTCGTCCGTTGCCCCGTCCTTGTCCGCCGCCACTGGAAGAGGAGGAGGCGTGGAGTGGCGAGGCAGCTCGTGCTCCGTGGATGGGAAGGCGGTCGCGGTGGGGGATCTCCGCGTGGCTCGTCGGCTTCGCGGGGAGACGGACGCGGCAGGGAGGAGGGTCGCGTCCTTTGTGCCGCCCGCAACACCGCCTTCCTTCGCCGCTTCCGCCACCTCCACGGCCCGCTCCTCCTCGGATGCCTCATCCACCCCCTTCCCCCTACCACGCCGCGAGGATTGCCACCACCAGCGCCCCTGCAATTGCTGCCGCAGCCGGCCACGCCGTCTCAGTGCCGCCGCCGACCATGAGGAAAGGGAGTGAGAGGAAGGAGGAAGAGAGAAAGAGGGGAGGGGAAAGAGAGGGTGTGAGTGACAGGTGGGGCCCACGTGGGTCCCACCATTTTTTAAAAAAAAATTGGGTGTAACTGACATGTGGGCCCACGGTTTTTTTATTTTTTCGGAATCGAATTACCACATAAGCGCCACGTCAATGACACGTAGGATAAGGACCAAGTCAAACCAGCCACGTAGGCGCCACATCATCCAAAACCGCCATCCAAACCGCCGAGGGATCTCGGTTGCACCGGTTTTGTAAATTGAAGGACCCATTGTATCTGGTATTGCGGTTCGAGGACGAAAATCGGATTCGTTGTCACTTTAAGGGACCTCAGATGAACTTATTCCTCACAAGTGTGGGCAAGGCCCATTCAAAACGGCCCACGAATAGAATCCATCCCAATCTCCCAAAACCTAACAAGGAGCTTCCCTTCCTTCTCCTACCCCTGCCGCCGTTCTCCTCCGTCGCTGTGGAGCACGGCGCTGGCCCTTCTTCCCCTTCTCCGACGTCGTGCGCGCCTCAGGTTCGCCGCTTGTACATCCGCCTCATCTTCACCTTGTTTGATCGAGAGCCAATTCCGTTTATTTTCCTCATCTTTCTTCTTTCTATGTGGTACTTGTGATGCCATTGAAGACACCTCTATCGATCTTCAGGCTAAAAGGGAAGCTCCTTGTTAGGTTGATCGTTGGACAGCAGAATCTCATCTACATCTGCTGCTAGATCTAGCGTAGGACAGGACGCGCAATCGAAGTTGGAGTCTCATCCGTCTGTTGTCGCCTGCTGGAGGTACTCTTCCTTGCTGCAAGTTGCTAACTTGATGTACTTGTTTGCTCAGAATTGCTACATCTAAGTAACTAGTATCTAAATCTCGATGAGTTGCCTCTCAACAGATCCTCATCTTTCTCCTCTCTCCTCTCTGTACTACTAACTAATTTTGACTTGATAAATACCTTTTGTCCTCTTCGTTGTAACTAATTTCGCCTTTTCTTTTTTTCTCCTCTCATAGTCACAGTCCGTCGGCCGTCGGTATGTATCCGATGATGGAGTTGACTTTGGGACACTCGCGGCGATTTCTTAATCTGGTAGTGGGCAACGGCATCTCTGGTGCCAAATCGCTCTGCTGCATCGACCTGACGCACCAGCCGTTGTTCAATCCAACAACACCTACACAGCCCCCAAATGACAACGGATCGCAATCAGGAGGACCACCAGACTATGCTATCCCCAGACACCAGCGGCTGACGCAATCAATGAGAAGAATAAACAAGCAGAGGCGGGGGCTTTGATGATGGAGCAGCTTGTGGTTCCTGACTCGACCTTCACTTTCCGAGCTTCACCTTCAGCACCGAACGACGACCAATGGAAGATTGACTGCTTCCCCCTGACCGGTCGCCAGGTGATCTGCGGGGACCAGTTGGGGCACGCCTTCCACTGCGACGCGGAGAGGTGCAATGTCTTGAGCTTGCCATGTCTCCACAAGCCCAAGTCGATGCCCTTGTCTCTCTTCGTACCCAATCCTGATGTGGACAATGACCACAATCATAACCGCTGGGACAGGGGCAGCAGCCTCTTCGTCATGAAGACGACCATTGATATTCGCACAAGGTGCACGAATATCGAGACACCACACAGGTGGTTACAAGGAAACATGATGAGCAATTAACAAGGGAAGGGTCAAATGCAGCAAATTAGGTAGGCCCATCGATCTGCCTTGCAGACGGGGCAACTAGTTCCAGTGCAATCCTAACAATGCATAAATACTTTGCAAGCAACATAATTAATTTCAAATATGGGGTCAATATGTTCAAAGGTGACTTGCCTTGCTCAAGGTCTTGAGCTTCACAAATCTTCGAGAAATCCACGCTTGGACGAAAATCCGGGAACCGCAACTAAGCACAAACAATCAAAACCTAAACAAAAGACCAAGATAAAGATCATATTTAGGCTAATAAATAGTGCCATTAGATAGATCATAATTTTAAAGAATTATTGGAATTGGAATGAGATCAAACAGAGTTACGGATTGAGAGACATGAATTTTGGAAGATTAATTAAATTTATGGAATAAAGAAAAAGATTTATTGAATTTATAGAAAAGAATATTGTCAAGAATATTCTTTCGGATATAGGGTCCACATGTCAATGGGTTGGATGTCATGGGTGCAACATGGACTAGGTCCATGGGTCATTTGGTTCGGGTGAGGGAGGAAGTATGGACTTTGGTACATGGGCCTCAAGGGAAAGAGCAATGGATTATGTGGGGGGATGGGAAATGGACTTAGTCAATGGGCCGAAGACTGAGAGAAAAAGCCTTTGTTTCATGACAACCACTTTTTATCTCTTGCAAACACACAATATCTGCATTAGACGATAAAACGGCATCCCTAACCGAGTTACGCTGGTCTTTACTATTAAGACCTCGAGCGTTCCAAACTATGATTGTCGGTGATACGGGCCTGGGCGTACCAAGACTAGAGGGATGGGCGGTCCCCTGCACCCACGTGGCGCTCCCCCCGGAGGGGTCGGGCCCGAGGGCAACGTGGCGGCTGCCCTCCCTAGTCCCCCCGAGGGTCAGGCCGCTCCCAGTCCTTCCCCGAGGGTCGGACCGCCCCAACCCTCTCTGTGCTAGTGCCGCGTGTGCGAGGTTAGGTGAGCGTGGCCAGAGCTCACCTAACCGCATTAATGGCGGCTCGGGCGAGCGCACCACGCCGTATTTAATGCGGCATGGTGCGTGCGTGGCCAGTCTACGACCGATTACGGTGATTGACCAGTCGTAAACCGGCTAGATCACGGGTGAGACGACGGCAGGGCGCCCGTGCGCTGCCCGCACGTCAGGCGGCGCACGGCACGCCTTGCCCCGTCCCATCAGAATGATGAGGGCCTTTTGCCTCTCGTCTCTTAGCCGGAGTTGGTATGCCAGCCTTGGTCAGATGGTTTCCGTTTCCCAATGCGAACGAAACGCAGAAGTCTTCATCCAATTAATGGAGTTTGACACGGGCGTCCCTCGTGTCAGCCGCCTGACCGGACGAGGGCCATGCTGCAGCGACTGTGCGTGTGGCTTCCGAGTCAAGCAACAAGACAACCATTTAATGTAAAAGAATGCTTTTCTTCTGCCTTAGACAGCCTTTTGGCCCATGTGGTAGCCCCTTGATATATAAAAGGAGGCCCAAGTCTGAGGAGAGGGGGAGGACAAAGAACAGATAGACAGGAGAGAAAGGGAGAGCAAACACTTGTATTCCCTGATTTTCCAGTCGCATATCCACCACACACAGGAGTAGGGTGTTACGCTTTCCAGCGGCCCGAACCTGTATAAACACTTGTGTCCCTGTCTCTTTCTCTCTCTCTCTCGTGCGATCAGGGGAGGAAGGATTTCATCTTGTGCCCCCCGCCGAACTCACAAAGGGGGGCCCCCTCTGCCCCCCGTTGAGGAGATAACCCTCCGTCAATGATACAGGCAAATCAAGATTGGCACCCAACTGCCACCTTTCCTCCAAGCGGTCTTTGACTGACCTCATCACTAGACCACCCAAAAATTGCCGCTAGAGTTGCTAGGTGATTGTCTGAGAGCGGGTTATCAAACAACTTGCAGTACTCGTCCTAATGTTAACATCACAATTTGGTAAAGATATACTAGCAATCAAGATTGGATCCGAGGCAGATTTGAAGGAATAAAGGAGTTTTCCAAAACAGACAGCGCATCGGCTGGAACCATATCGGCCGATATGGAATCGGACTTGGGTAGCTGATACGGGTAACCTGAATCAGACTCAGTTGAGCCGATGCGGGTAGCCTACTTTCGTGTTGGTTTTGGAGAAGGGCTTGAAGATGTTTCCAACTAGGAATTGAGTCCGGATAAATCAATTGTATCTATTAATTTGGAATAAGAGTTAGTTTTCTTTTTATAATATGGTGATAAGAGTCCACATAGGACTTCTTTGTTTAGGCAAGTTGTAAATAGTGTCCGGCAAGGACAAGGTCTGTATGTACGGATATAAATATAAGCCCGAGGTCTATGTAAAAAAAGAGAGTTCAATCAACACTTTCGGCGCATCGCCACAATTTCCTTTTCGTTTTCTCGACGAGTTCGTGCTTCGAGTTTGTCAGCTGGAGGTATGGCTTGTTAAATTACCACATAGCTTAGCCAATCTAAGTCTGATGGAGGGTTAGCTCCTCAACGGGGGACAGAAAGGGCCCCCCTTTGCCAGTCCGACCGGGGGCGCAGGGTGAAATCCCTTGCTCCTGGTGTGCAAAAATCCGTGGAAGACACAGAGACTCGAGTGTTTAGACAGGTTCGGGCCGCTGGGGAGTGTAATACCCTACTCCTGTGTTTGGTGGATCTGAGAATGGGAAACTTTTTCTTCCCTCTCTTCCCCTTCTATTCAGGCTTGGGCCTCCTTTTATATCTCAAGTGGCTACCACATGGGCCACAAGCTGCCTAAGATAGAAGGAAAATATTCTTCTACATTTAAGGGCTGTCCTGTTGCTTAACTCGGAAGCCACTTCCACAGACGCTGTGACAGGGCCCTCGCTCGGTCAGGCGGCTGACGCGGGGGACGCCCGTGTCAAGCTCCATTAAATGGAGGAGGAATTTTGTGATGTACTCGCGTTGGGAATCAGGAATTATCTGACCGGAGCTGGCATACCAACTCCGGCTGAGGGACGAAAGGCAAAAAGCTCTCATCATTCTGATGGGACGGGGCAAGGCATGCCATGCGCCGCCTGGCGCGTGTGCAGCGCACAGGCGCCCTGCCACCACCTCATCCGCGGTCTGGCCAGTCTATGACCGGTCAATCGCCGCGACCGGTTGCAGACTAGCTACGCACGCGCCATGCCGCATTAATTGCGGCGTGGCGCGCCTGCCTAAGCCGCTATTAATGCGGTTAGGTGAGCTTTGCTGTGCGTGAGGCACATTTAATGCCTGCGCATTAAATGCGCCTGCCGCGCTCACCTAACCTCACGCACGTGGCTCCAGCACCAAAGGGGGTTGGGGCGACCCAGGCCTCGGGGAAGGTCTGGGAGCGGCCTGACCCTCGGGGGGAAACCGGGAGGTTGGCCGCCACGCCACCCCCGGGCCCGACCCCTCCGGGGGACACGCCACGTGGGTGCGCGGGGCCGCCCGTCCCTTTGGTCTCGATACCCCCGGGCCCGTATCACCGACAGTAGCCCCTGGCGTTGTGCCAGGGCGGCCCTGCTCGGGGGCGCCCAGGTTTGACGCCACCTCTCGGGTCCGGTGACAAGTGGGCCCGGGTCCCTAGAGCGAAAAACCCCAACGGCCGCGACCCGCGTGCAGCAGGAAATTGCCACTCGGCAATAACGGGCGGTCTCCTCGTAACCGCCGCATTACTCGGGGCGGCGCGCGGATCGGGACACGTCGGTCCGTTTCGCCTGGAGACGTAATGATGGCACTTTTCACGGTAACCGTGCGCAATTAATGCAGACACAATCTGCCTCCTCTGGATCACAACGGCTGCACGACTGACGCGTGCGCCGGAAGCGGGCGAGTGGGGCGAGTGGAGGAGTGGGCGCGAAAAACAAGGGGGCGAGTTAGTGGGCGCGGGAAACGAGGAGCCGAGTGCAGCGGGGGCAAGGGTATAAAGGGCGCCGAGGAAGGGATTCGCTTCCTTCCTCTCGCCACTTTTTCCTTGCCTCAGCCTACCGCGCCTTAGTTCTTTCGTTTCCCTTGCCTCCTTCTCGCCGCTCGCTCTCGTCTTCACGCTCTTCCTTTGCCAGCAATCATGACGCGAAGCTCTGTGCCACTTGACGGCAGCGTGTTGCCGCCCTCTCGCATTATGAGCGAGAGGCAGGCTGGGCTGCCACGCCGGTTCATGCCGGAATCGACCAACCGGGAGGTGGTCATGCTTGGCAAGGGACGCCCGGCGCCGCGCTACCTAGAGCAGTTAGTGTTCTTCCTGTCTTTCGCCATGGCGGGATTGATCCCTCCATTTTCCACGTTCTTCATGGACGTTCTGGAGTTCTATGGACTCCAGATGGCACACCTTACCCCCAACGCGGTCATGACGCTGGCCATCTTCACACACCTGTGCGAGATGTTCATCGGGGTGCGCCCATCCCTTCGGCTGCTCCGGTGGTTTTTCACCGTGCAGCCGGTATCGCCGCCGACGGTGGTCGGTGGCTGCTACTTTCAGCCGCGGGGGCAAGTGTTGAACCACTACATCACCTGCGTCCTTCGCAAGAAGAGGGACGACTGGAAGAGCGATTGGTTCTACACTCCCCTCCCCGACGAAGCGCGCCTCCGTCTTCTGAGCCAGTCACCGGCGTAGGCGCCGAACTGGCAGGCGACGGTGGAGCTGGGGGACACCTACGATGCCGTTCTGGACCGCCTGACGGGACTGCGGGCTCAAGGGCTCACGGGCGCCATGGTGTTCAGCGATTACCTCCGCCGCCGGATCGCGCCTCTCCAGCGACGCGCCTGGGGCGCCTGGGAGTACACCGGGCCCGAGGACCTCCTGAGGACCCACCAAGGGCGCAAATGGGATTGGGACCCCGAGGACTTCAGGATGGTGGTCCAACAGGTACTAAACCTTAGCGCCGTGGAATCATCCCTCATCCCTCAGGGGATCCTCCCCTCTGCAGCGACCCGGAGCGCGCCAACATCCTGGCCATCATGTAGACGATCGGCGCCTCGGGGGACCGGGCCCACCGGGGCAGTGATGGCGCGGGCGGCAGCCGCGGAAGAGGAGATCGATCTACCCCTGGAGGGGGCCACGCAACGGGGCCCCGCGACGAGGGTCGGGGAGCAGCCGCCCTGCCGACGCCAAGGGGAAGAGGAAACAAGGGGAGGCCCCTGCTCCGTCTCCTCCCCGAGGGGGCGGGGCGGAGCGCGTCGGCAGCAGGCGCCCAGAGAGCGCCGCGCCGACGTCCCTGCCCGAGGGGAGAGAAAGAAGAAGCGGCTTCGCAAGATAGGGGAGACCGAGCCGTGCAGGGTGGGCCTCATCACGGCCCCTGAGTGGTCATTCAACCGACCACCCCGCAGGTTCAATCTCTCACCCGAGGCGGCCGATTTCTTATTCCCCGACCCTCATATTTTGCTTTTATTCATCATCTCTCCCTTTTCTTTTGCGTGTCTCAACGAGATTTCGTCTCGCGGGGCCCGAGGCGGCGACCCCTCCTGTCACTCCAAGGCCGGCCAGCCCTCGGGTGGCGGGGCCGAGGAGACGACGATCGAGGAAACGTGGAGGTGGGAGGCCGACCTCTAGGAGGCTGCGAGAGGTCGAAGGGACCGCCCGGGAAGCGGCCCGAGCCCGACAGGTCGAAGCGGCCGCTCGGGAGGTCGAGACTGCGGCTTGGGCGGCCGAGGTGGCCGCACAGGAGGCCAAGGCGGCAGTGCGGGCGGCCGAGGCCGCTGCGCAGGAGGCCGACGCTGCCGGCGTGCCGGAGGCCGAGGCTGCCAGCAAGCCGGAGACCGAGGCGGCTGCCCAGGCCGCCGATTTGGCTGCGCCAGAGGCTGAGGCGACCACAGAGGCTTCCAGCGACGGCGCGGAGGGGGCGCACCCGGGGCCCGACGCCCCGGAGGGCGCCGAGGAGGAGCAGGCCATGGGGGGAGGCCCCGAGGCCTACGTATCGACCGGCGAGCCGAGCTGGACTTCGCCACCGCGGGGACGTCAATCCCCTTTTTCCTCCACCACTTCGCTAAGCGCGGAGCCTCTCCTGCAGGCCTTGGCCACGACCAACAGCACGGTGCTGGACGGGCTAAGCGCCCAAATGCAGGCTTTGCAGGCGGAGCGGGTGGAGATCGACGCGGCATGGGTGTGCGTCAAAGAGGGACGGCGCTCAGTGGAGGCCATGGTGGAGGCCGGCCACAAGGCGCACGATTTACACCTCGCGGAGCTCGAGGCCCGTCGCGGGGTCCTGGCCGAGGTAGCCCGTGAGGTGGAGGAGGAGAGGGAGATGGCCCTCATCACCACCGCCGTCATGGACGAGGCACGGGCCGACTTCCGCCTCCAACACGGGACCCGCATGGCGGAGCTAGAGGAGAAGCTCGACGCCGCTCGCGGGGTACTCGACACCGCCGCGACCCGGGAGCTGAGGGCGGCGGAGATCGAGGAGTCGACGCGCCAGCGTGAGGAGGCCCAGGAGGCCCGCACCATGGCGCTGGAGGAGTGCACCGGCACGCTCGGGGAGCGTGCCTCGCGCTTGTTGGTGGAGAAGGCCGCCGTGCGCCGACGGGCCGGATCTCTCGACCGGCGCACCCGAGAGCTGGAGGCGTTGAAGGAGCGCGCCCGTGCCCTAGACGCGCGGGAAGCGACGCTGGCGGTGCACGAGGCCGCCGCCGCAGAGCTGGAGTCCGCACTCCGCCTCCGCGAAGACGCGGTCGTCGAACGGGGGCACACCCTCGAGGAGGCAAGGCCGCGACGCAGAGCGGGCAGGGCCGGCCCCCGGGCTGCCGCGTGCCTTTACCTTTTTCTTCTTTCTTCTTTTTTGTTCTGAGGCCTCCGGGCCAAGCTTGTATATATAAAACTTCGTCGCTTTCATCTATCTGTAATGAAAAAGTTTTCAATTCTATAATAAGGTTGGCCTGTCTTGTGATCCCTTCGAACTTTGACTTGAGCGAGGGTCTGGGCTCGGGCCCCGGCCTCAAGCTGCGCGGGTCGAAGCTAATGCCTTGGGAAGATCCACATGTCGAGACTGGCCAGGCCGGAAGCGAGGGTTATGGGGACCCGATTGTGGGCCATCGCCGATTCCCCCCCGGAGTTCACCGCGTCCCGGGGCACGGCTCGGTTCTGGGCCCCGTTGGCGTTCTAGGCGGCCTGAGCTGCCGAGGGCAAGAACGAGCACGAACAAACTAGCTCAAGTCAAAATACTCAGAAGGAATAACGACACAGGCACAGTCTTTAAGAAATCAGAAATGCTTGTTATTGAAGTATGAGAAGAAACGTAGGTAAACATATGTATGTATATAATGGGAGCCCCCGGCCAATCCTGCGTGCCCGAGGGGGCGCGCGGAGTTGGCCCGAGCCCGAGGTACAACTCCCGACCCCCTTATGGGTAGAAGCGGCGGAGATGCTCGATGTTCCATGGGTTAGGCAGCTCTTTGTCGTCTTCCGTTGCCAACCGAACCGAGCCCGGCCGGGGGACGCCAATCACTCTATATGGTCCGTCCCACATTGGTGAGAGCTTGCTCAATCCAGCACGCGTTTGGACGCGGCGTAGGACGAGGTCATCGACACAGAGTGACCGGGCCCGGACGTGGTGCTGATGGTAGCGCCGCAGGCTTTGCTGGTAGCGCGCGGCTCGGAGGGCCGCGCGCCGCCTTCGCTCTTCCAGGTAGTCGAGGTCGTCTCGGCGAAGCTGATCTTGATCAGCCTCGCTATACATGGTGGCACAAGGGGACCTCAGGGTGAGCTCGGATGGGAGGACCGCCTCTGCGCCGTAGACCAGGTAGAAAGACGTTTCTCCTGTTGCTCGGCTCGGGGTGGTTCGGCTTGCCCATAGCACCGCGGGCAACTCCTCGATCCACGAGTCGCCATGCTTCTTGAGGACGTTGTAGGTCTTGGTCTTAAGGCTTTTGAGGATTTCCGCATTGGCTCGCTCCACTTGGCTGTTGCTTCTGGGGTGGGCAGGGGAGGCGAAACAGAGCTTGATGCCCATGTCGTCGCAGTAGTCACCAAACAGATCACTGGTGAACTGGGTGCCGTTGTCCATAATAATACAGTTAGGCACCCCGAACCGGGCAGTGATGCCCCTGATGAATTTGAGGGCCGAGTGCTTATCGATCTTGATGACCGGGTAAGCCTCGGGCTACTTGGTGAACTTGTCGATGGCGACATAGAGGTACTCGTACCCGCCCGGGGCCTTCCTGAAGGGACCCAGGATGTCCAGCCCCCAGATTGCAAACGGCCATGAAAGGGGAATGATCTGTAACAGCCCTAGGCTCATAACCAGGTATTTAGAAGTGCAATTGTTGTCCTTTAGATTGCATATTTACTATATTGCAAATTGATCATATGCGATAACAAAATTAACTCTAATCGGTAAAATTGAAACCACTTCTATTTGAACAATAACTTGAACAGAAGTATACATGTTTAATAATTTATTCAAATACTAGTTTATTTATCACCAACAAAAATAAATTTTGTGGAATTTTAGCTCTCCGTTTTGACCTCCTGAAATTTCAATATAACTTTCAGCCTAACCAATTTCATCTTTTCACCAGATTTAAAATACTTGGAATTTATGTGTGAAACTTTGAAAAATGGAACCTATAAACCAACACCTATCACCACACCAAATTCCTGAATTGTTGAACAAGTTTTACCTAGTCAAATCGAATTTACCAAGAGAGGGAAAGAAAATAAATCCTGGAAATTGCAAGAATGAATCTATACTCAGTTTTTCACCCACCTGTCTCATCCTCAAAGACAGCCACGACTTGGGCCCACTTGTCACTGACCTTGGGTGCCTCTTTAGCCCCACAACACACCCATGGGCGTGCTCCCACCTCAGGACTTAAGGGGGGGGCAGAGAAAACCCCTTCTTCTTCCTCCCCTTTCATCTTCACTACTTGTTCTTTCTTTTCTTCCTCAAGCTGAGCTCTCATCTCACTTCTCCTCCCCAAATCCCATCCAATAGCCCAAGATCAATCCCTGCATGTTAGACCACAACAATCCCCATCATCCAAGCTTTCCATCCATCCCAACATCTTGCACATGCATGGAGAGTTGAGAGAGATCGAGATGGAATAAGAGAGTGGTGGTTTCAGCCTGCAGGGCTGCAGCAGCAGCATTTTGTTTTCCTCCGTTTGGTGAGCTTCCTTTTCATCCATGGTGCCTCTTTTGAATTCCCTCCATGTTGAACATCTATAGCAACGTTCTATAGGTTGTCCACTCCATTGCTGCAGCTAGAAGGTGGCTGCAACTCACCCGAGTTCATCTCTTTTAATTTCGGTTGAAGCAGCCCTAGGCAACGTCTCTTGCCGTCAGCCTGAGGCCTTGCTACGTCTCTTGCCATCAGCCCGAGGCCTTAGCCTCGCACGACCCTACGTCCAGGTTGCTGCCATGTGAGCGAAGTCCGGTGGAAGTTGGAGAAAAGGGGAGTGAAAATAGAAATCGATTTATGAGCTAGCTATTGAGCTGAAAGAGGTATGAACTTTAAAATTCCATAACTAATTCATATGAACTCCGAATTCAGTGAACCAAATTCCTATAGATTCATAAAACTGAGCTCTTCAATGTTGTAAAATAAAATTGACCAACTTTTGTACTGGTTTTCCAAGTAAAAATATAAATAGCTATAGGTATCGCTTGTGTGGTCTAGCTCTTAATAAATTCGTAAGAAATTATTGGTAAAAACTAAAATTGTGAAACCATTTTTGTTGAGCTTATATTTTAGTACTCTTTGCTGTCGTGAAGTTGTTTTTGGCAAAACTACCTCTTAAATCTTGTTTAGAAGTTTAATTAGCATTCCCATGATTTTAACTTGTAAAACCCATATATAAATAATGACAACACATATAGCTGTGAAATAATTTTTCTTAGGACCTTTGAGTGATGTATTTACTCTAAAAGTGATCATTATTATGAAATCTTGGTTTGAAATGCATGTTACTCGTAATGTACTAAAGGAAACATTAATATTTACAGAACTGCTATTTTCAGCACCTGAGAGCTTGTCATTTTCATATCTCCCAAACCATAAGTGATAATCTGGTGATTCCTTCACCTAAATTCAAGTTAAAATATGATCTACCCACTGTATTTATTTCATAATTTATTGATCATTTTGCATGTGCATGTTTATTTGGCTCTTATTCGCATATTGCTTCTTTTCGATAGATTTGGAGATTCCAGAGAGTAACGAGCCATATCCAGAGGAGGATAGTGACTACCCTCAGCAGCAAGGCAAGCACCTAAGCATATAGAACCTATGCTTTCTCTAAAAATGATTTGGTTGCAATCTATACGTATATATATGCATGCATTGCCTAGATATTAATATTGTCGGTTTATGGTGTATGGGTAGAACCTATTTATGCATTTAGTTCTTGTGATATTGCTGTCCTTATACCCTATTGCCACTGGTTTGGATCACTTGGGATGTCTTATTCATTAATGCTTAGCCATGCTTAGTGCTAAGAGAACTATAGGGCTGGACAGTGCTATTAATTGTGGTATATAGACAACTTGCATTATTGGGCATAAAACTTGAGCACTTACACTAAATAATGGTTCATGAAATATGTTGGACTTGGACGGGTGATAGGGCGATGATGGGAGGTTGGTTTCCCCTGATGCAAGTAGCCCCGTCTAGGTCGTTAAGGACCGAACATTTTGACATCTAATCAAGCACCCTACGTACTTACCACATGCCTTATTTGGGACCGGCTTGTTCTTACTAGTTCTACTGTGATCATTTATACCACGTTGGAGAGTCGTGAGGCAGGTAGCCTTTGGAGGGCCTCGGGTGCCTAGGTTTGGCCGGGGGTGCCTCCCGCGTGGCGCGCCCGCCTTGGTCACATCACGCACACACGTGACTGAGTCGTCGGGAACCCCAGCGTGGTATAGGTGGTTGGGGTGGGGCTAAGAAAGGGCATGTAATGAGCTTGAATCATTTGTGTACCGCACTCGACGGGGTGTGTAGCATTTGATCTTTGTTCATTTCGTGTGGGTCCAGTTGTACACCTCTGATCAGAGTATAATCTATTCGAATAGCCGCGTCCTCGGTTATGGACAATGCTTGATGTGTTAGTCAGTTATGTTAGCATCAAATATAGATTATTATGGATGGGATTATGTTTGATGGTGGTGTTGGCATGTTGTGCCATGTTGGTATGGACTTTGGTAGTCCATGGTTGATGATGAGAGCGCCGTTTGGGCTCATTTGCTTATACATTTCAGAATTATATACTTGCTGTCCATAAATTAAAATGATGCTAGATTTGCTCGTCCTTGCTTATTTTACTCATTAATTGCTCAATAAAATTAGCTTTAGGCAAATGTTGAACCTAGAGACCCACTATAGGCTAGAAAGCTTGCATACTTCTCTCTCTCTTATGTATATAAAATTTTGGGTATGACTTGCGAGTACAATCTTGTACTTAACCCGGCGCCGCTGTTTCAGGTGAGGATACCGGTTATGAGTTATGCTTCTTGTGTGGTCATTGCTCTGCTGAGGGCAGCAAGGGTGATGAGTGATCTCTTGCAGCTTGGCTCTTGCCCGGTTGGTTTGCCCTAGTGCGGTTGTGGCACCACCGGTTTTATCTTTTGCTTATGAGCTCTATCTGAGACTTTCGCTGCTATATTTATGTGTTGTATGTTGGGACCTCGGACCCTATTATGTGTCATGTACCTCGCTGCACTTTAACCCTTTTATGGCACTTGCTATGTTGATTAATTGCTTGCGATGAAAGTGTGAGGCTAGTCGCATTCCTGGGGACTAGCTAAGCACGAGTATGAATTTTGAGCATTTGAGATGTTGTAGAGCTCTTGCTTTTTGAGTCAAGTCTCCTGAGATGTGTAACACATCTGGTCACCGCCTTCGTGTGGTTTGACGGGCATGTCTCAGGCTGAAGTTGACTGGCATGCGGAGTCCCAGCAATATCTCCTTTGCTCATTATTCGGCATTATGGATTTTATATCGAATGATGTCAATTTGTGATCATGGGCACATTGAGATATGAGTGGCTATTTATGCGTGTATGGATCCCACTCATTCAACATTATGTGATGGTCACAAATTACATTGGACGGTATGATTTCCGGGTGCCCACATGATTTGTAGGGCCTGGGCCGGCTGATGCGTTTGCTTGGCGTGAAATTGGCATGCCCTGCATCGCCGGAGCAGGTCAGCTGCGTCGTGGAGCGCTGTCGGCCAGTAGAAACCCTGGCAGAAGGCCTTGCCGACCAAGGTGCGCGAGGCGGAGTGGGCTCCGCACTCGCCCTCATGGACATCAGCAAGAAGCTCGCCGCCCTGTTCCCGAGGGATGCATTTCAGGAGGACCCCGTTGGCTCCACACCGGTAGAGGGCCCCCTCTACCAGCACGTAGCGCTTGGAGATGCGAGTGACGCGTTCGCTCCCTTCGCGATCCTCGGGTAGAGTCTCATCTTTAAGGAACGCTTGGATCTCAGTCATCCAGGCGATCTGTCTCGGGGGGGTCAGGGTCCCCTGGGTCTCGAGGCCTAGACTCCGACGGGCCTCGAGGGTGACGTGGCTGCGTTCGTTTCCCTCGTGGGGTCGGGTCGCGCCGACGGCCGAGCAAGGCTTTCTTCTAAGGCGCCCGGTGGGGTCGGGCTCGCGATGAAGCGAGCCTTGAGAGCTCATCGGCGAGCGTGTTGTCCCGTCTGGGCACGTGCCGAAGCTCTAACCCGTCGAAATGGCACTCTATAAGCCGCACCTCACGGACGTAGGCTTCCATTTGTGGGTCGGAGCACCGGTACTCCTTGGAGACCTAGTTTACGACCAACTGAGAGTCCCCTAAAACCAGGAGGCGGCGGATCCCATTCCGGCCGCCACTCTTAGCCCCGCAAGGAGTCCCTCGTACTCCGCCATATTGTTGGTCGCCTGGAAGTCTAGGCGAAGCAAGTATCTGAGGACGTCCTCGCTCGGCGAGGTCAAGGTGACCCCCGCGCCGGCACCCTGAAGGGCGAGGGAGCCGTTGAACTGCATCACCCAATGGGCTGTGTGAGGCAGTCGCGAGGGATTCGCCTCGGTCTCGGGGGCGGAGAGCCCGAGGTCGGGTTCAGGAGTCGGGGTCCACTCGGCCACAAAGTCGGCGAGGGCCTGACTCTTGATCACGTGGCGTGGTTCGAAGTGCAGATCGAACTCAGAAAGCTCGATTGCCCATTTCACCACTCGTCTGGTGCCTTCTCGGTTGCGCAATATCTGGCCGAGGGGGTAGGACGTGACCACGGTGACCCGATGTGCCTGGAAGTAATGGCGCAACTTCCTCGAAGCCATGAGAATCGCATAAAACATTTTTTGGGCTTGAGGGTATCGGGTTTTGGAGTCCCGCAGCGCCTCACAAACGAAGTAGACGGGCCGCTGCACCTTTCGGCAGGGCCTATCCTCTTCGCTGAGGGCACTGTTCTCGGGGCGCTCGTTGCCAGAGGGGCCTTGCCAGGCCCGCTCGGCCTCTGTGCCGACGACCTCGCGGTCGGAGGGCGTTGGGCCACGCCTCCCCGCAGTAGCCTCGAGGCTTGCCATGGGGTCGGGGGCACTCGGCGTCGTCGGACAAGTGGGCAGAGGGCCGCGTCCGGTCGTCAGGGGCCTTAGGCCGCCGTCCGGCTCGGGGGCCCCTCCTCCCTTCTCTGGCCTGGGTCGGGTCGACACGGTGGGGGCGCGCGAGTCGAGGACTGTCCTCGTCACGCTCCACAACCAACGCCGCGCTAACTACTTGCGGGGTTGCCGCCAAGTAAAGTAGCAGCGACTCTTCGGGCTCTGGGGCGACCAGGACTGGGGGAGAACTGAGGTACGCCTTCAACTAGGCGAGGGCTTGTTCAGCCTCCTCCGTCCAGGCAAACGGCCCGGAGCGCTTAAAGAGCTTAAATAGGGGCAGTGCCTTCTCTCCCAACCTCGATATGAATCGGCTTAAGGCAGCCATGCATCCGGTAACGCATTGCACGTCCTTAAGCTTGCTGGGGGGCCGCATCCCCTCTATCGCTTGTATCTTCTCGGGGTTGGCCTCTATGCCTCAGGCTGAGACCAAGAACCCGAGAAGCTTGCCCGCGGGCACACCGAACACACACTTTTCGGGGTTCAGTTTCATGCGCGTGGAGCGGAGACTTTCAAAAGTTTTCGCCAAATCCGAGAGCAAGGTCTCTTGCTTGCGCGTTTTCACAACCAAGTCATCGACATACGCCTCAACATTACGTCCTATCTGACTACCCAAAGAAATGCGAGTAGTACGCTGAAAAGTAGGACCTGCATTCTTTAATCCGAAAGGCATGGTTGTATAACAATAAGTACCTACAGGAGTAATGAATGCAATTTTTTCCTCATCCTCTCTAGCCATGCGAATCTGATGATATTCTGAGTATGCATCTGGAAAGCACCTCGCGGTGGAGTCGACAATCTGATCTATGTGTGGCAGGGGATAAGGGTTCTTAGGACATGCCTTGTTGAGGTCGGTGAAGTCGATGCACATCCGGAGCTTGCCGTTCGCCTTGGGGACGACGACCGGGTTCGCGAGCCACTTCGGGTGGATGACCTCACGGATGAATCTGGCCTCCAGGAGCCGCGCCACCTCTTCACGGATGAAGGCTTGGCGCTCCGGGGCCTGCCACCGCACCTTCTGCCGGACGGGCCTTGCGTCCGGCCACACGGCGAGACGATGCTCGATCACCTCCCTAGGGACCCCGGGAATATCCGCCGGTCTCCACGTGAAGACGTCGGCGTTTGCCCGCAGGAAGGAGACGAGCGCGTCTTCTTATTTGTCGTCCAAGAGACCACCAAGATATCTTCTTATTTGTCGTCCAAGAGACCACCAATCTTGGTGGTCTTGGACGGGTCATCGCCCAAGGCGACCTCCTTCACGGGGACCTCGTCGCCTGAGGCCATCCGCTGCCTCGGGGCATGCGAGCAGAGGCGTTGGGCCTCTCGTCGCCGCCCGCGGGCTTGGACACCACGGCGAGGCTGTTCGCGCGCTGATCCATGCAAGCCAGCGCGATCTTGAGGTCGCCGTGGACGGTGATGGGGCCGCTGGGGCCCGGTATCTTCGTCTGGAGGTAGGCGTAGTGGGTGGCCGCCATGAACTCCACCAGCACGGGCCTTCCTAGGACCGCGTTGTAGGGCAGATTGAGGTTTGCCACATCGAAGTCCAAACGCTCGGTGCGGAAGTTGGTGGGGCCACCGAAGGTGACCGGGAGGTCGATGTGACCTAGCGGCCATGTGTACCCCGGCGTCACGCCGATGATCGGCTGGGACGGTTGGAGCTTCATCCCCGGGGCCTTGATGATGTCAAAAGCCGCAGTGGATAGAATGTTGAGGGCTGCGCCGCCGTTCACCAGGACGCGCCTCAACTTCACATTGCAAACGGTGGGGGAGACCACCATCGCGAGCTGCCCTCCCCGAGCAACGCATGGCGGGTGGTCAGTCTAGTCAAAGGTGAGGGTGACCTCCGACCAACGCGCCCGCCGCGTCGCCTCATGGGTAAGTACGGCGGCCAGAAGCTCGCGCTTCATAGCCTTGAAGCTGCGGCGAGAAGCGTGGGGGCACGCTCCCCCATCGACGGTGGCGACGGTGGCCTCGGGTTCCTGGAAACCCAAGTCCTCGTCGCCATCGTCGACATCCTCGGTGGGGGCCTTTTGGTTGGCCTCGCTTCGCCGGTTGCCGGCGGAAGTCGCCGGGGCCTTGCCCTCGCAGCGTTCCTGCCTCCTCTCCTCCTCCCACTTCCTCGTCCGCTCGGCCAAGTTTTTGACCGCGCGACAGTCAGCGAGGTCGTGGAGGGAGGTGTTGCGCACTGTGCACCACTTTCCTGTCGGGCGCTCCCCGCCGGGAGCGCCGGCTTCCTTGCACGGGGCCCACGAAGCGCCCTCGGCAGCGAGGACGTGACCCTCGTTGTCAGAACGGGCCGATGTCACGCCCAAAAATTCACTAACCCGAATTCCAAGCAGAATGTGTATTAAAACCCCTGTTCAGGACGAGCCAGGGTACACAAACGACAATGTTGACATACAGATCCACGTCTTACAGACATCATAAATAAATCTCTTACAGAAATGCAGCGGAAAAAGATAAACAAGCTATTCTAGTTAACTAGACGCTCGCAGCATGACAACTCCATTCCACAGGCATCCTTGACGGAAACCACAAGCCTACTCAGAATAATCTCCATCTGAAACATACTCCACCTCTGGTGTGGGGAAAAATAAAGCAAGACTGAGTACTACCCACTGTACTCAACAAACAAATCATACCGGAATAGGAGTAATGATGCAAATTATAACAAAGGAGGCTAAATGGGCCATTTGCATAAAATACGCATTTGAATGCAATGGTTGAATACAGTAAAACAGTTGAGTAAATTAATCAAAATTAAACCATCACAGTCCAACGCTTCACCACGTTGCAACAGGCCCAAACCACCACCTGAACTACACCAGTTCCATTAAATCAGGTTATTAAGATTATAACTAATCACGGCGAATCTGGTTGATCGCCCATAACCACGGGCACGGCTATTCGAATAGTTTTACTCTGATCAGAGGTGTACAACTGTACCCACAAGACACAGTCCCACAACATGCTACCGTGCGCCAACATACCACCACGGTACACCGGAAAAGGAGCTGTGACAGGACCCCTCGCACAACCCCTCCTAACCTAGCGCACCACACCTCAGGTTTCACCCCCACCTTTACACCAAGGCGGGTAGCCCCCTCTCGTGCCTAGGTGAATCCGACAGCCGATCAACGAGTAAACCCCTGTCGACCCAACTCCATCACGCCCACCCTTGCCTGGGTACATCGGCTAGGAAAAAGTCATACTACAAATCCAGCCATTACCCATGCTGGCTTGTGGAAAGTACGATAAGTCTTCCAGGGTTTCCCGTGAACCAGTCCTTAATCGTCATGAGCACGACCATCAAAACCATGTGCTCACAACCCACCATTAATCAGGTTTTAGTTGAACCATTAATTTAATCATCCACGATTAACCGTCGTGAACTACATGAAATAACCATCACTAAGTATAGTGAAACATGAGTTATCCCCTTTAATGTGCTAAAGTTACTGAGCAGGCTAAGCATGTGCTAACCTAGCGACTATTCAAATTACTTCCCAAGCTATCAAAGGAATACGATAATTGAAATATAAGGCTGAATACAATAGGTAAATAAACCCATAGATGACATTATAAAAACAATGCAATATTTAGAGAAAAATAGGGCTTTTGCAATTTAGGTACAATATGATCAAATGAATAAATATGACTTGCCTTGCTCCTGCACTGGGTCGACCTCGGCAACAACCTCGAAGTAAACCGGAGCGTCGGAATTACCGGAATCTAAACGACAAACAAAGCACACAAGCAAACAGGCAATAAGTCTACTGAAACAGTGAACAAAACCATTTTTAATGGATTCTAGACATTTTTATGAATTTTCTGCAACTTGAACGGACTAAAACGGAGTCCGGATGAATTAGCTATGAATTTTAGAAGATTAACTGTGTTTTTACTAAAACAGAAAATCCTTAATTAATTTATTGCGCAATAAACCCCTAGGGCTGACGTCAGCGGCGGCGTCAGCGCTAACGTCAACCGGGCTAGGGCTGACGTCAGCCGCTGCGGCGATTAGGGCTGACGTCAGCCGCGGCGGCGGCGGGGAGGCGACGTGGCGGCCACGCGGCGTACGCGTGGCGCTGACGGCGGCGACCACGCGGCGCGCGCGTGGCGCCAACGCGGCGGCCACGCGGTGGCCAAGCCCCAGCCGAGGGCGGCCATGGCGCGGCGGCGTCGCGGCGGCCGGCGCGAGCGCGGGCGCGGGCGCGGTGCGGCGGCGGCTTGCGCGGGCGTGGCGCGGAGCGGAGCTGCGGCGGATAGCGCGACGCCGAGAGGGGAGGGAGAGGGGTGGCGGCGGTGCTTACCGGAGGGGGAGAAGAAGGCGGCGGCGGCGCTAGGGTTAGGGGAAGGCGGCGGCGCAAGGGGGAAAACGGAGAGGAGGACGTGGGGAGTAGAAATTTATAGGGGTCCGGGGCTAGGGCTCGGCCGGCGGCTCCGGATTTCTCGTCGGAGTTCGGCCGGCGCGAGGAAGACGGATGGAGGGGATGTGCACTTTTCTCGGGCCGTGGCCTTGGGCCGGCTCGAGGGGGAGAGGGGAGCGGCGGCGGCTCGGCTTGGGCCGGGAGCGGAGAGGGGAAGGGGGCGGCGGCTTGGGCTGGCCCAGGAAGGAGGAGGGAGGTGGGCCGGCGGCCCAAGAAGAGGAAAAAGAAAAAGAAAATGGAAAAGAATTTTCCAAGGATTTGTTTATTGCGGTGGAGGGTTTTAAATTCGTTAAAATTATTTCTAGGGCTCTGAAAATTCCACTAAAAATCCTGTTAGTGTATTTTAACACGGGGAACTCAAGAAAAATCCCACCTTGCCATTTCCACTTGATTAAATACATTTTAAAATTAGAATTTTGCTCTTGGTTAAGAAGAAAATTTATTTTAAACGATTTATCTCACGAATTTTAACCTGAAAAGCAAACTTCGGGGTGTGACAGCCGACCTCTTCTTCCTCCTCCTTTCCCGCCGCCCAGAACGGGCGGCGGACTCGGGGGCAGCCGGAGCCTCCGCTCCAGAGCCGGAGGAGTTCCAGGTCCAGGCCTCCTCCTTGCGAGCCACACGGTCCGCGAGCTCAAAAAGCTGTGTGGTGGTCTGGGGCTCCTTGGAGGCTATTTTTTCGAGC
This sequence comes from Oryza officinalis, assembly GCA_008326285.1. NCBI lineage: Eukaryota > Viridiplantae > Streptophyta > Magnoliopsida > Poales > Poaceae > Oryza > Oryza officinalis. The sequence goes on along the minus strand of BDMV01000003.1, from coordinate 4,100,282 downwards.
ATGCGGTTGTGCCACACACCCCCCTGAATGCGTAGATGACCGCATGTGCGGGAATGCAGGGTATGGTGTTGCGGACTGGGCAGAACAGCTGGATGTACGAGCGGAGAGACTCATCGTCCCTCCGCTGTACTGCGTGCAAGTCCACCTATTCGCCTGGGCGTGGGTACGTGCCTTGGAAGTTCGTTGTGAACTGCTGGCACAAGGCCTCCCAAGAGTGAACCGACGCGGGTAGCAAGTTCATCAGCCAACCCCGCGCCTGGCCCTTCAGGGCCATGGGAAAGAAATTCGCCATGACCCTGTCGTCACCCCCCGCGGCCTCTATCCCAGTTATGTAGATCTGGAGGAACTCAGCGGGGTTGACACTCTCATCGTATTTTTCGGTGATGGTGGGCCAAAACCTCGGGGGCCATCGGACATTCCGAAGACTCGCCACGAAGGCTCGACAGCCGGCACAACCGACCGAGGACATGGGGGGCCTGCCCCCATGACCAGTGTGGGACAGCGGTCCAGAGAAGGAGGCGCCTTCCGTTGCATGGGCGGCGCGACGAGCGTCGCGCCGGCGCTCGATATCGAGCCGGGCGTCTGGCCCCCCATGCATGCTCTCGTGACGCCAGCGGCTAGCCGGGGGCGTCGACGAGGGGATCGTGGACGAGCGACGTGTGTTGGCCGTCACTCGTCGGGCCCTCCGTCTTGATTATGTAGAGCTGGCAGTGGTAGCGCCAGACGTCCCGGCGGCGGACGACCGCCGGTCGGTGCCTAACTGCTGTTGCGCCGTCATGACCAAGTCGGCCACATCGTCCAGCCAACGCTAGACTGGGATCTCCGGATCGGGGACGACAGGCGGGTGACGCAAGAGCGCACCCGTGGCCTGGAGCGCGCCCTGAGGCGTGCCGCCATCGCTGTAGGTGAGGCGGCGGCGAACTCCGACGCGCCGTCCCCCTCCGCCGCCCGCCGGCGGTGAGGTCGCGGATCCCTTTGGTTCTTCGGGCGGCTTTCCCCGCCTAGGACTTCGGCGGGAGGGAGACGACAGAGCGCGAGCCTGGTGACGGGGGTTCGGGTCCCCGTCGTCGTCGCTGGCACTCGAAGAAGGGTCGTAAGCCACCGCCTCTTCGGCCATAGGGCTTACTCGGTGAAGCTTGGCGCACACGAAAGAAAATGCGGAGCTAGGAAAACACGCACGCGCCCCCTACCTGGCGCGCCAGCTGACGGAGGGTTAGCTCCTCAACGGGGGACAGAGAGGGCCTCCCTTTGCCAGTTCGACCGGGGGCGCAGGGTGAAATCCCTTGCTCCTAGTGTGCAAAAATCCGTGGAAGACACAGAGACTCGAGTGTTTAGACAGGTTCGGACCGCTGGGGAGCGTAATACCCTACTCCTGTGTTTGGTGGATCTGAGAATGGGAAGACCGGGAATACAAGTGTTGTTCTTTTTCTTCCCTCTCTCCCCCTTCTATTCAAGCCTGGGCCTCCTTTTATATGTCAAGGGGCTACCACATGGGCCACAAGCTGCCTAAGATAGAAGGAAAATATTCTTCTACATTTAAGGGTTGTCCTGTTGCTTGACTCGGAAGCCATTGCACAGACGCTACGGCAGGGCCCTCGCTCGGTCATGCGGCTGACGCGGGGGACGCCCGTGTCAAGCTCCATTAAATGGAGGAGGACTTCTGTGATCCACTTGCGTTGGGAATCGGGAATTATCTGACCGGAGCTGGCATACCAACTCCGGCTGAGGGACGAGAGGCAAAAAGCTCTCATCATTCTGATGGAACGGGGCAAGGCGTGCCATGCGCCGCTTGGCACACGTGCAGCGCACAGGCGCCCTGCCACCACCTCATCCGCGATCTGGCCAGTCTATGACCGGTCAATCGCTGCGACCGGTTGCAAACTGGCTACACACGCGTCATGCCGCATTAAATGCGGCGTGCCGCGCTCACCTAACCTCACGCACGTGGCTCCAGCGCCAAAGGGGGTCGGGGCGACCCAGGCCTCAGGGAAGGTCTGGGAATGGCCCGACCCTCGGGGGAAAACCGGGAGGGCGACCGCCACGCCACCCCTGGGCCCGACCCCTCCGGGGGACACGCCACGTGGGTGCGTGGGGCTGCCCGTCCCTTTGGTCTCGATACCCCCGGGCCCGTATCACCGACAAAGTCAATGACTGATTTAGCTGTATCGGCCGGACCTTGTATAAGGTTTTGTTGGTATCGACTAAATCAGCTTATTAGCCTAGATTGGCATAAGGTATCTACCGTCCCGAAAAACATTCAAAGACTTGATTGTCTAGATGTCACATATCTTTTTACACTTTGTGATGCATCAGCCCTAGTCCTATTAGAAACATGATCTCTAGTCTGTCTCTTGTTTGTAATAGGGTAGCATCGGGGTTTCAGCCGATCTTATCTGATATGACTGCCTAACTTTGTTTAAATTCTTTTAACTATTGCTTTTCATGTTATATCTGCCCCTTATACAAGGATCTCACTTTAGTTAAATATATCAAGTTTGTCTCGATATATTTATCTAGATTGATATTCCTGTATAAGGCTGTATCGGAGTATTAGCCGATACATTATCTATCTTGACCTAATTATGATTACATCGGCTAGTATCTAATCTCTGCTTATAGATTATATATTTACAACTGATGAAGCATAATTAGGGTTTGCTTCATATTATCTATCATACACCTTACAGCCGATTCGGTCAGATCGCATCGGCTAGGTCCATATGTGTTAACGTCAAAATTTGGTAAGCCCCGAAGTCATCATCGGCTTTGGAATCATATCGGCTTCAGAGTCCTGGGATGAGCCAATGGATATATCAAGTTGCCAGCAGTTGGATTCTTAATGAATTCGGTTAAGGAAATTAATCAATTAAATAAAGCTTATCCAGAAGAGACTGAGTTGGAGGAGGATGCAGCATGGTAAGTTATCTATTAATTAGGTAAAGTCAATTAGTTTCCTTTTAATTTTAGGAAAGATTGTTTAGAGTCCGAATAGGACTTGTATTTTTTACTTTATCTTTAGGAAAGTTTGTGTCTTGTCCAATAAGGACTAGTATCTGCTTATGGGTATAAATATGTACACCCAGGGTCTATGTAATTTATCTCTCGATCAATACAACTACTCTTGGCGTATCGCCACCCTCTTTCTCAAGGTTTTACTTATCGATCGGCGGAACTTGGCACCTGACGTGGGGCTACATCGGCTTTCGATCTCTGGCGAAAGGGTATGTCCTACGTTCCGTCGGCCCTACCTATTTATTATATATCTTAGTTAATCTAAATCGATTATTTAATTTCGTTGTATCGGCTGAGCTTGCTTTAGAGTATTTGCTGGTATCGGCTAAATTGTTTTGTCGATCTAGATTAGCTAAGGTATCTACCACTCTAAAAATCAGTCGGAGGCTTGATTTTTAATTGTCTAGATATTATGTTTCTTTTCATACTTTAGTGCATCGGCCCTAGTCATGCTTAGAACCATAATCTCTAGCCTGCTTCTTGACTGTAATAAGGGTTTGATTGGGGTTTCAGCCGATGAGTTATCTTGACGTTGCATCGGCTCACAAGGATTACATACAAATTGGATTTAGCTGATGACAACAAAGGTTTCATTGATTATCTAATCGTTTGGATTTAATGACATCGGATCTCTAGCCGATGTATGCTTTAACCTTCGGATCAGCGCTTATTCTATCATATTGCATCGGCTGGAATTACTCCATCGGCTTGTCAGTCGATCGGCTATTTGATCTACTGTTTATATATCTTGTCAGTTGCAGGATCAAACTAACTGGCACGCCCGCATCTCATCAATTTTAGGACTTGCACTGGAGCTAAGTAGATCTCCCAGGCCTTTATGTGCCACACGCAGGATCTACGTCAACACATCTTTTGGCACGCTCGACGGGACAGATTTTGCGTCAACAATATGGTACGTCATCGGCTTATCGACCGATCGGCTATCGTATATCTAACTGTTTTTATTTGTATATCTTGTTGGTTGCAGGATCAAACCAACTGGCACGCCTTGAACCTGTTTTTTTTTAAGATTTGGACCTGCACTGGAGTGAAGCAAATCTCCCAGGCCGTCGTATTTTGCATCAACACCTGAGCCTGCTTGGTTATCTTCTCATTGCCACAGAACCCAAGCTCCTAATTAACCTCTTTTGTGTATCATTGGTGACTGGCTCCGGCGAGCACGGGTTTGCACCCGCGAGACGGCAGCTGCAGCGAGGAAGGGACCCCGGAGGAGGCGCCTTGGTCCTTCTCTTTTGTATGGTCGGTAAAGGGCATAGAGAAACCACTTTCTTGACAAGCCCAGCTGTGATCGGAAGAGATGCGGGGGTTGACGCTGTCGAGGGAGGGGGGAAGGCGGCGCTGGAGCGGACAGCCTGGCGTCATCACGAAAACAGAGCCCCCGTCAGCCACCCCCACGAGTGTAGACCACGAGCCGCTATTGCCTACAAGCTTCTTCTGTGTCGACCAACAAAAACTTGTCCTCGATATCGTTTTGAACCGTGCCATTTGAACGTTGCTCATCTCTTGCGCCCAAAAAACCACCACCAATTTGCTGCACTTGTGTTGCCGCCATCTCTCCTTGCTCACATAGCGCCATTGACCCGGGCTGGCCACCGTCCAGCTCGGCACTGGAGCATGGCGCCTCATTCCGATCGCCAAAGATCTCGATGTTCGAGTATGGCACGTCTTGAAATGCAACAGCTTCGCTCAAAGACTGATCACACGTCGTAACTTCGGTGCCCAGTGACTGATCAAGTGTCATGCCGGTATCCTCAGAAAACTAACGCTGAGCGCTTCTGTCGAAACCTAATTTCGGCAATGAGAAAAGGTGATAGCGCACAAGCGCCAAATATGATGGGTTAGTGGACAAAAAGATCTAGACAGGTTCAGGCCTTCTATAAAGAAGTAATACCCTACTCCTGTTTCGGAGAATTAATCCGCCGAGTTGTGTATTGATCTCGTGATCTGTATATGGGTGTAGAAAAGCTAAGCTATTTGTTATTGCTCTATGCCTCTCAAGGAGCGTCTTGTCCTCCTTATATAGGTTCAAAAGGCAGACTCATAAGTCGGAGACCCAACTACATACGGTATAGGACTCTTAAGCATCATCTAAAACACTACCGACTTAGGATTATAAGCCGTTCCTTAATACACAAGGCAATGTAATACTTAAGTCTTAAGCCGTTACATAATCACCACCTATAACCTATTCCTTATATCAGTCGGATAGACTAACCGTGTAGGTATATGGTACTCATAATCTCCACAACATGGTTTCAGTTTGAGGAAATTATATCTTTCCCTACCATGTTAGTATGAATCTTCCCCTTTTGGTTGATATTACTGCATTTTCTTTTGCAATATCAGCGGCGGACTAATAATGCTATAGTTGATGCTGATGCTCTGCATTTGGGCTGGTCTTGTGGACAGTTGACGCCATAGACTGGAGCAGTGTCCGCGACGGCCGACGGTAACTTGGTTGGCCTCGGGTGCTCTCTCGTTCATGGCGCGGCCATCATGAGCAATGTTTTCCACATCGCCGGCGAGTCGGCGACAACCTAGTCATCAACTGGTAGCGCAGAATGGCGGCACACCGGCACCTGCTCCCTTCTTGATTAATCACATCTTCTATTTTCATTAATGCAGTGGATTGTACATTACCAGCCTCACCGTTTGGCTTTTTCAAGCATTTATAAATAAAACTTTTATATATGTGTTTTTAATGATCTAAAATCAAAGACTAAAAACTACGATAAAAAACTTTAAAATTAATTTTAAATTTAAAATTAAAAATTTAAATTTTGAGTATAAACGAGAAGACGACGCTCTACCGCATTACCGCTGTTTACTCTACCCAAACACTCATTTGCACCCAGCTCCTCCGCGTCATGTACAGCAACGGCGCTAGGAAGGAGGAGAATGAGAGGAAGAGAAGAAGAGTTAGCCGTTGGTATATAAGTTTCACGTGGGTTTTACTTGTCATATATGTCAAAACTAATCGTTATATTATCAAAGACTAAAGTTAATACGATATTATAAATTAAAATTAACACAATATTATAAGTTAAAATTAATCATATATATTATTTTGATTAAGAAACGTATTTTAGACTCGATGATAAATTTAGAAACATAAAGGAAACTTATTCCTTTACATTTCCCTTCTACTAAGTCGGCCCAGCACAAATCCCCCCACACTAAACAGCCGAATTTTTTTTGTTTTTAGATTTTTTTTTTAATATTTACAGAAATATTATAGCGCCGGAAAAAATTACAAAAATAGATCCTGCCGCCCTTTGAAAGGGCGGTAAGCTGACGTGGCACACGGCGCCGTGTGCGTCTTGACGGCGCGCACGGGCCGTGGTGTGGCAAAATTGCTCCGAGGTCCCTTGCCGCCCTCTGCAAGGGCGGCAACATCCCTACCCCCTGCCCCTACGCCTTCCCGAGTTTACACGCGTTTTTCAAAAATTCCAAAAGAGAACTACTCCGAAAATTTTCATAAACTTAATGACTACACTATCATTTTCGAAAGTTTCGAAAATATTTTCGGACAACTCCAAAAATATACAGAATCTTATTTTGCTTCCCGAATTCCGAAAATCTTTCGGATAGCTCCGAAAATTTGCAGAAACCTAAATTTGTAGTGTATCTATACCATACAAGACCCAGCAGAAGAAAGCAGTCACCGGATGCGCAGGTGAAAGCAGTCAAAGCACCGGATGCTTTCGCCGGAGAAACAGCGGCGCGCAAGTGGGTGATGGGACGTGGGAGCGGGCGGCTATACGGCGTCGAGGATGACCGTGCGCAGGTGCGTCAGAGTGGTTTGCGTAGCTGCCTTGGGTTCCAGGTTCCAGCACACAGGATAGGGATGGAAGGTGGTGCTGCGCGCGGATCGGCCGGTGTGGGACACAACAGCGACGGTGCGGTTGGCACCGCCCGGCGTGGCCTGCCGGCTGGCGCTCCCGACTTGGCGCTGGTGTCTTCCGCTGGCGCGCGACGCGTGTGCGTACTGCCGCGACGCGTCCGCCGGTGCGTGACTGAACTGGCCAGGCCGGGGGCTGGCTGTTTAGGAATTTTTTGTATTTTTAGAATTTTTTTTAATATTTACAGAAATATTATAGCGCCGAAAAAATTTGCAAAAATAGACCCTGCCGCCCTTCGCAAGGGCGGCAAGCCGACGTGGCACACGCGCGCTGGACGGCGCGGGACGGCCGTCAAGGAGGAGCTGGGCGTTTTGCACTCTGCCCCCTTGCCGCCCTTACAGAGGGCGGCAGGCCTGCCCGCCTATAAAACCCAGCCGGCTGCTTTCAGGAGGCCATTCCCTCCTCACCTCTCCACATCCAAAAAAAAAAGGAGAAGGGGAGGAGAAGAAAAGAAGAGGCGAAGCCCTACCGGTTTCAAACTTCGATTTCAGGTAATATTCGTAGATTATATACGTGACTAAATATATGATGTTAACTAGGATATCACTTGTATTTTTGTAGAACTTTGGTTGGATAAATGCATTGTATGAAATAGGGTTTTACCTGTGGTACTATATAAATATATATTGTTAGATGTAGGTAACTTAGTAGATCTGTAGTATTTGTAGTTATTAGGTTTGTAGTTTTAAATGTTGTTGAGTAACATTGCAATAGAATATATAAAAATTTAGGTACGTTGCAAAGAAGATATTACACTGTAGTCGTTTATTATGTAAAATAATGGCCTAGTAATTAACTTTACAGATATGTCCAGTAAACTTATATTTCAACTATACCATGGTCAAGGAAACGTCCGTTATGGGCCAACTGGGGTAGATCTGTCAGAATTTATTGTAACAGCAAGGGGAATTGATAGGCCAGCTGAGAGGAGTGTACCTTCTATAAAAAAATGGTTGATGCGGGGCTTGGGAGTTGATCCACAGACTAGTGACATTACAATCTATGTTGTAGTAAGTCGGGCAACAGAGGGTTTTTATTGGGAACTAATGCCGGTTCAAAACTCTGGGATGTGGAGATGGTATGTGGAGAATGCATTGCAACGTGGGTGGCCTCTAGCTATGGTTCCGTATGTTCATCCGAAGGATCCAAGTGTACAGATGAACATGGATGATGGCGAGGGGCCAAGTGCAGAAGTGAATGAGATTGAAGTGGATCAGGTCAATGCACCAGAGGAAGATGGAGTAGCTCCAGTAGTAGCTCCAGTAGGCATGCAACCTGGTGGAGTGGCTGACGAGGGGGAGACTGTGGGTGCCATTGTGGACGAAATGGAAAAAGAGGATCGTGACAACGAGCGTGTGGAGGAAGATGATTCGTCAGATGATGACGAGAACAATATTAATCCAGCTGAATGGGCTAGTGATGATTTTTCTGGTTTGGTCATCTCTGAAGGGGAAAATGTGAGATGGGAGTACAAGGAAAACGAGATTATCGAGGGAGCGAGGTATGGTAATGGAGAAGACATGAAGGAGGCGGTGAAGCATTATGCAGTGTCACTTCATAGGGAGTTTTGGGTTGCCAAGTCTAACCGGACACAATATGAAGTTAGGTGTGTTAATGAAAAAGATGGGTGTCCGTGGAGAGTGCACGCCTATAAGGGGAAATGGAAGGACTACTGGACAGCGTCGGTCGTTACGAAACATACTTGTTATCTACCTGGTGTTCAGAAATACCACAGGAACATTACATGTGCATTTGTTGCATCTGAGATGTATGCGCATGTCGTGGACAATCTGGCATATGAACCGAAGTCAATAATCCGACATATCGAACAGACATTCAAGTATACAATTAGCTATGCCAAGGCGTGGAGGGCCAAACAGAAAATAATAGAGATGAGATTTGGAACTTATGAAGCCTCATATGACAATTTGCCACGTCTGCTATCTGTTATCCAACAAAGAAACCCTGGGACCTCTTGTGCACTCAAGACATTCCCCTCAATTGAACATCCTGGCAAGACTGTGCTGCAAAGAGCGTTCTTAGCTCTACATGCATGCAAGATGGCATTCGTGCACTGTCGTCCAGTTCTTTGTATTGATGGCACATTTTTGACCGGGAAGTATCGGGGCCAGATACTAACAGCAATTGGGGTAGATGGGAACAATCAGGTATTACCGTTGGCATTTGCTTTTGTCGAGAGCGAGAACACCGACAGCTGGTACTGGTTCCTCCATCTGGTTAAGACAGAAGTTGTTGGTATGAGGCCCAATGTGTGTCTAATACATGACAGGCACGCCGGTATGCTTCGAGCGATAGAAGAGTTAAAGTTTGGGAGTATGGAAAGAGGATACCCTGGCCAGTGGGAAGATGTACAAAGCAGGTGGTGCATGCGTCATATGGGAGCTAATTTCTTCAAGCAATTTAAGAACAAGGAGTTGATGAACATGTTCAAGAGGCTATGCAATCAGAACCAGGAGAAAAAATTCAATGAGCTTTGGAAGAGATTAGATGAGTTGACAGGCAAATGTAGTGACCAGCGTGCAACAAGACCAGCGGCCGCTGTACCTGACCCTCCTCAAGCACTCGGAGCTCTCCCAACAGACAGTGTAACATTGGTTAGAAGAACTGGGGAGCAAATTCGAAAATTTTCTCAGTGGATTGAGAATGAGCCAAAAGAGAAATGGGCTAAGACTTATGACACAGGTGGTGCTAGATATGGTATAATGACAACAAATTTGGCGGAAGTTTACAACTGGGTGATGCGCGGTGTCCGTGGACTCCCACTAGTTGGTATAGTGGAGTTCATTTTACATGGGACATGCAAGTATTTCAGGGAGCGGTTCCAAGCAGTTTTTCCCTCTATGCCGAACAACAACATTTTATTTGGAACTTTCATGGAGAAAAAACTAGCGGAGTGGCGTGCAAAGGCCATGAAACATCGAGCTCTAGTGCAAGGTACCCAACAACACAGGTTTGAGGTACTCTGCCAAGACAAGGCAGGCAGGGGTATCTACCGCAAGAGAGTAAAGCAGGAGTGCGTTCTCAAAGACGACGGCACATGTCACTGCTCCTGTAGAAAGCCGACGCTGCTCCACAGGCCATGCACCCATGTCATTTCCGCGGCATCTGAGTGTGGCATCCAAGATGCAGTATATGTGTCACAATACTTCTCCAAGCAAGCAATATATCACACATGGAGTGGCGAGATTTTTGGCTTCGGTGTAGCTGGGGAGTTCACAAAGATTAACGATCCGATAATCTATATTCCTGACCCAACGAAACTCCGAGACAAGGCGGGACGGAGGAAGACTCGGCGCATCCGCAACGATATGGACGAGTCGGAGGCAGGCAGGGTGAAGCGGTGCAGCAAATGCGATGAACGTGGCCACACCTACAAGTATTGTCCTGAAGACAAGGAAAAACCAAGTGCGGCAGAGGCAGGTCTATCAGGATCAGCAGCAGATGGAGCTCGCCCTACGGGTGAAGGCACTACTTCAAGGCGACCCCGTCCTAGACGTTCTCGTGGAACGTCCGGTTACGTGGTGTAGTTCGTGTGTTGTATGTTGGCAAAAGGCTTTGCTTGTAATTTCGTTCGAACTTATCGATATGTTCGCATTGTGTTGTGTTGCGAACCACTTGTTAGACTTCCGCATGTAATGTCTTTATGTTTTACGGCTTGTAATTTTGTTTTATGTTATTTCATTCTCGTTACGTGCCTTTGTGTAACGAAAGTTATGTTCTCAATAATCTGCACTCTTGCATGTCTCTATAAGTATTCTTCCGTTTCAGATAACTTGTTTTTACAATTATATTATTACCTTCTTATTTACCCTAACATGTAACACGTTATTTGCAGAGATGGCACATCCTGAGTTGTTGGATCCGGCGATAGATCAGCGCCACCGGTCGTACCTTACTGCGGTGGAGGGGGCTCAGCTTGGGACGTTCCGTCCACGGTCGTCACGCGAGCGACTTTTGGTTCACGACTCCTTCGTCGAGAGGTATGGTTTTACTGTGTTCACGACACCGGGCTTACCTTACTACGGTGGAGGGGGCTTAGCAATGTGTTCATTTTAACGTCTGGTATTATTTCGCTTTCGCAGGTTGCGTGAGGCCGGTCTCTTACCGTTGGCTCGGCTAGTTGAGGCCGCCACCGGCGACGCTGACGTGACGAGACGTTGGGACCCGGACAGGTCCCTCCTAGCAGCGTTGGTCGACCGGTGGAGGCCGGAGACGCACACTTTTCACCTGCCGTGCGGTGAGGTAGCCCCTACCCTGCAGGATGTCTCGTACTTGTTGGGGCTACCGCTCGCGGGAGACGCTGTCGGGCCAGTTGACATGGGTGTGGACTGGAAGGACGAGCTGACGGCACGTTTCGCACCCGTGCAGCGCCTACCAGGTCTACCGCTCGAGCCGTTGCAGCAGCACCGCAACACCGGGCCTACGAAGAGGTGGCTGCTTCAGTTCACTGTAAGTTCTTTCTACCTAAACTGACGTGTATTATGTACGTAACTTGTAAAGTGCCTAACATTTCATCCAACGCTTGCAGGTTGACCAGCTACCGGAGGAGGCCGACGAGTACTCCTTCAGCCGTTGTTTGGAGGCGTACTTGTTGTGGCTTTTTGGGTGGGTGATGTTCTGTGGTAGTCACGGACACTCGGTCGACCGGGGTCTCGTGCACTACGCCAGGAGCATCGCCGACGCCGCGGTCGGTGAGGTGCCTCAGTGGAGTTGGGGCTCCGCGTTGCTGGCGGCTCAGTACCGTGGCCTCTGCGAGGCTTGTACCAGGACGGACCCTGGCGCGATCTTCGGTGGGTGCCCTCTCTTCATTTCTCTTTGGGCGGCTGAGAGGTTTGCGATCGGCCGCCCCCTTGTGGAGCACCACCCTTACGACGCGTCGCTGTACGAGAACAGACCGGCGGTCGACTACCCAACGATGGGTACTCTGTGGTGCCGGCGTCAGGTACGTCGCTAGTATTTGGTAATGTTGTCCTACTATTGTTAACTTCATCCTACGTCACACTGACCTTATTGTATTGCAGCGCCGATGGGCTCACGTGCAGGTTAGGCGGTCGTACGCGGAGTTTGTGATGGAGTTCGACCGCCTTCTGCCGACGGACGTAGTGTGGGAGCCCTACAGTGCCTTGCTTACCCACAGTCGGGCGCCGCTAGGCCTGTCCACACTCTGCACGAGGGACCAGGCGTACTGGATGACTACGGTTCCGATGGTGTTCGACATCTGTGTCGAGCCGCACGCACCTTACCGCGTGATGCGGCAGTTCGGCTTCCGTCAGTCCTTTCCAGTCCCGTTTCCGGCGGGCGTCACGGCTGCCGTTCACCGGTAAGCCGTTTTACTACGATTTAATATGTTGCATTAACATCGGGCTGTCCATAATAATTTGCTTTGTTTGTCGTTCGCCCTAATACAATACATTAATTTGCAGGTACTCGCGCAAGGGTCAGCACTCAGCTGGTCACTGGCCTGCCAAGTTGGGGCCTTTTCTCGACGACTGGTTGCTTGCTACCGAGGAGGTCGTGGACCACGCGGGAGAGCCACACACGGAGGAGGGGTATGAGGCGTACCTACGTTGGTACCAGCCACGCACCCGTACTAGAGTCACCTACGCTCCGACGGAGCAACAGGCCCACGCCGCGAGCGCCAGAGACCTCTACGCCAGGCACCGCGACCAGGACTTCGCTCGTGCGGTGAGTACCTTGCATCGCACCATCGTCTCATCATCCTTTCTGTTGGACAAAGGCTACGAATATTTACGTTGTAATTAACCGTGCAGGCCGTTGAGTGCAACAGGGTCGTCGTTGATGCTACAACGGCGATCCAACGGTTAGGCGCGGGGATTGAGGTGGGGGCAGACGAGCACCTGTCGACGTACACGCGGATACGGGACTCGATGCGCTCGGTTCTCCGTGCGCTGACCTGTCGTGCTGCCGACGTTGCTCAGGCAGACGCAGCACCACAGGTGCGTCCCCGACCGACTGCTCCTCGTCCAGCTGCGCACGTTCCTAGGCCGACACCCCCTCCCTTCGGAGGTACGTATATTCAAGGTCTATTTGTACATCATCAATCAATTGATACTCAATTTATGTGTAAGCTTACAAGTGTCGCGTCGTCGATGTGTAGGCTTCGCTCAGCCTGGGACGACGCCGGGCGCCCACTCCTGGCAGGCTGCGGGGTCATCGTCACAGGCAGGTGCGTCGGCCTCGCTGTCTACACAGTTTTGGCAGGACGCCGGGACTTCGTCACAGCCGGGCGGCACGTCTGTTGCGTCGGCCTCGCTGTCTGCGCAGTTCTGGCAGGACGCCGGGACTTCGTCTCAGCCGCCCGGCACGTCTTGGCAGGGTCCTACCGGGACTTCGTCCGAGCACGGGTGGGCTTCCGCCACGCACTTCGACCTTAGTGACTTCGACTTCCCGGACATTATCGGTCCCTCACAGCTTGGAGGCGCACCGCCGGTGCACACGCAGGAGCAGTCGCCCTCCACCCCACTCCCAGACCCTCGCGCTACCCGTGCTGTCCCACCGGATCGCTTCACGTACTCCCAGGACCACGTGCGAGCACAGGCCCGGAGGACCAAGCGGGGTCGCGGCGCGAGTCACGGCCAGTAGAGCAGACATCTCTTTATTTTTCTTTACATTCTTGTACTATATGGTTGTAAACTGAATATGTTGTTGTTTATATTCGGGACTCGCATTCCTACACTTCGCTGTTACGTTTTCCAAAAACAGGAGTCCCTTTCGCCACATGGACGAGTACTTTCGGTCGAGCCGATGCAGCTTTCTTTATTCGCGTGCGATACGACTGCGGAATGGCTTCTCATGCCCTTACATGTCACATCAGCATATGTCCAATCTTACTTTCGGCGAGAATTCCGCCCTCTATAAGGGCGGAAGGCCTTACTCCGCCCATATATAGAGTGGCAGGGTGCTCATTTCAACCGGTCCAACCGAAGGAAAAAAAAGAGAGGTGACTAAGAAGGAGAAGAGCTGCGAAGCATTGTTGCTGTGCTTATTCGAGCGCAGGTTAGTACAATATTCCGACGTATGGTTATATTTTGTGTCGCATACTAGTGTAATTACCATGTATTTGAAATTTGTGAGTAGATTTGTAGCACTTAGATACGGACCCTAGTTTATTTGCGAGTAGATCTGTAGCACTGTTAGTAGTTATGTTGAAATTTGTGAGTAGATCTGTAGCACTTAGAAGTGTGAATAATTTTAGACTAGATTTGTTGTGCACACGTTTGGTTTGTAGTAGTACTATATTTGACCGTACAATGAGAAGTGTTAAGGGTGTTTACAATATTTTATAGTTGTATTTTTAAACTGTAGGATGCCAAGGCGTGGAAAAGCTACCAACTCAAGGTAACATAAATCGTTTTTGTGATATTATGTGTTATTCGTTGTGCATGAAATGAGGAATCCTAGATTAACGGGTTAGGGTGTTTCATTTATTGTTCACTTGTAGTCGCCCGAAGACTGGAAATGCCTTCAACCCATTGCCTTTGCCTAGCGGTGTTCCAGTGCCCATGTGCTGGTGCGGTGATCCTTGCAAGGTAGCCAAGTCCGATGAAGAGGAGACGTACATGCAGAGATACTGGATGTGTGCCAATTTTGAGTTTGAGCCAACACCTGAGATACGCCGCATTAACTTAATGGTGAGGAACTGATGTTTTGTAATGATTATTTGGTGTATGAAGTAGTCTTCAACAACTTATTTGGTTAGTAAACATTGCATTTGTTGTAGACCCCTCCACCGCTATGTGATTTTGAGCAGTGGATCGACACCGAGATCAAGCCGCAAAACAAGGAGCGTTTGGAGTACATGCGGCAATGGGATGCAGAGCGCAAGGAGAAGATAGAGCAGAGACGCAAGGAGGAGGCCGCAGAAAAAGAGCACAAGGCTGAGGCGGAAAGGAGGCGTGTTGCTGCGTACAGGGAGGAGCGGGAGCGGAAGCTTGAGCGTGCGCGGCGAGCGAAGGCAGCAATGGAGGAGAACCCCGATGCACAGAGGAAGGGAAAGTGGCCTCGTTGCACTCAGTAGTATGCACGAGTTGGTAGTTGTATGGTGTTAGGGTTTAGGCCGGCCTTGTTTCGCTAAGTGGGTAGGAACGTGTTCCATCGGTTCGTGGGATCTCCATATCTATCCACTCAACGAATTTGCAGACCCAACGATATGCCTATGTAACATGTTATCATTATGTACGATCAAGTTAGCGTTCTGCGTATTCAGAATTGGTACTAGAAATTGGAGCACATAAGTCATACCCGATCCATGTTGCCACATTGGAAGAATCGCCTCCCCCGAGTATCTGAGTTGAGAGACGACTAAAATATACAGTCATCACCACAATGGCACAACGGACGGTCACACCATGGTGGAATGAAACCGCCCAAAGGATGATGTATTGACATATGAGGAGTGATGAATTTTCGGAGTTGTCCCAAAAGTATTTTCGGAATTTTTAAACATACTAGTTGGATGCCCATGCGTTGCAATGGGAAAAAAATTAGGGCAACTTTAAGGCCCCGTTTGGATGGGATTAGTAAAACCAAGTTGTGCGTTCTGGAAATTTTCGGAGTTGTCCGAAAATCATTTTCGAAACTTCCGAAAAATTACAGAACCAAGTTGTGCGTTCTGGAAATTTTCGGAGTTGTCCGAAAATCATTTTCGGAACTTCCGAAAAATTACAGAACCAAGTTGTGCGTTCTGGAAATTTTCGGAGTTGTCCGAAAATCATTTTCGGAACTTCCGAAAAATTACAGAACCAAGTTGTGCGTTCTGGAAATTTTCGGAGTTGTCCGAAAATCATTTTCGGAACTTCCGAAAAATTACAGAACCAAGTTGTGCGTTCTGGAAATTTTCGGAGTTGTCCGAAAATCATTTTCGGAACTTCCGAAAAATTACAGAACCAAGTTGTGCGTTCTGGAAATTTTCGGAGTTGTCCGAAAATCATTTTCGGAACTTCCGAAAAATTACAGAACCAAGTTGTGCGTTCTGGAAATTTTCGGAGTTGTCCGAAAATCATTTTCGGAACTTCCGAAAAATTACAGAACCAAGTTGTGCGTTCTGGAAATTTTCGGAGTTGTCCGAAAATCATTTTCGGAACTTCCGAAAAATTAAAGAACCAAGTTGTGCGTTCTGGAAATTTTCGGAGTAGTCGACGGCGGGGGAGGACTGGCGCGGGAGGGCAGGCGCGGCAGCAGCGGCGCGGGATGGCCGGCGCGGCAGCGGCGGCGGGGGATGGCCGGCGCGCGGGCGCGACGGCGCGGGAGGAGCGGCGGCGCTACGATGAGGAGAGAGAGACGGTCAGACGGCTCGCGCGGGCGGCTTCGGTGAGGCGCTGAGGCGAGAGAAGAGAAGAGAGAGCGAGAGAGAGGGAGGCGTTTTTATTTGGAGCGGCTTCAGTGAGAACGGACACCACGGTTCCTTTCTTTTTAATATGGTATAGATACACTACAAATTTAGGTTTCTGCAAATTTTCGGAGCTATCCGAAAGATTTTCGGAATTCGGGAAGCAAAATAAGATTCTGTATATTTTTGGAGTTGTCCGAAAATATTTTTCGAAACTTTCGAAAATGATAGTGTAGTCATTAAGTTTATGAAAATTTTCGGAGTAGTTCTCTTTTGGAATTTTTGAAAAACGCGTGTAAACTCGGGAAGGCGTAGGGGCAGGGGGCAGGGATGTTGCCGCCCTTGCAGAGGGCGGCAAGGGACCTCGGAGCAATTTTGCCACACCGCGGCCCGTGCGCGCCGTCAAGACGCACACGGCGCCGTGTGCCACGTCAGCTTACCGCCCTTTCAAAGGGCGGCAGGATCTATTTTTGTAATTTTTTCCGGCGCTATAATATTTCTGTAAATATTAAAAAAAAAATCTAAAAACAAAAAAAATTCGAGAGGTGAGGAGGGAATGGCCTCCTGAAAGCAGCCGGCTGGGTTTTATAGGCGGGCAGGCCTGCCGCCCTCTGTAAGGGCGGCAAGGGGGCAGAGTGCAAAACGCCCAGCTCCTCCTTGACGGCCGTCCCGCGCCGTCCAGCGCGCGTGTGCCACGTCGGCTTGCCGCTCTTGCGAAGGGCGGCAGGGTCTATTTTTGCAAATTTTTTCGGCGCTATAATATTTCTGTAAATATTAAAAAAAATTCTAAAAATACAAAAAATTCCTAAACAGCCAGCCCCCGGCCTGGCCAGTTCAGTCACGCACCGGCGGACGCGTCGCGGCAGTACGCACACGCGTCGCGCGCCAGCGGAAGACACCAGCGCCAAGTCGGGAGCGCCAGCCGGCAGGCCACGCCGGGCGGTGCCAACCGCACCGTCGCTGTTGTGTCCCACACCGGCCGATCCGCGCGCAGCACCACCTTCCATCCCTATCCTGTGTGCTGGAACCTGGAACCCAAGGCAGCTACGCAAACCACTCTGACGCACCTGCGCACGGTCATCCTCGACGCCGTATAGCCGCCCGCTCCCACGTCCCATCACCCACTTGCGCGCCGCTGTTTCTCCGGCGAAAGCATCCGGTGCTTTGACTGCTTTCACCTGCGCATCCGGTGACTGCTTTCTTCTGCTGGGTCTTGTATGCTTCGCGTCCTTTTTTCCGGCTTCAATTCCTTGATGTTCTTGGCTCTTTCCTTGATCTTCTAGTGTCTTCGACACATCCATACTTGTTCTTCGTTTTGGGGTCATTGATCTTTTAAAAAGATTGAAGGTTATGAGAAGTTACCTGATACGAGTCCCAAAACTTCTTTTTTAAACTATGTAGCAACAGAGCAACTCAGCCTCGGAAAGTCAGAACACGAATGGGATTTAGGCTTAGTTTTTTCCATTATCCTCAAAACTCACCACTCTTTTTTTTTCACACGCACGCTTTTCAAACTACCAAATGGTATATTTTTTTGCAAAAAGTTTCTATACAAAAGTTGTTTAAAAAAATCAAATTAATCTATTTTTTTAAAAAAATTAACTAATACTTAATTAATCACGTGCTAATAAACCGTTTCGTTTTCCGTACGTAGAGTGTGTCTTCCTAACACAAGAAAACGAACACACCCTTAGTTTGTCTAAGGGAGTGGGACATTCTAGAAATACCTGCGTCTGCCATTACCTTCCAAAACAAGATCTAGGTCATTGCATTAAGATTTAACCATTTAGGAACAAATAGTTGGGTGTCCGTGCATTGTAACGAAAATAATATTAATTTTTTGAGAAATTTTACAATTTACCATAGGCGAACACTCAGATTCTATAATTTTTCATTGGCAAAAGCAAGTTCTATATATAATGTTATGGTTTTTCTTTCCTTTTTGCCATTGTTATCAGTTGAACTTCATTAGCCTAAAAAAAAAATCATTTTGCTCATAAAATGTGACCACACTACTGCTGAGTTATTCCCTTACTTTCTCAACTCACCTTTCTTTTTTTCCGCGCGCATGTATTTCAAACCACTAAACGGTGTGTTTTTTTAAAAAAGTTTCTATACGAAAGTTGCTTTAAAAAATCACATTGATCCATTTTCGAAATTTTTTTTAATAAATACTTAATTAATCATGTGCTAATGAGTCGCTTCGTTTTTCGTGCGGAGGGAATAAACTCCCAACACTAACCGCCGAACACACCCTAAGCTGTGTTTGGTAGGGAGAGTTGGGAACTCTTTCTCCAAACACGCGAAACGATGTGGTTTATTAGCATGTGATTAATTAAGTGTTAGTTAATTTTTTTGAAAAATGAATTAATATAATTTTTTAAAGCAACTTTCGTATATAATTTTTTTTTTGCAAAAAACACACCGTAGTTTGGGAAACGTGCGCGCGGAAAACCAAAAAATTGTAGCTGGGAACGTGAGCTGCCAAACGCAGCAGCTAAGATTTAGTTTTTTTTCTAATTGACATTGAAATAACAGTAGATTTAATCGGTCAGTGTATTTTAGGCATAATAAAAAGATCAAATAGTTAATGCAATGGAGGTTAACTGACGGCAATGGGTAAAGGGAAGAAAGATACTTGTATGATGGCGCATTGCAGAACTTGTGTTCAACAGAAATCGTATACTGCAGAGGATCTACAATATTATGTCAATGAATTAAGCAAGGAGCACACGCCCGTTCGCTCCTGGTGCCCAGCAACTTCTGCCTAGTGACTGCTAACTTCAGATGATCTCTGTGGTTACCCGTTGCACTTCACAGGGTGAGAGACAAAAAAACACCATCTGCATTTTTTGCAACATCAGATGAAAAAACCAAATCGTCAAAGAGAGGAACAGAATGAACCAGTTGCATTTACCACTGTCAATACCTTGCAATGCATTAACCACCTAGAGCCATAGATATAAAAGTTTTAACATTTCAATTGTGCAATGATTGAAGATACTGCGTGTAGAATTGTGTGTCACAACTAAAATTTATCTGAAGAAGTTTTTGTCTAAAAAAAGACTAATGCAGCAACTTAGGATAGGTAGAAAGTTCAGAATTCTGAGTATTACTGCTTAAGCCAACTTCATTTGTCCTGAGCATTTTTCCCCTGTAGCAAAAATTGCTTCCAGTCTCTACTTGGTCACATATTGAAATTCTCTGGACTTGATACAGTGTATGGAGGAAAAAAAAACATGATATATGAAACTAAAAATGGGTAGAAATGCTATGCTGAAGATTCTCTGGACTCCAGTATCAGAAAATCGGATCTCTCATTCTCTTGTATGCGAATGAAGTGAATTCTCCATAATAATACCAAGTAGCTCTGCACATACATGAAGCTACATGATTTATTTTTTTTTTTTGCACATGGCAGGAGAGAAGCAATTGGTATAGACTAAAAGAAGAAATTACTTGAAAAAGTGACGACCAGTAGATGGCTTGAGCAAGGTTATAACCCAGTCTGCAGACCAACCAAGCACACAAGCAATAAAGAACTCATCTTCAGACTTCAGTAACCCTAATTGTTTATTCCAACAGCAGATTAACTATGGACACTGACAGCCCTCGATTTTAACTCCCCTTTAGAGAAACGGGGGACTGTGTGAAAAATAGGTTACCTAGTGACTGCTAACTTGAGATGATCCTCTGTGATTACCCCAGCACTTCACAGCGTGAGTGAGACAAAGAAAGCACCGTTTGCATTTGCAACACCATAAGTGATAAAAAATATAAATTGTCTAAGAAAGGAACAGAGTGAACCGGTTGCATTTCCCATTATCCGTCAGGGAGAGCTCGGTGGCGCTAGTGAAAATTTGGAAGCTCAAAGCATTGAGCGTCTCGTGTAATGCCCCTCACGAGAAACAGAAAAAATTGAGGGCACGAGAAAATAGCAACAAAATAACCGATCGAGACGTACCTAACCGCATCTGCAAACACCGTCGAACAACACACTCTCGCCGGGAGGCCCACGACGGGCAGTACTGCTTCGTGGCGCTCCTGCGAACACCATCAAACAGGGCGCTCTCGCCGGGAGCAGCAGCCATGGAGAGGGAACGTACGGAGGAGGAACGCCGGGAGGGGCGAGATTGCCAGTGGCACTCTCACCGGAGAGGGGATCCCCATCCGCCAGGGGAGAGGGGAGGGCGAGGAGGCCACACGCGGCGCACTGGGAATGGTGCCTTCGCCAGGGAGCACAGCTACGACGAGGGGCCGACGTCGCGCTGCATCGGGAAAGCGGCTGGAAGGGAAGGGTCCGAGGCATCAGTGCCCTAGGCTTTGCTGCACGCCACGTTACTCCTCCGACTGACATTACTTTCGTAGCACGACGTGCAACGGGCTACCAATAATGCCCGTACTCGGTGGCAGATGCCCTGTCGGCCCTTAGCATAAATAAATGGTCCCACTAGTACATTTATCAATACGCTGGCTAGCTCTGATATCAGGACGGGCGGCCTCTTTGCAACCCTAACAGCCACCCCAGCCAAGCCGCCTCCCTTATCTCTTTCCACACCTCCTCTTCCAGTCTTCCTCCCTCCGTGAGATCCAAGCGCACTTCTTCTACTTTGCCTGTGGCTTCGTATGCTTCTTCCACAAGTTCGATCCATCGGTTTGTGAGCAGGGTTTGAAAAACCGGCGGTAACCGCGCGGTTACCGCGGTTACCGCCCGTACCGCGGTGGTACGGTAACCCGTACCGCGCGGTACGGTTTGCCGAATTTCATCCGAATTCAAAAATTAAAAAAAAAAAAGAAAAAAAATCAAAAAAAATGGTAACGGTAGTGCTTGATTTGTAATGTTTTATGGTGAAGAAATTTCTCGAAAAAGAGCAATTTTTATTCAAATTTGAGAGCAGAACGGATGAAAAACTTGGAAATTGGAAAAAGGAAAAAAAAATGGGCCGGCCCGATACTGTGCACACGGCCCATTGAGGCCCAACCGAGCAGACCCTAACCCTAGCCCCATCTCTAGCGTTCCCCCGTGCGCTCCATCTATGCTCTCTCGCTCCCTCTCTGTCCAACGCCCCGGCGACGCCAGACGCGCCCCAGATCCGCCGCCACCGCGCCGGCGAGCGACGATACCGCGCGGTAGGGCGCGGTAACCGCGCGGTACGACACGGTAACCGCCGACGCCAGCGCGCCCACGGTATGTCCTCCGGTACCGCTCGGTATTCCGCGGTAACCGCGCGGTTTGCTCGATTTATCGCGCGGTTTTGCGAGGTTGCCGTGGCTTTAGGGTTTAGGTTCAGGGGGCTGTAGGGCACGGTAACCGCTCGATACCGCGCGGTAACCGCGCCGAAACCGTGGTTACCGCGAGCAAGTTGGCGGTAAACCGTAGCTAGGAATTTTTGTAATTTTGATTTCGCAATGCAATTGTCTTGCTTGTTTGTTATCACTACAAATTATGAATCACTCAGAAAAAAAGTAAAAGTAGTGGAATGATAGTAAAATAAGTCCATAACAAAACGTAGCGTACATGTGCGAGCGTAATTTGTAATTGAGTGTAATTTGGATTTCATATGCAACTATGTGTAAGTCTATGTGTAAGTAGAATTTGTATATGTATGGCATTAGTGAAATAGAAATGCGGCCTTGGTGATTTAATTTCTAATACTATACTTTTCGCGTATGTTACATACAGGGTGGATATGGCAGATAGTAGGGACCCAGTGTGGGAGCACGGGGAGAGCATGGCACCTGGATGGCGTTGTAAGTATTGTAATCAGAGAAAGGGCGGTGGTGGAGCAACTCGCCTTAAAATTCATTTGGCTGGAAAAGGGAAGGGGGTTACGTATTGCAATTCAGTGCCTCCAGATGTTCGCGAATTCTTCAGGCGCGAGTTGGACAGGATAAAAGATGCAGGTGAT
Source organism: Oryza officinalis (assembly GCA_008326285.1). Taxonomy (NCBI): domain Eukaryota; kingdom Viridiplantae; phylum Streptophyta; class Magnoliopsida; order Poales; family Poaceae; genus Oryza; species Oryza officinalis. Next base: position 4,078,068 of record BDMV01000003.1, on the reverse strand, counting down.
ACTCGTCAGAGTGAGAGGGCAAGAAGGGTTGAAGCGGCTGGGGTCAACTATTATGACCTAACAGGTGATGCCGACGAGGAGGAACAAATGGAAGCAGCCATGGAAGCCTCACGGCAAGAGGCGAGTTTTAGGAGGGGTGTGGAGCAACGAGGTGGCACTTATGAGCATGGCGGTGGCAGTGGATCCGCTCAGTCCGAGGCACGGAAAGGAAGAAGCAATCCAATTGCCAGTTTGTTGCAAAGGGTTACATCTCACAGGGAGTCACCTTCTGTGAGAGATTACAATCTAGCATCTGCCAAGTCTCCTGTGCAGACACGCATCGATACGGGATTCTTTACAAAGAAGGGAAGGCAAGCTAGGGAGGTCATTGGTGAGTTCTGGGCAAAGTTCTTCTACACCTCGGGTATTCCTGCAAGAAATGCTGATAATCCATACTTTGTCAGCGTCGTTCGAGAAACACAGAAGTGGGGTAAGTATGCATTTCATATGAATTTACATTGTTCTAACCGTTCGCACACTAATTATTTGTATTTGTACATTGTAGGTGAAAACATACCTTCTCCAAGCGGTACGGAGATTCATGGGAAGTACCTTGATGCTACGGAGAAGGACGTCAAGAAGCAATTCGACAGGTTCAAGCGTGATTGGAATGAGTACGGTGTTACTCTAATGTGTGATTCTTGGACAGGACCGACGGGTATGGCGGTCATCAACTTTTTGATATATTGCAATGGAATCATGTTTTTCCACAACTCCGTTGATGCCACCGGCCATAGCCAAGATGCTAACTTCGTACTGAAGGTAACTACGTTCCATCAACACTTTAGTCTCATTTGATAACATCAACTGTAGTGTTTGAGGTCTTGTTTTATTTTGTGTTTGACCCATGCAGGAGATAAGAAAAGTGGTTCGCGAATTAGGCCCCCAACATGTCGTTCAGATTATCACTGACAATGGGTCTAACTACAAGAAGGCCTGCAGATTGCTACGGCAAGAGTATCCAACAATTGTGTGGCAACCTTGTGTGGCGCACACAATTAACTTGATGCTTAAGGAGGTTGGAAAAATGCCGGACCATGAAATGGTGATTGAGAGTGCAAGGAAAATTTGCAAATGGCTATACAACCATTCCAAGCTGCATGGCATGATGGTGTCTGCTATAGGTGGTGAACTGGTTAAGTGGAATGCTACACGGTTCGGCACAAACTACATGTTCCTTCAGAGCTTCCTTAGGAGGCAAGATCAGTTCATGCAGTGGATGGCTTCTTCTGGGTTCATGCAAAGCAAATTCAGTGGCACAATGGATGGCAGGTATGCGCACGCATGCCTATCTAGCATGTCTTGGTGGGAGAACTTACAATCCGTGGTCAACTCAGTCCAGCCGATTTACTCCTTCCTTCGGTTCGCTGATGAGGACAAGAACCCCAATTTGAGTGAGGTTCTTCTGAGATACCAGTTGTTGAGAATGGAGTATGACAGTCTCTTTGCGAGTGAAAGAGATAAATTCGAAGCATACATGGAAATTGTCAATAGGAGAATGCACGACCTCACCAATCAAACTCTAATCAATGCGAGTGAGTAACCAACATTACATAATGAAAAAATTGGTATTGTATGACTCTCATCGATCTTGTTTCATGATTTGTAGGTGCGGCATTAAACCCTATGACTCACTACCAATACTCACCAAGTGCCAGCGTTTTCCAAGACCTCCGTCAGGCCTTTGAGTGGATGACGGACATCGATACAGCCGCCGCCGCTTTGCTGGAGGTTGAGATGTATCGCCGTAAGACTGGTGAATTTGGGAGGGCCCTTGCAAGAAAGATGGCAGCTGATGGAAAAACTTCCCCTGGTATGTCTTTAATCATTTGCAGATGGATTGTGTCTTCATGCTTCTACACGTATTCAGTGTTGTAAATTGACATGAAAATTGGCATGTGCAGCACAATGGTGGTCTATGTTTGCCTCAGACACGCCGAATTTGAAGAGGCTTGCGTTGCGCATGGTTGGTCAATGTTGCTCTTCAAGTGGATGTGAACGCAACTGGAGCACATTCGCATTCGTGCATACCAAGGTCCGTAATAAACTTACCCACAAGAAGCTCAACAAACTAGTTTATGTGAACTACAACCTTCGCCTGCGAATTCAGCAAGCAAATGCCCAAGTTAGGAAGGATGGCGACGATCCCCTTCAGAGACTAGCGGACCTATCATTCTATGAAACTAACAATCAGATTAAAGAATGGATGGATAATGCTCGGTCCAATGCCAACCCAGAACTAGATGAAGACTCAATTGAAAGTGACGCCCCCGTGCCTAGTCCACTTGTAGCCAACCTAGTGGACTTGACTGACCTGCGCAGAACCACAGGAGCTTCTACTATTGCAGAGTGGGCTGATGTGAATATAGCTGACACTCATATTGGAAAAAGGAAGACTCGGCAGCCACCAAAAGGACCTACATCCAAAAGAGCTAAGGGCAAAGGTCCACAGCCTCGCAATGTTGATAGCGATGAAGAGACTGAAGATAGCCCAGACTACCAAGAGTCCAATGATAGTAGCTCAAGAACTGATACAGATGATGGAGACGATGGTGGTGAAGGAGGAGAAGGAACCACTGAAGTGCCTTCTGGGGGTCACCACAGCCCTATTCAATTCACTGGTGCAAAGTGCTTCATTTTCTATCTAGACCTTTACCATGCATTTCACTATTGATTAATTTTCTTCTTACAATTTCATTTGCAGGTGAGGCCGACTTCACTCACGCGACTCAGGACCGTGATCACGGTGCTCCAAGCTCTCAACGAACTACCGTTTCACCGAGTGACCAACAACAACGACAACATCTTGATATACCACAGGATAGCTACAGCTCTTTCAGTGCCTCTAGCATTGAAAGTGGCTATCCAAGGTATGCGTATAATCGTCCCCAACCTTCTGATTATCCCCCTCCTACATGGGTGTACGAGTGGCAAGAGCCCCAGTGGTACGCTCAATTGTATGCTCAATGGCAAACAACAGCATCATGGACAGGTCAAAGTTGGGAGGAATACAAGGCAGGGTTGCTACAGTCGCATGGCTTGATGCTCATGTCCACAGAGGAGTACAACATGGCATATAATCAGTGGAACTTATAGCTGGCTCTATGTTGGTACGTCCTTCTCTATTTCCTTTCATCGTCCAACAAAACTTCTATTTTCATATTGCTTGTCATATGAACTATCATATTGTGGATGTTATATTGTGGACTGTATTGTGAACTATATATTGTCGACTGTATTCATTTCACTTGTGAACTCTATATTGTGGACGTCTTGACATGTGAACATGTGGACACCTTGTGCGATATCTTCAGATTATTGATTGTTGTTGTCGAAATATTATGTTATGAATTGTTCAATTGATTTTAAGTCCGTAATATAGCAAAGATCATGCCAAAATTTTTTATTTTATACCCACATGTATTGTTCAATTGATTTCAACTCCGTAATATAGAAAATATCATGCCAAAATTTTTTATTGTATACCCACAAATATCCTACATTTTTTAATTAATATCCCAAATTTCTATAAATTTTTAAGTGTTTTTTCTATTTTTTTAATTTTTTTTTCATTTTGTTCTTCATTTGCTCCAACATTGCGCGGTAACCGCGCCAAACCGCGCGGTTACCGCGGCATACCGCACGGTAACCGCGTCTCGTACCGCGGTTTCGAATTCAAAAATTTCAAAAACGAATTTGTCGCGGTTTTTGGCGGTTACCGCGGTTACCGCGCGGTAACCACCGTACCGCCGGGTGGCGGTAACCGTGCCCCCGACGGTTTTTCAAACCCTGTTTGTGAGACTGATTGTTCTGGACGGAGGCGAAGAGAGCAGAGACCATCCATGAACTGATTTTGATTCTTTTTTTTTTTTTGGGGGGACCTTTTTATGGTTTTGATATTCGAACTGCGATTCCATGGTGATATAAAGTGATTTGTTCATCTTCCATTTTATCAGTGGATCTAGATCTATTTGTTCGTCAAAGTTTTTTTTGGCCGGGTCGTTCGTCAAAGTTGGTTATTAAGTATATATATATATATATATATATAGGTTTCTCCGGCAGATTGGGGCTTCTTTCGTCGATTCATGCTGCTGGCATTCCGTAGTTAAGTGAGTGCAACTTCTTTCGTTGGTGTTTACTTTTCTCTAACCTGTTCATTTCTAGTTCGATTTAGATGGGCTAGCCTATAGAAGAACATATATGCAGCTAGGTCAGGAATGAAGAAAATATAATTGTGATTTTTGGGTCTTATTCTTTACTTAAAAGAATCTTGTAAAATTCCTAATAAAAGAGAGATGCAATGCTTAGGCGACTTGTTTGTATTGGACGGTTTTGGTCTCGGTATTTCTGGATTTTGCCCATTTTATACCGTGTGACTTGTTCCTTTATTTTAAGGGTGACGTTATTTCTGGATTTCGCTCACCTTCTACCGAGTAACTTGTTCGTTTATTTAGGATGAGAACCTTTGCTGCTACATCATCTCTCACTAATGACTTACGTTTCTCAATTGCTTTCCCCCTCTTCCCAGCACTCACAGCGTCAGCATCAAGATTGCACAGTTGCGCACCATGGCTGCCTGGACCAAAGCAATAGAAGCCAGCGTCTGCGTCGCGCCTCGCCTCGCCTTGTTCGTTGTTCCTGGGATTCGGCATCGGGAGGAGGAAAAGAATGAAGAGGTACATGGGCCTGTGAACGTAAGGATCGATGGACCTCGCCAAAAAAAGAAAAAGGATCGATGGCCTAACTAGCGAAGAAGCAGCGGTCCAAGGCCCAAGTACAGGACGTATATTCGGCTGCAGCCTGCTCGCTGCTCCGCCAATTCCACAAGGCGAGGAGCTACGAGCCTAAGATTAAGATGGTGCTCTAACCGATCAGGTTCAAAGATTCTTTTTTTAAAAAAACAGGTCAGGTTCAAATATTTTATTACGTTAGACTATAAATACTGTACATTTCGCAAAGGATTTTTTAATTTTCTTTTACATTCACATGCAGGTTAGCAAGTTGGAGCTACGTTTCCAGCTAAGTTTATGAGCTTGTTTGGGGAGTTTTATGGGAGTTCAACTGATGATAATGTTTTCAATTTCTGTCTTCTAATTTACTTTCATAAAACTACCCACATTTGAACTAAACTATCATAAAACTACATATTTAAGAACGGTTCTCACAAAACTACAGATTTAAAACATCATATTACAAAACTAAGATACCAAAACTACTGATATGATACCGGAGATTTTGTCATAAGCAGATCTAAAGAGTTGTCCCGGGACAAAAACAAATCCTAACCCACATATATACATATGTGAAAATAAATTTTGGAAAAAGAAATAATATTTTTTTATTAATATATTATGATGTACATTTAATCAATTTATACCTTTAACCTTGTTACATTTAGGATATTTAAAAACATATATATAAGTTGGACCATCCATATACAAATTTTAGATACGCCACTGGATTTTGTGATGAATTTAGCAAAGAACTACATATTTTTAGAGTTATAAAAGTTGTAGTTTTACGATAAAATTGATGTTAAATCTGTAATTTTATAATATAATACCTTAAATCTGTACTTTTATAATAAAGTTAGGCATTAAATCTATAGTTTTGTGATACATATTCTTAAATTTGTAGTTATGTAATATGATAGTTTTATCAAAGTATTTATTGTTTTTTAAAATTTATTTAATTTTTATTCTCCAACTACATCTTCTCGGACTCTAAAGTTGAGCTATTTAGGAAGATTTTATTCTGTGAGAAGCTATGTGTACATATGCTCCACTACTTTCGAGGGGATAGTGCTTTATTGCAGTCGGTTTTCTATAAAGGATGATTAACGACACCTATATGAGTAATAGTTGTAGAAAAGTTTAGTGCTTTCTTTATTTTAGCTTTCATATTAATGCATTTATTATCTATACCTGATGATGAACCGCACGTACATAAGGGCAAGTTTTATAAAGTTTTATAGTGAAGGGGGATATCACCTTTAATTTAAACCGTGTCATTTACTCATTAATTAAGAGACAACAAGTACAACATATCACATCTAATACACAAATCTCAATATTAGTTCACTCTCACGTCATCTTGTATTTTTTTGAAATTGTGTGGAGGTTGCTCCTTACATGAGAGATGGCTCACTCTCTCTTTTAACTTTTCTCTTTTATCTCATTACTTAATCCTATCTAGCAAATTTAGAGGTAACATATAGGAACTTAATTATAGTACTTTCTCTAAGAGATACACATTACTGAAATCACACTCTCGACAATCGTATACTGTAACTTTTAAGCGTCAATGAGAAAATCGATTATCGCATCTTTAATTGTTGGACAGGCTCAAACAGAAGCAGCACGTACTGAAAAAGAAGCAAACCTTCAGGCCGTGCATCCACACAGTACAAGTACACAACTCTAAGTATCAACTATTTTTATTTATGGAGATTCGCTTTTAACCATTTCAACTTTGTTCTTGAAGTTGCAGACCCTCCTAGAAGACTGCTTCAAATTATTGTTCCTCCTTGCTATATAGGAACGATCTTTTTTTGACGGATTCTTTAACTCAACACTTGACATGGAAAAGCAACTATTTATTCATGACTTCAAATTCTGTAAGTTTAGTACTCCTGGGAACTTCAATATTTCTATATTCCTTAGTAACTGTTTACATCTATGGATTTTTTTTAGAAATTTCGTTGAGTCCATTAATTCATTTGTTAAGTTAAGCCTTTGGGTGTGGAGTTGTGGGAGTTTGCCTCGTTGGAGCAAGCCAACTGCCATCCACCCCCTCTAGTTGAGCCTTTCTTTTTTTTTCTTTGTCCCATGAGCCTCGTGTTCCTACCTCCATCTAGATGCATAGATATGGATATGTGATACGTCGATACGAGGATATGAATTTTTTTTTAAAAAAATGGATATGAGGATACGATTATATCTATACATTTGTATATTAAAATATAGAATTAAGAAACTTTAATTTGTAAGCAAATATCAATATAATACCAGTACATAGCAATCTTCTCCAATTCTCTCTTATAGACAATTCAAGGTAACGAATGGATTAAACCCCAAACATTGTGTATAATAAGTGGACTATAAATATTACACAAGTCACAAATCAATAGCTCAATCATACACAGTTACTCTTGATAAATCTGAATCAACATCAGTGAATTGGTAGATGCACTAACACAATCTAACAAAAACGTGTGAGAAAAACGACAGTACTTGTCCGCAGAAAATACGAAAGACATATAGAAGCATGGAACAACACGGGGAGTCAGGGGGACAAAGGAGCTACTAGCGCACTGGCAGAAGCGGAGCTACATGTGTCAAGGAGGGTACCGAGGAACCTGGTTCAGAAATTTTTTTAGCTATAATTTATCTATTTTCATCATATATATACTCCGTCAGTTAGGCATCCGTATCAAGTTAAATTCGATCTAAACCAGAGTAAAATAAGCAAGTGGAACCCCCTCCCATTTTGTACTAGCTCTGCCCCTGCGTTGTGCACCCAGCAGCAGCGGCTTTGTCCTTTCACAGAGGAGGGGCTATGGCGCCATGTTCGGTGAGGCTGCCACCATTGTGTGGCGGCGATGTCACTAGGGCGGCGCGAGAGGTCTGGGAGCACGTGAGGCGGCGAACAAAGGGTAGAGGCAGGCGTATCAATACTGTATCTGGAGTTCGGGAATCAGGACGTATCCATGGCATATTCAGATTTTTATCTTTTATTTGGAAATCACGAATATACGGGATACGTATCAGACTGTATTGCCGTATCTAATACAGATCCGTTGCTTTAGAGTTGTATCTGGGTAACGCGACTCCTCAGGCTTTGCTGTTTCGAGCTATCCTGACATTGCCTTCCTTCTCTATTTCGTGTTGTCTCCTTGTCAAATCCAATGTTGTCCCCAGCATTGTATATTGTGATGCTCCTACCACTTCTGTCGTTATATACTCTCTCTGTCCCAAAATAAACTAATCTTGGAGGGGATGTGTACTAGGTTGTGTCACATCTCCTCCAAGATTGGTTTATTTTGGGACGGAGGGAGTAGCTTACAGCTACACCCACCAACATCCTAATATGGCTATGTGGGGATTATTACCATGAAACCACCCTCACGACCCTCCCCTTCCCCCCCTACATGCACAAAAAAAAACACAACCACCCTCACCTCTATTGGCGTGGCACCACGTCCATAACCTGACACATGTCAACTCACTCACAAATCACACGCATGGCAGTTGTTCTCTCCCTGCCACCGCTATCACCTAGCCATAATGTAGACATAAAAAGGGTCTTAAGCCTCTAAAATGGATTTTATACATTGTGAGAATAGTCTTTATAGAATGCATTTGGTTGAGCTAGCCTATGTATGAAGACCACCCACAAGGAACAAAAAAAAGTCTACCACTCTTCCCTCTCTCATGGTAGTGTTACACACATAGTTTTTTTTAGAAATAATATAACTTTAATGGAAAATTATAAAAAAAGATGTTGGTGGATAAAAATCACAAATTTAACATCCTGTCGAACAACCGTAGTTCTACGAGGTACTTATCGAACAATTGTTCGATAGGTAGGTTGACAGGTTGTTGGCTTGATTAAAAAAGGAAAAGAGCAAGCAAGTACTATGCTGTAGGTGGCCTATCGAACTCTCAAAGTTTGATAGGTCCCACAGCCCACTCACATGCATGCACACACATCCAAGTTCTTAATTTTTTAAACCCTATCGAACAATGGTTGTTCGACAGAGTGTTAAATTTATGATTTCAGACATCCAACATCTATTTTTACAATTTTTCATTAAATTTGTATTATTTCTAAAAAAATTCTTACACACATATCTCTCTTAATGTCTCTTCTTGGGTTTAAGGGGTTATTAACACCAAAATTTGGTATGGTTCTTTAGTGGATTCAGTTAAGGAAAGAAACCGATTGATAGATTGAAATTTATACATATAAGGTCGAGTTTAAGGAGGAATCATGAAAGAACACGATAAGACAGTTTCATATTTTCTTAGTATATCTCTTAAATAGGTAGGATTAGTTATTTTTCTTTTCTTGTTAGAAAGTCTTATCTCATTTCCGATTTGGACTTATACAAACCTGAGAATACAAATATGTACACATGGGGTCTTTGTCGTCTATCTCCTCAGATCAATATACAACTTCCGGCGCATTACCACCTTTACTTCCGGCGAGTTCTTAATTTCGAGCGGGGCTGTATCGTTTTGATCTTTGGCGAGGAAGTAAGTTTTGCTAACTTCGATTGTATCGGGTTAGGACTTTCTCGGTTCGATCCGATATTCTAATTAGTCGTTACAATCATTGCCTATCTGATATATCAATTCTTTCTTTGATTGTATTGATATATCCATCACTTTGTATAGAATCTATCGACTTGATTAGATCTACTTATTGTTCTCAATCTCATATTGTCTCGGTTTAGTACGATCTATTAGTTATAGTTAATTAAGTAAACTTCATTAAGATTGATAGGTTCTATTCAATGTTTCATCGAAGTTCTAGCCGATGAGTTGTCTTGCAATTTCTAATTGTTACATCGGCTCATACTCAAACTTGTATATTCACTAGGTAAATCTCTCTTTATTAACTTTAATCTTATATTGTCTCGGTTGAGTCCGATCAATGAAGATTGCCTTTGATAAAAAATGGTTTGATGATTTACATAGTTTAGTTCGAGCCGACAATAGCAGGAATGTCATTATTTATCTGATTATTTGAACCTACGTTGGACCTATAGCCGATTGATCAAAACCCTATCGACATCGGCTGGCCACGCTACATCACATCGGCTATTGGTCGATTGGCTCCTCGATCTTATACGATCTGTCTATCTATCTTGTTAGTTATAGGATTAAACTAACTGACATATTCTGAACCCAAATTTTAGGACCTGCACTAGAATTAAGCAGATCTCTTAGACCTTCGTGTGGTGTGCTGCGTCAACTCGGGTCTACCTTAATACCCTCTCTTGCCATATACATTATGAACATGACAATATATTTTTGTGCGACATCATATGCCAAGATAGTCCATATACATTAAGCATGCCCTAAGGGCAAATCCTAACTCATAAACTATTAAGTAGTTTTTCATACTTGCCATGTTATATAGACACTATGTACAAACTGTCATATAGACACTGTGTACAAACTATATACTCATCTCTTTCACTCTTTCCTCATTAACTCTCTTGCCACCTCAACATTTTACTTATATGGCAGTGTATTTAATGCTATGAAAACTAATTAAGGTGGAGGGTTGGGAGTGCCTTAAGGGCTCCCCCCAATCAATCAAAAGCTCTTACCTTCCAAGGTGAAAAATTGTGTCTAGTTAAAAAAAAGACAGAATAACAATTTGTCCACTTCTTTTTTCCTTGTTGCTAGTGAAATGTTTGTACATATTTGTTCAAACTAGCCAAATACATGTGCTTTGCTATGGGTAAATGAAAATAGTATAATATTGCCTAAAATAAATAAAATATATATTTTCACTAAATGTGTTACTTGGTTTTTAAATAGGGATATTTACCTTAATTTGATTTTATATGTGGCTATATATTTAGATATGAATGCTTTTTAATTTTAGAGTGTATTGCAATTTGGGTCACATTTTATTGCCAAGTTTTACTTTGGACCAACCGTAAGCTAATCTTTCACTTTGGATCGGTAACTTTGTCATTTTTTTGGTTTGGACCCGGTCCGAATTGAAAATATTAGTTTGAGCTTTGGTTCCAAGCGAAACTTTGATAATAATAAAAATGGCCCAAACTGTAATTTTCTCTTAATATTGAGAAGTTCAAAGGGTAATGTATAAATTTCACGATAAGAGTAGGTGACAGGATCACTGTCATTTCCATTATCTTATTTTAAAGAAGTATGGATATCATAGTTATTTGGCTCATTACTTCTCATATTATTGAACGTCAGTACATATGTTTCATATTAGTTGAGCTTAGAATCTTTATTTGTACTGTCATCATTTGGGGTTTAGTACTGTTTAACTAGTCTGCAAAATAAAATCGTTAGTATCATCATTTCAAACTGAAATCGTCAGTATCATTATTTCAAACTGAAAAATATGCTGTGCTTTACACCCTTATTGTCCTCATTATGCATCTTGTATTAAGAGGAGCGCAGTTGAACTGACCACTATTCAGAGTACGTGCTAGCCATAGAACAATGGTGTAGAAAATGAAGTGAACAAGATATGCATTATTTAGTTTTATTTTTTTGAGAAATCACCGAAAAGGAGAGCTTTCCCATTTGAATTTTCCATTGACGTAGTTAGAAAAAGAATACGGTGTTGGTAGCGTTTGACGCTTACAATTGATTTGAGTTGAGGGGATGGGAGAAGGCTTGTTCCAAGCCGTTACAACAAATCTATCTGACCTCTTCAATCTTTGAGCCCATAGGCTTGCATCCTCCATGCATCTGCGGAGTAGTAGTTGGAGACTTGGTTGCTCGTTTTTGAAGACCACGTCATGTCTGGTTCCAGAGCTTTGGTCCTATGTTGCCCAGAAGCTCTACAGAGCTTTGTCCTATCTCGTGCCAAGCCAATTTGCCTAGGAAGTGTCTATTTGACGAAGATTGTACAACCGCTTGAGTAGCGGTGCTTCGTTTTGAAGTTTGAGGTTCCGGATTCCCAGGCCGCCCTGGTTCTTTAGTGACCACTGAGATGGTCATGTGCATAGTGACCACTGAGATCCTTCTCTTGCAGGGTCTCAAGCTAGTACCGAGTTCGGATGTACCACACGTTCCTAAATTTTTCTTTTTTTGCGCGCATGTTTTTTAACTATTAAACGATTTTTTTTTAAAAAATTATAGAAAAGTTGCTTTAAAAATATATGTTAATCCAATTTTTAAGTTTTTTAGTTCATATTTAATTAATCATGTGATAATCCGTCGTTCCATTTTCCGTATCGAGAGAGAAGGGTTTCCAACCCTCACCTTAATCTTAATAAGTTTTTTATAATCTAATATAATCTACGTAAATCAAGGTTTCTTGGTGCTTAACCGTTCATTATTACCTTATTATTTTGCTAAACATCTTCATCTGATAAGGTTAAGAAAAAAACAGAAACCACAAAGATACATTGTATCAAATTTATAGTGTGTATAGACGTTAAGCATTTTTGTGCCGCAAACTTGACTATTAATTGGTAGGCTTTTATCTTTGCCTTGTTTAACATGCTGGTTTATGAGTGTTTGCCTAACTCTTTAAGGGGTGTGTTTGGCAGAGTGAGTTCTCAACTTCTCTGTCTCGTGTTTCGTGTGCACGTTTTTCAAACTGTTAAACGGTGCGTTTTTTACAAAAAGTTTCTATACAAAAGTTGCTTTAAAAAATCATATTAATTCATTTTTCAAAAAATTTAACAAATACTTAATTAATCATAATAAAATGCGTCGTTTCGTTTTGCGTGCGAAGGAGGTGAGTTTCCAACCTCATCTCCCAAACACAGCCTAAGTCAGATGGTGTTTTTTCTCATTAAGATTTTACCTCGGTTTTCGTTAGTACGTTTTTCAAACTACTAAACGATGTGTTTTATGCGAAAACTTTATATAAAAAGTTGCTTTAAAATATCAACATATCCATTTTTCAAGTTTGTAATAATTAAAACTTAATTAAACACGTCTAATGGTTTTCTCGTTTTGTGTGCCCTCTTTTAATCTTCATCCTAAGGAGATTTGAACGGTACCTCAGTGGCTATACGTTCCGTTTAGACCTTGTTCGATTATTCCCATGAGGGATGAGGTTTAAGGGGATTAATTTCACATTAATTCTTCTTAATTCTCTCGTGAGTGAAATTAACTGAACAAAGCTATATGGGATATTTATTAACTAGGATCGTATTTTTGTGATCAGGTACTATCATATTTTTAAACGTACATATTTCTACATAGGACTTGTAATATGTTGTATAAATTAAAGTCTATAATATTTATTTTAATAAATTTAATTGACTTTTTAATTAAGAACTTGAGTGGACCTTTCCATACTATTTTCAATCCAGACACAGTAAAAATATTATCTTGCGAGATGCATGTCGGGATATACTGGCAGCCAAGCCGAATAGAGGCGGTGTGTCGGCCTGGGCGGGACTGGCGGCCAAATAGAATGGCCATCGACTCGNNNCCAGCTGCAGGCAATAGAAGGGGCGAGATTAGGGTTACCACCTCAATCCCAGAATACGCCGCCGCTGCGCCAAGGCGCCAGCCGCCGCGGGCACTAGCACCCCTCAGCGTGAGCCTCCTGTCTCCTCTACTCTCCTTTCTACTCACCGCACTTGGATGCAAAGCTGGGGGTGAGGCGCCGAGTGAAGCTCCTCTACCGCCATCGTCTCCCCACTCGCCGCCCTTCGCTGCAAAGCTGGGGGTGAGGCGCCGAGTGAAGCTCCTCTTCGTCGTCTGCTAATTGAAGCTGTGCCACCGTCCGCCGATTGCTTCCTCCTCTACTGCTCCGGTGCGCTCTGTTCTGCGCCGGCTCCTCCTCAGCTGCTTTCGACTCAGCGGCTCTGCTTCTTCTACTTCAGCTTTCAGGTAAAGCTCCATGTCCATCACCCCCTCTACTCCTTCAGCCCTTCAAGCTATTGCATTTCGTTTGTGCGTTATCTATTGAATGATTGTGGAATTTGCTGCCTTTGGTGTTGGGAGATCTATTAACACCTCCTGAGTTGGTTCCTTGTAAAATTGGGAGATCCATTACATTTTCTAATTTCTGGAGTATTATACTGTATTAGTTCATCCTTGTTTATTTGTTGCATTTGCTGGATCCATGCTCCTATGGTTTCTTTTGAATGTTGCATTTCATGGTGATGCAGCATTTCATGGGCACGTTACTAGTATAGTAGCAATAAAATCCTAAGTCTTTATTTAAAAACAGTAGTTAGAGGGATTTGAGGATTGGATGAAGGGGTATTTTGTGAAATCCCGGCGCTCCAATCCCCCAAAGCTCCATGGTGTAATTAATTTGTGCAGCTAATTTATTTGTCCAATCACTTAATACAAGGCATTAAATTTTTAAAATTGCTAAATTTCTGTTGCCAGATTTGTTGGCTCATTTACATTTAGTTTTGTGATTGTTGGGTCGTGTGAGATTCGTGCCGTGGAGTGCATGCAACCCGCTTTGACTTGTCTGTGTGTTGTATCGGATTTGGACCCGTTAAGGCTGATCTCTTGCCCACAGTCCACACCAAGGTTGAGAGGAGGTGATTTTGCCCGCGCTGTCGACATTTCATCGCTGCTGTCATATCCACCTCGCTGTGGTCGTATCCCCCTCTGCTGCTGGCGACGGTGCCAGCACCGGATCTCTCTCGTCCATGTGCAGCGTCTCCTCTCCACGCTCAGTGTTGCACGATGGCCCCGTTTGCTTGTTTGATTTCGATCTGGAGACTTGGAGTTGAGGTTTTCGGTTCAATTTTGTGTTGCATTTCCTCCCGCTCCAGGGTGCATGACCTAGATTTTATGCATAGGATTCCCCTATCTTTAGTTGTTCCAGTATAATTCTTTTTGTCCGAATATTTTTGGGGCTATATTTTGTAGTGTTTTTCCTCCAAATCTGGTGCTGTTTTGTAGGTCCGAAGTAGCCATGGCGCACTGCAGGGCGCCCTCTAGTGCATCGTTTATTGGGGGATCGGCCATTTCTTCTTTGCCTCATTTTGTAGTTGTTTGCAGTTTGTGCACTAAATGTTTGTTGGGTCTGTATTGATATGCTTATTTGGATGCTGTTTTTCTTATTTTATTATGCTGATTGTAGTATATTTTTAAGTTGACTATATGGTGCAAAAATAATTCTAGTTCAACATGAGCTTTTAATCTGATAAATGCTATGCACTGAACACATAGTAGCAGAGGTGTAGTATCTAGAACTAGATGATAACATGATCTATGATATTAATTGTTTTGATCATAAAGTTTTGCATGTAGTTCTGTCATGGTTAGCATGTACCAGATTTTTTTTGTTTGCTATGTGTAACATGAACATCATGACCTATTGCTCTAAACCAATGGAGGGTGAGTTGTAGAATGAGTGCAGTAGAGTTCAGTTTTTTAGTTTTCCAGATTTTTTGCATTCTTTTTATCTTTTATGTACTGATAGACTGTTCGCTGTATATAAATTTCTTTTCTAAGGGATTCTTATCTGATGAATTTTGTATGGCACTGTTGTTATTAGATGGCTCCTGTTATTATCTTTTATGTACTGTTGATTATAGCACTGCGATTGTTTTTGCAAGAATTCCAGGAATTTGTCTCTTGCAAAAGCTAGGAAGATTATCGGACTAGCTGAATGAAGTACGAGTTCACTGTAACCACTTTTTGAAATGTTAATGTGCTTTTTTTTGTTTTTGCCCTTGCAGATGCTTTTCCCAACTCTTTCCAGCTAACTGTGTGTTATTTATGTGTTGCTATCTGAACATAGGACAGTTCGTTGCTCGATCTAGTTTTTGGATAATATATATTCTGTTTCAGATTGACATGAAATCTGGTACATAGTAAGTAGTAACTTGCACTCTCTAAGTTTTTGGGGTATAATTTTATTTCTATAAAGTATATATTTTTATTTCTTAAGAGTTATAGAATGGCATTTCAAGAGTATGTTTTCATTTAATATATTTCAGAACTAAAGTTTTTTCCCCTCCAATACTCAAGAGAAGAACTAAAATTCTAAAATAAAGTGTCTGATTAATTCAGAATGTGAATAATGAAGTTATTTTTGAGCTACCATGACCTATGTCTTTTTGGAGCTTTACATGCGCCTTCACTTTTGACTGTAATTACAGTGTAGCTACATTTCACTGTAAGTTTCTATACTCCTTTAAAAAACTACAGTGGTGGTGGCAGTGAATCTGCCACTCCACTATTGCTTTTTGCAGTTTTACAAATTGTCCACTGATATATTGTAATATTGTAGAATAGTCCAAGATTTGGTTGAATCAAGTGATAACAAATATTAAAATAATCAAACTAGTGATACTAACATATATTTGATTAAAAATATATTTTGCTATGACATATCATATTATTTTTCTTTTGCCCATAGCAAAGCATGGGTATTTTGCTAGTAGTTCAAAATGTATGTAAGCAGTGCTATTTTATAAAGTTTATATTGTGTTTGCATTTTTCAAAATGTATGCCTATAGTCAAATATGCTATTCTTTTGTCTCACTTCTAGTCTGGTCTGAACAGTACACCTTTCGGGTTTTAGATTTTTTGTGCTTTTTTAGAGTTTGTGTTTAGGATTCATGTCATGTCTTTTAAGGGTTTTAAGGTTTCTTAATGAAGGTTACCATTTTTAATTTTGGATTCTTATTTCCATTTTTAGGCAGCAGAGTATAATGTAATTGAGTTTCAGGTTTTTTAGAAGGTAGAAATATCAGTTCAGGCAATTCAGTTTGATACATTGTAGTTGTTTTAGTTTGATAATCGTAAGTTTAGAATTCATTTTCACATGTCTGCCTGTAGTTAGGCTGGTTTCTTACCTGACCCTGTAACTGGTCATTCCGTTAATTTTCATGTTATATGGTGTAAGCAGACAAAAATGACGAGATCTTGGGGGGCGTTCTAACGCCTTACCTATGCAAGGAGCCAAGAAAGTGTTTTTTTTTTTGCTTGTTCTGCATGCTACCTCTGATTGTGATTTTACATGTTCTGTTTTTTTTTGTCTGAATACGTGTGGAAATTGTGAGCCTGATATTTCTTGAATACAGGGAGCTAAGTATGAGTGGTTTTTCTTGACAAGTGCTTCCTCTGTCTCAGAAAAAAAGACCAACTTTTATACATGAATCTGGACATAGCCTATATCTAGATTAAAAAAGTTGATTTATTTTGGGATAGAGGGAGTAGTTTTTGTTGGGAAATTGAGAGCCTGATTTTTTTTAGTGTTGATAGACTGCATTTTTGTATATAGTTTCTGATACTATTTTGGCATTGCCTGGGTCCTTGATACATCTAGACTTTTAGAAAACGAAATTTTTACTATTACCACGATGAATCAGTGATTGCTGTCTGGAACAGGGCAGTAAGGTTGGGAGAATAGTGCTTCAGTATACCATATTCTGTCAGATTTTCCATTTTACCATGGTTTTTTCATAATCTATGAAGCTTGCAAGACTATATGACCATAGCTTGTTTTGTTTGGAAAGGAAATGATTCTTTTTGTAACAAGGAAATGGATTTTTGTTATGAAATTTGTGTAAGCCTAGGTGTTTGGTATTTTTTATATAGCTTTTTTGTATACCCTATGTGAATGGTTTCGTTTTGTCTGATTTAATGGGGGCTAGTTTCTTACAGGTTAGAATTAGTTTTGTTCTCCAATAATAGTTATTAAAGGGTAAAATTTGCTATTGGACACTTAAAATTTGTGGTTTTGCTGATGGACACTATAAAACATTTGCTTTGCTAGATGACATTGAAAGATCGTGGTAATTTGCTAACAGACACCACAACCATTAAAATATAGTATTTCCTTAACTGGGGAGAGAGAAAGCACGTGAAATGTCTTTTTTGCGCAGTTCTTCCTCCTCCCTTTCTTCCTTTTCCCCATGCCACAACATTGATACTGAGTTTCTGGCTTTCTGTTTGCTCGACAAACACCACTGCTACCCCAACCACAGGTCCACAAGCTCCGCCATTTCCTTCATCCACGCAGATCTGCAGGTCAACCCCATTGGTCTCGCTACCCTCACCATCACTTCACCGACCACCGCCCAATGCTTCGCCCCTTCGCTCGGTCCTTGGGCTGCAGTAGAGACGGAGGTGGCGACACACGTGGCTGTTAGTGGCGGTGGCGACACGCGTGGGTGTTAGCAGCAGCCGCTGAGCACTCCGGTTATAGGGTGCCCGTCCTCAGGCAATGTTAGTTCAATGGCTGCAAGCTGCAAGCTTACTCTATTTGCAACGTCCGGTGACCACCGAGACAACAGACGAACAGCGGCGAGGCACATCAGACAGCCTCCTCTGTCTTCGTCCATGAACAAGAACAACTCATAATAAAAAAAATTAAATCTTTGTGATTGTGCCAAAGAGGATCTGGGGGCAAATTGCTCTACTCATCCTGTGCCACCCTCGTCTGGAAGGAGCTCAGTGCCTCTCGATGTTGGTTGGACATGTGGTACCGCAGCCGCCGCTCATTGTGGGCCCACGCGCTCTGGTAAATCCTTAGCCCCAGACGAGGACAGGGAGCGGTGGAGAGATGGGAAGAACCAGTTCATGCGATGGGGCTGAGGGCATTTTAGTCTTTCCAAATTTTTTCTCTCTCTGGTCATCCTGGAAATTATAAAATATCCGAGACAGTGTGCTCTAGCAAATTACCACATTTTTAAGGTGTCTTCGAGCCAAATCACATTTTGCCAGTGTTCTCCAGCTAATTCCACGTTTTTTTAGATGTCATGTAGCAAATTTTACCTTTTAGTAAGGGAGCCCCTGATCTGTATTTTCATTTTGCAGTGGCTGGTGGGTGCTAATTCTTTGGTGTTTAGGATTTAGACTCAGGGTTCCCTGAAGTCTTTATTGAAGTTAGTTTTGTTACTACAATGATTTGAAGTAGGTAGTATGTAATATAAATTATGCATGTCTTGCTGCAATATACCAGTAGAACAAGACTTTTTTGTAGAGCGGCTGGGAAGAAGTTGGGTATTCATAAGTTCTTTTTTTTTTGCGCTAAAACTTGCTGATACTTAACTATGTTGCCTACTTTTTGACACCAGTGTATCGAGTCGAAGATGAGCTCCATCTGCAGTCTAGCTCGCAAGTTCACGGCTGGTATGAAGTCCAGCTTTGAACGTAACACAATATTTGACACCAAGAAGATCAGAAATTACTCAGTTTCTCGTTTTATGGACCCCCCTAAAACTTGCTTTATAATGTAAGTTTTTTTGTTCTAATTTCTCTGGTTTAAGTTTTGGCTTGTGTCTCTTGTTATATTTTCTAACTTGGCCTTGTTGGTATGCAGGGGTCGCTATGGGAAGGTTGTCTTCCCTGGCGATAGGTGGCAAAGTTTGGCCGACTTCTTGGATAAGAACCCCATACTAGAACCCATACCATCAGATGAGCTTTATATTGTTGATCAAGCGCATTCATGCAAGAGTAATGGTGTAACCAGGCTCTGGATGAAGACGGTTATATTTTCCTTATTTTTCCAAGCAGCACAGAAAGTCTTATTCAGGAATTTTTAGCGTGGAGAACATTGGAATCATCAAAGACCTCGGAGTGATGGCTGTTAGAGAACCCAAGGAAGATGCTGGGGGCAAATGGTTATTGGATCCAACTCAAGGCTATAGAGAGTATTGTGACTTTCTGCAGGACCTTATCAGAATGCGCCACCCTTCTTTCGTTGGATGTATTCCTCCAGAGATCAAATCATTCTTTTCTACACTGTCTGACCCTGATATGGATGAAGAGTTTGCCTTGGATAGCGCAGCGCTGCTGTCTGATGTTGAATATGCAGATATCTTGATAGATGTGTGGAAGATACTCAGGAGGAGATATCCCCAGACTGATAATCATCGATCAAAAACTTATATTATCAGGTATATTTCCACAGCCCATCTTGATTGCTTGAGAGTGTGTCAAGACCATCCAATACTAAATGCATTCTTGCCCGAGAAATTGAGATATCAGGCTTTCATTATACCTCGTGGTAATGAGCCAGTTTCAGTTGGAACTGGCAACCCTTCTGTGACTCCACCTCGGCCAATAATTGAGGCAGATAATAGAGATATTTACTTCTTGATTGGGATGCTTCTAGTTGATACTAACAGGATTGGATCGGCACACTCTGATGATCGACACTTGCGGCATTTGCTCGAAACGTTTTTCCCAAAAGAAAACAGCAGTAACCTGAAGAAAGTTGCACTAGGAGGCTTGGTAATCAAACTTCTTCGACATGAGCTTCCGTTGTATCTTCCCGCTGCCTTTCTTGCCCTCTGGACATGCAGTGACAGCCGCAGGGAGTGGATGGATCTTGGGATCAGATTCCGAAATCCAATCCTTTCAATATATTTCGCTGAATCTGAAAGGTATTTGCATTATGTTTTGTGATATCTAAATATATGCCTAGAGAAGAGGAAGGGAGAGAGACAGGGTCTTGCTTGTATTTTCTGTTTAGATTTTTGAGAAGACCTAGTTTATCTCTGTTCTGCTGGCCGTTCTCTCATTGGTGGTTTGGTGCATCCAATGAATTCATAACCTATTATATTGTTCCCTCATTTTGGGGAAGGAGCATGGAACATCAAACATGGCAGTTCCACACTATTGGATGACATTTCTGTGCATTTTCATATGATTTTGATCAACGGAGCGTGCAAGTTGGGAAAAATTAATTCTAAACATGTCTGAAAATGTTTGATTTGCTAGATATTCTATGTGAATTTCTTTTTAAAAGATTGCGTATGTGGCCCAAATGCCCAATTTTGTTGGCAGTTGCATGTGCTGATATCCATGATGCTTTTTGTGTTGCCAGGTACATTAAATTCCTTTTGTTCACAATGGCGAAACATCTTGCCAGCCGGATGCTTCTTGCTCAGCAGTTGAAGGTTAAGCCAAATGCTTCTTCCAGTGGAGCAGCTTCAGGTGGAGCAATGAAGTTGCACGTCAGAAATCTTCATGCCAGTGTTACTGCAGATCAATTAAGACTGGTAATGCCAACAGATTGTGTTCGAATATGAGTTAGCTGCAACTTTCAAAGAAATTATTCCTTGGGATCGAAAGCATATTGCTTTCACTGGGCAGAAGCATTACTATTTGATTATATATCTTTGTTAAATGGTGTGTGCGTCATAGAGATCTAATGAATTCTCTGCACCAGGTCTTCGAACCATTTGGTCACATCGAACTTGGCCAACTGCGAATAGATCCACTTACTGGGTTATGTCTAGGTTTTGCTTTTGTTCAGGCAAGTAGCACTTATTAAGAATTTCCTTTTTATTGCTGTGTAATGCTTGTGGCTGACTGCTTCTGTTTCATTATTTAGTTCAACGCTGCTCTCAGTCTAAATGACCAGTTTGATATTGCTGGTCAAGTGATTCAGGCAAGCATTATCTTCAGAGTTACTAGAATTCTTGTTGTTTTGAGCTTTGAGCATCTCAAGTAAAAGCTTCTGCCTGACGTTATGCTAAGCTGCAACCAGGTTTCAGCGGTGAGACGGAGCGGGAGAACAAGTCTATACTGGAGGACCGAATGATGATGAGGTTGGAGGTTTGGTGGGTGTCATTTCTGGAGACGCATTGAAAACTGAGAAAAATCACTTTTCATACTCTATTTATATATCCTCTTTTGCTTCAAGAGTTCAAGTACAATTACTTGGGACATATGTGTGATTTTCATACTCTATTTATATATCCACTTTTGTTTCAAGTACAATTACTTGGGACATATAAATGGCTGTACTTCACTTCAACCTTCTATTAGAGAAGTTTCTGTATCTTGGGTATTGACGAGTTGACCATAAGATGATTTATTATACACTGAGCACTCTGCACACCTAGAATGTCTACAATAGCAAATGAGTACATGTTCCCATACTTACATGATCTCAGTCAGTTACCGTTCAATGCTATTTTAACATGCTACACACTTATGCATATTGCTATTTACAGATCTCTATCATGTGCGTGACATGTCTGCTGGTGTGCAGGCACGGAATGCTAGTTCAAGGGAAATCAATTGGTTGCAGACATCAGACTGGAGCAGCACTACCACCAGGTTTATATCCTTTTGGATGCCTCATTATATTCCTGTTATGGATATGTCACCCTAACTACATCAGTCATAATTGTCCTATCTAACATGTCAACTCGTTTTTATTATAAGTAGTTTAGTCAGCATGCAATTTCCGTAATTTTTGGATGGTACCGCAGAACCTTAAGTTCATAGAATACTGGAGTGTCAAAGCATCTAGAATGTCAATTATCTTGCGGTATTGGTGATGCGTGGGATGGTGGGGTTGAGGTTGAGTTCCATCTCTGCTCCCAATGCTCCCCACCATCCTGTCCAACTTTCGGTTCAGCTTGCACATCACTCTCCGTCTGGCAGTTGTGGCTTGGCGCAGATTCTGAGTTCTTGCCATCCTAAACACTAAACCAAAAGATTCTTCATTTTGTTTGCTCCCTGCTTGATTCCTGGGCTGTTTTGCAGTGGTCAGGGGAAATCGAACAGTAATTCTGTGGGGAGCACGACTACTAAGACAGGTGGTCGCTGAGATTTTCAACTCAAGCTGGAGAAATGCTAGACGCTTGTGAGCAGGTACTCGAACACATACAAAAGCATTTTGATTTTCTGGCTGGAAGTTTGCTGCAATCTTTGCTGAAGAATCAACTTAGCTGTAGTGTTTCTTTGCAAATGGTGACATGTAGCCGCAGCAAAACTTGTGGTGAATCCTTTTTGTCAGCCTGGTGTTATGGTTCTGGTGAATGGGAAAACTGACTTGTTCACTGTTTTTATTTTTATTCACCTTAGACCTCGTAATCGGAACTGGTGTCTTCGTGTATAGTGGTTTTGTTGAAATTATTCTGTTTACTCCAGTTCTAAATTAAATGTCAATTGCATTGACTGCAAATTCGAATATGGTGAATTACTTGAGAAATGAGAACTTACGAATTCTTATGGTACCATCAGCAAGTTATCTGACAAGAAAACTGAGCCATATAATCTTTTTTTTTCACTGCTTTTCTAAATTTATCCTTCCTTTGCTTTTAATATTACAACTGAATGTCTTTCTCTTAAGATTGTAATTACCTCCTTTTTCGTCTACCGGCAGTTTGACTAGGGGATAGGCATTACAGGTTGTACTTTGTTGATTACCACCTTCTGTTGGAGCCGATAGAATATGTTGCATCCACGTTGGCTATTTGGAGTTCAAACGATCAGAGTGCCCTTACTACTAGGCCCACATGTCTATTATGCAGTTCAGCCCCTACAATTTTACGTTAACGCCATCTAATTATATTGGGATCACTTATTTTGCATAGGGAAACCCTCCGGCTTACAGTTTTCTCACAAAACACCCTTGGCCCACCGTCAGTTCCACGAATCCTTTCTCCCACGCTAGTTCGCTACTCGCGAGTGTAAAAATTAAGCCAATCTGTTGAAATCTGGTATGCTACTAGTTTATTTGAAACAAGAAATGAATTGAAATTTTTGAATTACAAATCCTTCTTTCTAATCCAGTCTATCTAATGTCCTTTTCAGGAGTAAGAGGAAATACATGTCATGTATACCAATTAAACACCAATTAGTAGGTATACAAGAATTAATAGCCGATCCTTAAGGGTAAATTATTGATTTACCTATCCAAGGCAATTTATGCGAAGAACTTACTTTGACAGAATATGTAATTTCATGCTACGGAGCTTGCCGCTGTTCCTAGTCGCAAGACCCGCTAGATCACTCGCCCCACAGTGCCGGCCGACCAAACAGATAGCCCCCACCATGGTGGCACCGCCACCCCTCTTACTCCCCTCCATGGATGGCCGGATCTACATGCTCCATGGCATCGCGTGGCAGCGAGTGGCTCTCCCTCGCTGCTACCGGCACAACCATCATGGTGCCGACACACTGCTCGATGTCGCCGTCCGTGTCTCCTGCTCGTAGGAGTTGGATTTGGGGCCACCATCCTCAACACCATCGGCCCCAACTCCAGCACTACGGGCCACCAACCTCAGCACCGCCGGCCACAACGACAGCCGACCTCACTAGTCGGTGGCTGCTTAGCTCAACTATGGTCCAGATTGGGCTAGACTTGTGTGAACTCGAGGTGTTTACTCTTCTCTTCTTATCCATTTTTCCCTCTTTTGGCGCTAGACGACATCTTCTCGGTCCAAGCTATCCGTGCAGGTCTTAGGGCCGTCTACATTTTTGAAGGCCCTAGATGAACTCGACACTATAGGCCCTTAAGATTAATTAGGCCCTTAAGATTAATTTTCTTACTTGTAATATATACTTTATAAATGCATGTATGTGTTAACAGCAAAATTTGGTAAAGATGTGCTAGCAGTCAAGATTGGATTTGATGCGGATTGAAGGAATAAAGGGGATTTCCAAAACAGACAGCGCATCGGCCGGAACTGTATCGGCCGATATGGAATCGGACTCGGGTAACCTGAATCGGACTAGGTTGAGTCGATACAGGTAGCCTAGCTTCGTGTTGACTTCGGAGAAGGACTTGAAGATATTGCCAACTAGGAGTTGAGTCTGGATAAGACAATTGTATATATTAATTAGGAATAAGAGTTAGTTTTCTTTTTATAATATTGTCGTAAGAGTCCACCTAGGACTTGTTTGTTTAGGCAAGTTGTAAATAGTGTCCGACAAGGACAAAATCTGTACATACGGGTATAAATATAAGCCCAAGGTTTTATGTAAAAATAAGAGTTCAATCAACACTTTTGGCGCATCGCCACAATTTCCTTTTCGTTTTCTCGACGAGTTCGTGCTTCGAGTTTGTCAACTGGAGGTATGGCTTGTTAATTTACCATATAACTTAGCCAATCTATGTCGATGGCTGATTTAGCCGTATCGGCCGGACTTTGCATAAGTTTTTGTCGTATCGGTTAAATTAGTTTATTAGCCTAGATTGGCGTGAGGTTCTACCATCCTGAAAAACATGCAAAAGCTTGATTGTCTAGATATCATGCATCTTTTTACACTTTGTGCTGCATTAGCCCTAGTCCTAATTAGAACCATGATCTCTAGCCTGTTTCTTGCTTGTAATAGAGGTAGCATTGGAGTTTCAGCCAATCTTATCTGATATAGCTGTTTAGTCGTGTTTAAATTCCTTTAATCATGTTTTCCATGTTATATCTGTCCCTTATACAAGGATTTCACTTTGGTTAAATATATCAAGCTTGACTCGATATATTTATATAGATTAATATTTTTGTATAAGGTTGTATCGGAGTATCAGCCGATACATTAGCTATCTTGACCTGGTTATGATTTCATCAGCTAGTATCTAATCTCTGTCTATAGATTATGTATTTATAGCCGATGGAGCATAATTAGGGTTTGCTTTAATTTGTTTACTTTACACTTTACAGCCGATTCGGTCAGATCGCATCGGCTAGGTCCATACGGTACGTTATCGGCTTATCGACCGATCGGCTATTGTATATCTAACTATTTTTATTGTATATCTTGTTGGTTGCAGGATCAAACCAACTGGCACGCCCTGAACCCGTTTTCTCCAAGATTTGGACCTGCACTGAAGTGAAACAAATCTCCTAGGCCGCCATGTTTTGCATCAGCACGCTTTTGGCACGCCCAGTGGGACTTAACTTTCAAGACATCCATCATGCCAGAGATCACCGAAGAAAACATCATCCCAGTGATGGTTGAATAACTGTCCGATGAGCAAAAGGCAGAGATGAAACAGCTTACACAAGCCTTTCACAAGATGTATCTGGATTCCTTTACAGTATCTCGACAAGGAAAAATTTTTTAAAAAGAAAAAGTTTTATTCCTAAAGTTCGAGACAGAATCTAGTACACAACAAGATGATGAGGCTAAAACAGAAGATATCAAAGCTAAAGGGGAGCAACCAACAGGAGATGATACAATTTCATTACAAGATCAGTTGGACTATGCAGTACATTAAGCTTTGATTAATTAGTTCAATGTGTTGGTGAACACATTAACTAATGTGATAAAAAAGGTGATGGATGGGACTATAACTGAGGAGAAGGCCAAAGGACCAGTATATTTTTTAAACAATATATTTCCTTCATATAAGATCATCAAGACTAAGATCCCAGGTTCTTCAGGGATGCAACAACAATTTATACCTGGGGGGCAAACATCTCAGCAAGACCAACAAAATCAGGCTCCAAGAATTGTACCACCAACATCGGCTGGAATCTTCCAAAACCTTATTCAACAGCCGATGGGAAGTCAAGGAAATTAAATCCCTATTCATCAGCCAATTTTGCCACCAATATCATCTGGACCACAATATGTGCATGAGGTGCCCCAAAATTATCAATATCAACCTCATCAACATTACTTGGGGCAAACTTCGAGTTTTCAACCTCAGCCGATATCTCCTCAATAGTATCGACCAGAACCTATTCCACAGTACCTGTATCAGCCCCAGTTTAACAATTATGAACAATTGCCACAATTTGGTGGACAACAACAACAATGGGATGGTATGATAGCAGAAGTGGTCAGGGAACAATTTGGTTTGAAGCCCAAGGATAGTGAGAACATGTATCGGTATTGTCACGCCCAGAAATTCGCTAACCTGAATTCCAAGCAGAATGTGTATTAAAACCCCTGTCCAGGACCATCCAGGGTACACAAACGATAATGTTGACATACAGATCCACGTCTTACAAACATCATAAATAAATCTTTTACAGAAATGCAGCGGAAAAAGATAAACAAGCTATTCTAGTTAACTAGACGCTCGCAACATGGCAACACTATTCCACAAGCATCCTTGACGATAGCCACAAGCCTACTCCTCAGAATAGCCTCCATCTGAAACACACTCCTCCTTTGGTGTGGGGGAAAAATGAAGCAAGACTGAGTACTACCCACTGTACTCAACAAATCATACCGGAATAGGACTAATGATGCAAATAATAACAAAGAAGGCTAATAAGGTTATTTACATAAAATAAGCATTTGAAAACAATAGTTGAATACAGTAAAACAGTGGAGTTAATTAATCAAAATTGAACCATCACTGTCCAACGCTACACCACGTTGCAACAGGCCCAAACCACCACCTGAACTACACCAGTTCCATTAAGTCAGGTTATTAAGATTATAACTAATCACGGCGAATCTGGTTGATCGCCCATAACCGCGGGCACGACTATTCGAATAGTTTTACTCTGATCAGAGGTGTACAACTGTACCCACAAGACACAGTCCCACAACACGTTACCATGTGCCGACATACCACCACGGTGCACCGGAAAAGGAGCTGTGACAGGACCCTTCGCACAACCCCTCCTAACCAAGCGCACCACACCTCAGGTTTCACCCCCACCTTTACACCAAGGCAGGCAGCCCCCTCTCGTGCCTAGGTGAATCCGGCAGCTGATCAACGGGTAAACCCTCGCCGACCCAACTCCATCACGCCCACCCTTGCCTGGATGCGTCAGCTAGGAAAAAGCCATACTACAAATCCAGCCATTACCCATGCTGGCTTGTGGAAAGTACGATGAGTCTTCCAGGGTTTCCCGCGAACAGGTCCTTAATTGTCATGAGCACGACCATCAAAACCATGTGCTCACAACCCACCATTGTTCAGATTTTAGTTGAAACAATTATTTAATCATCCACGATTGACCATCGTGAACTACATGAAATAACCATCACTAAGTAACAGTGAAGCATCAGTTTTCCCTTTAATGTGCTAAAGTTACTAAGCAGGGCTAAGCATGTGCTAATGTAACGACTAGTCAAATTACTTCCCAAGCTATCAAAGGAATAAGATAGTTGAAATATAAGGCTGAGTACAATAGGTAAATAAGCCCATAGATGACATTATAAAAACAATGCAATATTTAGAGAAAAAATAGAGCTTTTGCAAATTAGGTACAATATGATCAAATGAATAAGTATGACTTGCGTTGCTCCTGCACTGGGTCAACCTCGGCAACAACTTCAAAGTAAACCGGAGCGTCGGAATTACCGGAATCTAAACGACAAACAAAGCACACAAGCAAACAGGTAATAAGTCTACTGAAATAGAGAACAAAACCATTTTTAATGGATTCTAGACATTTTTATGAATTTTCTGCAACTTTAACGGACTCAAACGGAGTCCGGATGAATTAGTTATGAATTTTAGAAGATTAACTGTGTTTTTACTAAAACAAAAAATCCTTAATTAATTTATTGCGCAATAAACCCCTAGGGCTGACGTCAGCGGCGGCGTCAGCACTGACGTCAGCCGTGGCGGCGATTAGGGCTGACGTCAGCCGTGGCGGCGGCGGGGAGACGACGTGGCGGCCACGCGGCGCACGCGTGGCGCTGGCGCGGCGACCACGCGGCGCGTGCGTGGCGCCAACGCGGCGGCCGAGCCCCAGCTGAGGGCGGCCATGGCGTGGCGGCGGCGTGGCGGCCAGCGTGAGCGCGGGCGCGGAGTGGCGGCGGCTTGCGCGGGCATGGCGCGGAGCGGCGCGACGGCGGCTCGCGCGCGCGGGCGGTGGCGGGGAGTGGCGGCGGATGGCGCGGCGTCGAGAGGGGAGGGAGAGGGGCGGCGGCGGCGCTTACCGGAAGGGGAGAAGAAGGCGGCGGCGACAGCGCTAGGGTTAGGGGAAGGTGGCGGCGCAAGGGGGAAAACGGAGAGGAGGACGTGGGGAGTAGAAATTTATAGGGGTCCGGGGCTAGGGCTCGGCCGGCGGCTCCGGATTTCTCGCCGGAGTTCGGCCGGCGCGAGGAAGACGGAGGGAGGGGATGTGGACTTTCCTCGGGCCGTGGCCTTGGGCCGGCCTGAGGGGAAGAGGGGAGTGGCGGCGGCTCGGCTTGGGCCGGGAAGGGAGAGGGGAAGGGGGCGGTAGCTTGGGCTGGCCCGGGAAGGAGGAGGGGAAGGAAGAGGGAGGCGCGGCGGCTTGGGCCGGCCCGGGAAGGAGGAGGGAGGTGGGCCGGCGGCCCAAGAAGAGGAAAAAGAAAAAGAAAAAGGAAAAGAATTTTCCAGGGATTTGTTTGTTGCGGTGGAGGGTTTTTAATTGGTTAAAATTATTTCTAGGGCTCTGAAAATTCCACTAAAAATCTTGTTAGTGTATTTTAACACGGGGAACTCAAGAAAAGTCCCACCATTCCATTTCCACTTGACTAAATACATTTTAAAATTAGAATTTTGCTCTAGGTTAAAAGGAAAATTTATTTTAAACGATTTATCTCACCAATTTTAACCTGGAAAGCAAACTTCGGGGTGTGATAGATATCCATATCCATAGTATTTTGACAAGGAACCATTGCCAAGCCGATACAAGATCCCAACGTTCTCAAAGTTTTTAGGACAAGATAACGTTTCTACATATGAGCATATCAGCCGATTCTTAGCACAGTGGGGAGAAACATCGGCTGTGGAGGCTTTGAGAGTTAGGTTATTCCTATTATCATTGTCTGGACCGGCCTTTATATGGTTTTCCTCATTACCTTGTAATTCTGTCAGAGGATGGACCGATCTAGAAAAATAGTTTCATAGGTACTTTTTCAATGGGGTTCAAGAGATGAAGCTGTCGGACTTGACATCAATCAGGCAAAAGTTCGATGAATCGGTTCCAGATTATATTCAAAGATTTAGAGACATGAGAAACAGGTGTTACAGTCTTAATTTGACTGATTCACAGCTTGCCGATCTGGCTTTTCAAGGGTTGCTTAGGCCGATAAGGGAGAGATTTTCTGCACAGGACTTCGAGAGCTTAGCTCACTTAGTTCAGAAGGCATCGACTCATGAACAAAGATTCCAGGAAGCTAAGAGATTTACCAGAAAAGCCAATAATATCAATGATATTTATAGTTATGAGTCAGAATCAGAAGATGAAGACCCAGAGATTGGTTTGGCAGAGTGGTCAAGAAACAAAAAGACTGTAGTTTGCCAGTGGGTCAAGAACAATGGAAAAGAAGAAAGATATGATTTTGACATCAATAAAGCCGATAGAATATTTGACTAGCTTCTTCAAGAGAAACAGATTCAGCTTTCAGTAGGTCATGTGATTCCATTGGCTGAAGAATTAAGGAAAAGGAAATACTGCAAATGGCACAACACAGGGTCTCATCATACAAACGAGTGTAAGGTGTTCAGGCAACAAATTTAATCGGCTATAGAGCAAGGCAGGATCATGTTTGATGATGGAAAAAACCCGATGAAGATTGAGGGCCATCCTTTTTCTGTTAACATGGTTCACACTAATGAAGCTGATAAGAAAAATTATCGAGCTTACCAGCAAGGCAAGTTTAACTCTACAAGGTTGATCAACAAATGCCAGAAAAGGCAAGGCAAGCAGATTCAAGTATATTCTCAGGGTGACAAGGCTTGTTTTGATCCACATTGAAGATGTGAGTTCTTTAGGTTTTGCTAGAATAAAGGAATGAGGCTGCCATCAATTGAAGATTGTCCAGGCTGCAGTGATGCAGATGCAGTTTACCAAGGTAGTTCTCATCAACCAAGGAGTTCAAGGATTGAGAATCGGTCGATACAAAAAAGGTTGTCAACACATCAACGATTAGGGCCGATTCATCAAGATTATTTCAAGGATGAAAATAAAGATCAGGAGAAACAAGTTCAAAACCCTCAATGGTGTCCATCTAAAATTTTCACCAAGAATAAAAAAAGGAGGGTACAAAGGTTGCGAAACCGAGAAGTTGATGAGGAAATTGACCATCGGCTGCAACGAACAAGGAAAGAATGACGTGTCAAAACCAAGATTGTGTCAGCCGATGAGGTCAAAGCCGATAGGATTTCAGCATCTGCTAAAGGTAAAGCTGTAGCTTCATCTTCAATCAACATGGTATTTATGTTGTCGGCAGAATATAGTATACATACAGCCGATGAGGAGATTGAAGAATCATTGGCGAAGTTGACATTATCACCAGAGCAAGCTATCTTTGAAAAACCTGAGGATGATGAACATTGGCACTTGAGGCCTTTATATATTAAGGGTTTTGTCAATGGAAAGCCGATGTCCAAGATGCTAGTTAATAGAGAAGCAGCTGTCAATTTCATGCCCTATACAACATTTAGGAAGCTTGGGAAGACTCCAAAAGATTTGATCAAGACTAATATGGTTTTAAAGGATTTTGGAGGAAATTTATCTGAGACAAAAGGAGTCTTAAATGTTGAGTTGACAGTTGGCAGCAAAACAATTCCAACTATATTTTTTATCATTGATGAAAAGGGATCATACAACTTATTGTTGGGAAGAGATTGGATACATGTAACTTGTTGCATACCTTCTACAATGCACCAAAGCTTGATTCAATGGCAAGGAGACTTGGTAGAAATCGTGCAAGCTGGCAGGTTAGTTAATGTTACTATTGTTGATTTGTCTATTTGGGAGATGGAGGGAGTTGATTGCTTGTCAGTTAAAGTTTGGGAAGGTGATTCTTAAAAGTGTCCGATTGTGATATACAGCCAATCGGTGATGAAGAACCCCAGCTTTTACTATGAAGACGTAGGAGATAGCCCCAATGCTTATGTACAAGATTCTGTAGATGATTTTGAAGGTAAATTGGGATAGGGTTTTGTGTTGGCCGATGAGTTAGAAGAAGTAGATATTGGTGATGGTGATAGACCTAGGCCGACATTTTTAAGTGCTAAGTTGTCAAATTTGTTCAAAAGGGAATTAATTAAGTTATTAAAAGAATATAAAGATTGTTTTGCATGGTAGTACCATGAGATGCCAGGTCTTAGCCAATCTATTGTAGAACATCGGCTCCCTATTAAACCAGGATATCGGCCGTACAAACAACCTCAAGGATGATTCAAGCCGAAAATGTATGATGCTATCAAGGCTGAGATTACAAGACTTTATGATGCCAACTTTATAGGGTTAATTTGATCCATGCCATTACAAATATGACATATTAAAAAAATGCCATTACAATTCACGTTATTGGTTGGATGCCGCTAAAAATTTTTAAAATTAGAACCATGCCACTCCCGTCACCATCCTCACCATCACGTGCGCGGGTGGGAAGAAGGCGAGGCGGCACCAGCGAGTGGCAAGAGGACAGGGAGAAAGCGAGGCGACGCCGGCAAGTGGCGAGGACGAGGCGACGCCGGTGAGCAGCGAGAGGACGAGGCGGCGCCGATGAGCAGCGAGAGGACGGGGAGAAGGCGAGGCAGTGCCGGTGAGCGGCGAGAGGACAAGGCGGCGCCGCGCGCGCCGTGCCGTCGCCGTCGCCGTCGCTGCTCCTCCCGCTCCCCGAGTGCGCCGTGCCGCCGCCGCTGCTCCTCCTCCCGTGTGGCGGCAGCCTCGCCCGCTCCCCGTGCGCCTCCGCGACCGTCCTTGTTGGCGGTGACCGCTGCTGCTCATCCCGCTCCCCGCGTGAGCCGTGCCGCCGCCGCCGCTGCCGCTGCTCCTCCCGCTCCCCGAGTGCGCCATGCCGCCACCGCCCGCTGCTCCTCCCATGTGGCGGCGGCCTCGCCCGCTCCCCGCGCCCCTTCGTGACCATCCTCGCTGGCGGTGACCGCTGCTGCTCCTCCCGCTCCCTGCACGCGTCGTGCCGCCGCCGCCGCCGCCGCTGCTCCTCCCGCTCCCCGAGTGCACCGTGCCGCCGCCGCCGCTGCTCCTCCCGTGTGGTGGTGGCCTCGCCCGCTCCCCGCGCCCCTCCGCGACGGTCCTCGCTGGCGGTGACCGCTGCTGCTCCTCCCGCTCCCCGCGCGCGCCGTGCCGCCACCGCTCCTCCCGCTCCCCGAGTGCGCCGTGCCGCCGCCGCTGCTCCTCTCGTGTGTGTGGCGGCCTTGCCCACTTCCCGCGTCCCTCCGCGACCGTCCTCACTGGCGGTGACCGCTGTTGCTCCTCCCGCTCCTCGCGCGCGCCGTGCCGCCGCCGCCGCCGTCGCTCCTCCCGCTCCCCGAGTGCGCCGTGCCGCCACCGCTGCTCCTCCTCCCGTGTGGCGGCGGCCTCGCCCGCTCCCCGCGCCCCTCCGCAACCGTCCTCGCTGGCGGTGACCGCTGCTGCTCCTCCCGCTCCCCGCGCGCGTCGTGCCGCCGCCGCTGCCCCCGCTGCTCCTCTCGCTTCCCGAGTGCGCCGTGCCGCCGCCGCTCCTCCCGTGTGAGGATGACGATGTGAGTGAGGAGGACAGAAATAGTGACGGGAGTGGCATGGTTCTAATTTTAAAAATTTTTAGTGGCATCCAACCAATAACGTGGATTGTAATGACATTTTTCTAATATGTCATATTTGTAATGGCATGGATCAAATTAACCCAACTTTATAAGGCCATGCTGATATGCTGAGTGGGTTTCAAACATAGCACCAGTAATCAAGAAAAATGGGAAGCTTAGAGTTTGCATCGACTTTAGAGATTTGAACAAGGCTACACCCAAGGATGAGTACCTAATGCCGATTGCTGATTTATTGGTTGATGCAACATCTGAACACAAGATTATTAGTTTTATGGATGACAATGCATGATATAATCAAATTTTTATGGCTAAAGAAGATATTCATAAAACTGCTTTTAGGTGTCCTGGTGCAATCGGCTTGTATGAGTGAGTTGTAATGACTTTTGGTTTAAAGAGTGCTGGTGCTACATATCAAAGAGCTATGAATTATATATTTCATGATCTCGTTGGTGTTTTGGTTGAAATTTATATTGGTGATGTGGATGTGAAATCTAAAGAGATTGATGGACATATAGCCGATTTACGAAAAGTGTTAAAAAGGACAAGGAAGTTTTGTTTAAGGATGAATCCTAACAAATGTGCTTTTGGTGCATTGGCTGGACAGTTTCTTGGTTTCTTGGTTCAGGAAAGAGGGATTGAAATAACACAAAGGAACCTAAAAACTATCAAAGATATTGAACCTTCACAAAATAAGACCAAGTTGCAATCATTGATTGGCAAAATTAATTTTGTAAGGAGATTTATTTCTAATTTATCAGGGAGAATTAAGC
Source organism: Oryza officinalis (assembly GCA_008326285.1). Lineage (NCBI taxonomy): Eukaryota > Viridiplantae > Streptophyta > Magnoliopsida > Poales > Poaceae > Oryza > Oryza officinalis. The sequence goes on along the minus strand of BDMV01000003.1, from coordinate 4,044,421 downwards.
CTTTTACTCCACTATTGAGGTTGAAAGCCGATCAAGAGTTTGTTTGGGGAGAAAAATAGCAGAAGACATTGGATGACATCAAGGAGTATTTAAGTTTACCTGTATTGATGCCACCTCAGAAGGGGATTGCATTCAAACTTTACTTATCGACCGATGAGAGGTCTATCGACTTAGTTCTGGTTCAAGAAGTTGAAGGAAAAGAGAGGGCAATATTTTATCTTAGCAGAAGGCTCTTGGATGCAGAAACAAGGTATACCCCTGTCGAGAAGTTGTGTCCATGTTTGTATTTTTAATGTACAAAGTTGAGGCATTATCTACTTTGAAATGAGTGCATAATAGTTTGCAAGGCTGATGTAATTAGATACATGTTATCTGCTTCAGTTTTGAAAGGGAGAGTTGGGAAGTGGATTTTTGCTTTGACAGAGTTTGATCTTAGATATGAATCGGCTAAGGCAGTAAAGGGACAAGCAATTGCCGATTTTATTGTTCAACATCAAGGTGAATCAATTAATTATGTTGAGATGATGTCTTGGACAATATTTTTTGATGGATCTGTCTGTACACATGGTTGTGGCATCGACTTAGTGATCGTATCGCTTAGGGGGCATGTTTTGAATTTGCTTTTACTATCAAACCCTATTATACTAATAATCAAGCTGAGTATGAGGCAATGCTCAAGGGTTTGGAGTTGCTGAAGGAAGTTGAAGCCGATGCTATTGAAATTATTGGGGATTCATTATTGGTAATCAATCAGTTATTAGAGGAGTATGAATGCAAAAATGAAGTTTTGAGGGTTTACAATGAGAAGTGCCAAGAATTGATAAAGAACTTCAAGGTTATTACTATGAAGCATATTCCCAGAGAACAAAATGTTGAGGCCAATGATTTGGCTCAAGGTGCATTGGGTTACAAGCCGATGTTGAAAGATGTTGATATTGACATTGTAGAGGTTGATACCGATGATTGGAGATATGATATTATTAGTTATTTGAAGAATCCTTCTCAATCGGCGTCAAGAAAGTTGAAATATAAAACTTTAAAGTATGTATTGCTTGATGAGGACTTATATTATCGGACGATTGATGGAGTTTTGCTCAAGTGCTGTAATCTGGAGGAGGCTAAAGTTGTCACATGTGAGGTTCATGAAGGGATTTGTGGAACACATTAATTGTCTCATAAAATGAGATGGTTTCTGAGAAGAGTTGGGTATTTCTGGCAGACAATGCTGGAGGATTTTAAATATTATAAAGGTTGTCAAGATTGTCAGAAGTTTGGAGCAGTTCAAAGAGCACCAGCATCGACTATGAACCCAATTATCAAGCCTTGGCCATTCAGAGGTTGGGGGATTGATATGATCGACCAGATTAATGCACCATCAAGCAAGGGGCATAAGTATATCTTTGTGGCAACAGATTATTTCATAAAGTGGGTTGAAGCAATTCCTTTAAAGAAGGTTGATTCTAAAGATGTCATTGAATTTGTTAAGGAGCATATAATATATCGGTTTGGGATTCCACAGACGATAACAATAGACCAAGGATCTATCTTTGTAGCTGATGAGTTTGTTCAGTTTGCTGATAGTATGGGCATCAAGTTGTTGAATTCATCTTCTTATTATGCACAAGCTAACAAAAGTTTAATTAAGTTGATCAAGAAGAAGATTGCAGAACAACCTAGGAAATGGCATACTACATTGGCCGATTCATTGTGGGCTTATAGGATGGCGCGTCATGGAGCTACATAAGTGCCATCTTATAAACTTGTATATGGGCATGAAGCTATTTTGCCTTGGGAGACTAACATCAGCTCAAGAAGGATTTCTTTGTAAAATGAGTTATCGGCCGATGATTATTATGACTTGATGATTGATGACTTAGAAGATTTGGCACATGTCCGATTGCGTGCTTTAGAGAAGATTAAGAGAGATAAGGAAAGAGTTTCAAGACATTATAATAAGGAAGTTGTGCCAAAGACTTTTGAGGAAGGAGAGCTTGTTTGAAAATTAATTTTGCCGATAGGGACCAGAGATAATAAATTTGGAAAATGGTCACCTAATTGGGAAGGGCCCTATCGGGTTCATCGTTGTGTGCCTAAAATGCATATATGCTTAAAGTGCTTGGTGGAGAAGTTTTTGGAAAGGCTTTAAATGGAAAGTATTTGAAGAAGTATTACCCATGTGTTTGGGTTAATTCATAATTGGTTGTTTAGCCGATGTTTGATAAAACCGATGTGACATAACATCGCCTCAAGATGGCCGATATGTATTATCGCCCTGTTAACAGCGGATTTTCGTAATCGACCCGGAGAAGGAAGAGGAAACCGAAGCAGAGACAGAGAGCTAGGTTGGAGTCGAATCAGGTCTCGTATCGGACACGGTCTGCGTATCGGACTCAATCAGGCGCTGGCAGAAAAGCTGTATCGGCCGATTCGGAGTTGTATGGTTATTGGCCGATAGAGGTTGGAAGTTGACAAAGTCAGCGTGGGCTTGGTTTGGGCTCAGGTTAAGCTTCAAGAAAGTTGCCAAATAGAGATAGAGCTCGGTTTTAGGCAATTGTATCTCGTAAATCAAGTAGGTTTAGATCTAATATGTGGCAAAAGTCTGCCGTAAAGACTTGTTGTTTGTTAGAGATAAGATCGTGTCCTACATGGACCCTGTTGTAATCTCGGGTATAAATATCCCGATAGTTTGTACATAGAAGAGAGATCTCACAACCCAATACAACAAATCAGTTTCAATCTACTTCGGCGCATCACCAACCCTCGCAAGAGGTTAATCTCGACGAGTTCTTGCTTCCTGGAGCAGAGGTAAGAACTCATTCCCGACGATCTACATCGTCGGGGCTAGCGTGTCGCTTTAGACACGTTAAGCCTCGATGATGTGATCGTCGTTTATCATGTCTTGGGTAATCTTGACAGGCGTTTCAATTATGCTTCACCAGCGATCTACTCATTTTAGGGTTCGTTGCCAGTGACGGTTTAATATTATGCTTGGCTAGATTGTTCAAGTACATCTACCATCCCCAAAAGCAATCGGTGGCTTGATTTTCTTTGTGTTAAGTCTCGATTCACACTTTGAGTTGCCATTGACCTTAGTCCTGTTTTGAGATCTAACACAAAGCCTGTTTTCGGTTGTAATTAAGGATAGCACTGGGGTTTCAGCCAGTCTTACCTGATGCATATGATTATTATTAGGTTTTTATATGTGTCCGCCATCTGCATGAATAGATCGATGAATATAGATGTGTTTGTTATAGGTTAATCTTTTGGGTTTATCTGTGATGGACGTGTTTATGTTGATTGATTGGTTCATGTGGATTTGTACTAGAGTATTAGCTAGTATAGTAGTGTTTATCATCCCTTATCGGCCGATGCTGTTAATTGCCATTAACATGTTGATGAGGGCTGATAAGTTTGGATTCATGTTTTAGTCTTATCTTATCATGAGCAAGCCGATATAGCTTTGCCCTATCGGCTGGGCTATGACAATGTGTCATCGGCCTATCGGCCGATCGGCCATTGTTTTCTGACATGGTTTACTTGTTTTTTGTTGATTGCAGATCAAATCAACTGGCACGCTCTGCGCACAACTAGGCAAGCCATTTGGACCTGCACTGGAGTAAAGCAAACCTCCCAGGCCGTCGTGGAAACGTGGAACCCGTTTGGTTGCAACGCAGGTCGAAATTCTGCGCCAACACGCTTTTGGCACGCCCAGTGGGACTTCAAGAACGCAAGCTTTGCAAGAGCAGCAAGATCACCTCAAGATGTCGAAGTAGGCCGAGATCTCTGAGGAGAACGTCGTCTCCGTAACCGTCGACCAGCTCAACGTAGAGCAAAAAGCCGAGATGGAGAAGCTGGTCGAGCAGTTCCAGAATATGTACTTGCAAACATATTCTAGGACTCGGCAAGGCACCTTGATCCAAAAGTCTAAGGTAGTACTGCCGAGTCCTGGAGATGGAGCTAGCACATCGGCGGCGGCGCACGACCACACCTTCAAGACCGAGGACACCGCGGCGCCGACGTTGCAGGACAGAATTGACTCCGCAGTTCACTCTGCGCTAGTCAACCAGTCGGGGATCCTGGTGAACACATTGACCAATACGGTCAAGTCGATCCTAGATGGGTCGATCCACCAGTACGAGCCTCAGGGGCCGATTTTCTTGCCAGAAAATAAGATCCCTGCCTATCGGACCCTGAGGAATGACCTGAGCACGGCTCAGCCGACAGCGCCGATGCCATCCTCATCGGCGCAACCAACAACGATACTGCCGTTGGTCCTCACCAGGCAAACAGGAGGAAGCCCTCAGCACATCACGGAGGAGCAATATGCTCAATGGACAAAGGGGAAGCAACCGGTGATCGAGCCGATGCAGCAAGTTCCTCTCAACCAGCCATCGGCCGGACAGCAACAACCCTCCACCACAGGCTGCTTACAACATGCCACAAGGCTACCAGCAGCACGCCACAAGGCAGTATGGCGCACAGAACCTTGATCACCATTATCAGCTGTACTCCCCCAGGCAGTATCAAGCAGAGGGTTTGCAACAGTCGTATCAGCAAGACCTCCCGCATCGGCCCGCAGGATACTGGGCTGATATGATAGCCGAAGTAATGCGAGATCAGTTCAGCTTGAAGCCCAAGGAGAATTCCATGGTGTATCGACACCCGTACCCCGAGGAATTTGACAGAGTGCCATTGCCAGGCCGATACAAGATCCCGGACTTCTCCAAATTTTCGGGGCAGGACAACGTCTCGACATATGAGCATGTGAGCCGATTCCTAGCACAGTGCGGGGAGGCATCGGCCATCGAGGCGTTGAGGGTGAGGTTTTTCCCTCTGTCCTTATCAGGGTCTGCATTTACATGGTTTTCATCCTTACCCTGCAATTCCATCAGAGGATGGATAGATGCAGTTTCATAGATATTTCTACAATAGTGTACAAGAGATGAAACTGTCCGATGTCACCGCCATTAGGCAACGAGTTGATGAATCGGTCCCAGAATATATCCAAAGGTTTAGGGACATAAGGAACAGGTGTTACAGCCTCAACTTGACCGATTCTCAATTAGCGGATCTGGCGTTTCAAGGATTACTTGGGCCGATACGAGAAAGGTTCTCGTCACAGGAATTTGAAAGTCTAGCTCTGCTAGCACAGAGGGTATCGGCGCACGAGCAACGATTCCTGGAGGCAGAGAAGTTTGCAAAGAAGATCAATACGATCTATCAGTATGCCTCCGACGATGATGATGAGGAAGATGTCGATGTCGACCTGGCCGAGTGGGCCCGGATGAGGAAGCCAACAACATGCCAGTGGGCAAAGAAGGGTGATAAAGAGGACAAGTACGACTTTGACATCAACAAGGCCGATAAGATATTTAATCTACTGTTGCAAGAAAAGTAGATTCAACTGCCAGTGAGTCACGTATTGCCATCGGCCGAAGAGATCAAGAAGAGAAGATATTGCAAGTGGCATAACTCTTATTCACACCATACCAACGAATGCAAAATCTTCAGACAACAAATCCAATCGGCCATCGAGCAAGGCAGAATCAAGATCGATGATGCTAAGAGGCCGATGAAGATAGAAGGACACCCGTTCCCAGTCAACATGGTGCGGGCAGATAGGGCTGACGGCGGTGGCCATCGGACCGGCAAGCGACCTCATCAGACCTCTGAGGGCCTGATCAGAAAGTACCAGCGGAGGCAGGAGGAACAAGCTCAAGACTACGCCGATCAAGACAACTCTTACGACCCACATTGGGAGTGCGAGTTTTTCCGGTTCTGCTGGAATGAGGGGATGAGGTTGCCATCCATCCAGGAGTGCCCTGCATGCAATGGTGCAGAAGATTCTTATCAGGGCAGCTCGAGCAGGCGAACGCATCGGCCGGCCAAGCAAAGAAAATCTGTGCATGAAAGGCTAGGGCCGATGCGCCAATAGCAACAGATTGAAGCCGAGGAGCAGGTCCAGAACCCCCAATGGTGCCCGAGCGACATATTCAGCAAGATGCAGAAACGGCGGGTTCAGCGCCTAAGGAGGAAGGAACAAGTCCAAGAGCAACAGGCGACAAAAGCCCACCGGCCGGCCAAGACCAAGACAGAGTGGAGGATAAAATCCACGGTGGTCACGGCCGATGAGGGCACCTCCGATACAGCTCGGGCTTCTGCGGCTTCAAAAGGTAAAGGAGTGGCATCGGCGTCTGTTAACATGGTTTTTATACTGCCAGCAGAATACAGCGTGCAGGCGGCCGATGAAGCAATGGCCGACGATGAACAATCTTTGGCTCGACTACAGTTGTCACCAGACCAAGCCATATTCGACAAGCCAGCTGACGACAATCACAGGCACCTGCGGCCATTATACATCAAGGGATTTATCAACGGGTGGCCGATGACGAAGATGCTGGTCGATGGTGGCGCAGCGGTCAATCTAATGCCATACACAACCTTCAAGAAGCTTGGAAAAGTACCTGAAGACCTTATCAAGACCAACATGGTGTTAAAAGATTTTGGTGGCAACGCCTCTGAGGCGAAGGGGGTTCTCAACGTGGAACTCACCATGGGCAGCAAGACGATACCCACAACTTTCTTCGTCTTCGATGGAAAGGGTTCCTATAGCTTGTTGTTGGGACGGGATTGGATCCACGCAAACTGTTGCGTCCCTTCAACAATGCACCAGTGCCTTATACAATGGCAAGGGGACCAGGTTGAGATCGTGTAGGCCGATCGGTCGGTACACGTGGCCAATGCCGATCTCGCAGTATGGGAGATGGAGGGAATCGATTGCTTGTCCGGACGAGTCTAGGACGCCGATTTCCTCAAAGTAACTGATTGCGATATCGAGACGATTGAAGATCAAGGCAAGCAGTTGCTTTAACAAAGATGTGCCATCCACTGTCCAAGACGAACAAGCTAGTCCCTACACAGATGATGCGGTGGATGAGTTAGATGGAAAATTGGGACAAGGCTTTACATCGGCCGATCAGCTCGAGGAAGTTGATATAGGAATAGGTGATAAGCCTAGGCCGACGTATGTAAGTACAAACCTACCAAAGGAATATAAGAATACTTTGATAAATCTTTTGAAAGAGTTCATAGATTGTTTCGCATGGGAATACCATGAGATGCCAGGACTAAGCCGATCGATCGTAGAACATCGGCTACCTATCAAACCAGGCTATCGGCCATTCAAGCAAGCTCCTAGGAGGTTTAAGGCCGATATGCATGAAGCTATCAAGGCAGAGATAACAAGACTTTACGACGCCAACTTTATTAGACCCTGCCGATATGCGGAGTGGGTTTCCAACATAGTTCCAGTGTTAAAGAAAAACGGCAAGCTTAGGGTATGCATTGACTTCAGAGATTTGAATAAAGCAACACCAAAAGATGAGTACCCTATGCCGCTGGCCGATTTGCTAGTTGATGCCGCGTCTGGACACAAGGTTATCAGTTTCATGGATGGGAACACAGGCTACAACCAGATTTTCATGGCCGAGAAAGATATCCACAAGACAGCCTTCCGGTGTCCGGGGGCAATCGGCCTGTACGAGTGGGTTGTTATGACTTTCGGCTTGAAAAATGCTGGAGCTACTTATCAGAGGGCTATGAATTACATTTTTCATGATCTTATCAGCTCCCTGATCGAGGTTTACATTGATGATGTCGTCGTGAAGTCTAAAGAGTACGATATGCACTTGGCCGATTTACGCAAGGTACTAGAAAGAGCAAGGAAGTATGGTTTAAAGATGAACCCTAACAAGTGTGCCTTTGGCGTATCGGCCGGTCAGTTTCTGGGTTTCTTGGTCCACGAAAGAGGTATTGCGATCACGCAGAAGAATATTGATGCCATAAAAAATATCAAGCCTCCAACAAACAAAACCAAGTTACAATCTATGCTCGGGAAGATCAACTTCGTCCGGCGTTCCATATCAAACCTATCAGGCAGAATAGAGCCATTCACTCCATTATTGAAGATAAAGGACGATCAGGAGTTCATATGGGGTGACAGGCAACAAAAAGCGCTGGACGATATCAAAGAATATTTGAGTTCTCCCCCAGTCTTAATCCCTCCACGGAAAGGGATTCCATTCAGGCTGTACCTATCGGCCGATGAGAAATCCATCGGCTCAGTCTTGGTTCAAGACATTGGTAGCAAGGAACGAGCTATTTTTTATCTCAGCAGGCGGTTGTTAGATGCCGAGACAAGGTACACGCAGTGGAGAAGTTATGTCTGTGCTTATATTTTTCATGTACTAAGTTAAGGCATTATCTACTTTCTAATCAATGCATTGTGGTCAGTAAGGCCGATGTGATGAAATACATGCTATCGGCCCCTGTTTTAAAAGGAAGAATACGGAAGTGAATTTTTGCTCTAACAAAATTTGACCTCAGATATGAATCGGCCAAAGCAATCAAAGGACAAGCCCTGGCCGATTTCATTGTTCAACACCGAGATGATTCAATCGCATATGCAGATATCGTACCATGGACGCTGTATTTTGATGGATCTGTCTGCCGACACGGATGCGGTATCGACCTGGTCATTATATCCCCTCGGGGGGCAAGCTTTGAGTTTGCTTTTACTATCAAGCCCTATTATACTAACAACCAAGCAGAATATGAAGCGATACTTAAAGGTTTGCAGTTATTACAAGAGGTCGAGGACGATTCCGTCGAGATCATTGGTGATTCACAGCTGGTAATTAATCAACTTTCTGGAGAGCATGAATGCAAAGATGATATCCTCAAAGTCTACAACGAGGAGTGCAAGGTGTTGCTCCAAGCGTTCAAGATGGTAACAATGAGACACATACCCAGGAAGCAAAACTTCGAGGCCAATGGTCTGGCTCAGGGGGAATCAGGATACATGCCGATGGTTAAAGATGTTCCGATTCAGGTTGCTACCGTGGATGCCGATGACTGGAGGTTTGATATCATTGAGTATTTGAGAAATCCTTCTCAATCGGCGTCACGAAAAATGAAATACAAAGTATTGCAGTATGTCCTGTTAGATGATGATTTATATCATCGAACGATTGATGGCGTCTTACTCAAGTGCCTAGGTCCTGAGGAGGCCAAAGTCGTTATGAGCGAGGTCCATGAAGGGATTTGTGGCACACATCAATCGGCCCATAAAATGAGATGGCTGTTGAAACGCATTGGATATTTTTGGCCGACAATGCTAGAGAATTGTTTCAAGTATTATAAAGGATGTCAAGATTGCCAGAAATTTGAAGCAATTCAGAGAGCAGTGGCATCGGCTATGCATCCAATCATAAAGCCGTGGCCGTTTCGTGGATGGGGAATAGATATGATCGGCCAGATCAACCCGCCATCAAGCAAGGGACACAAATATATCTTGGTGGCTACAGATTACTTCACAAAGTGGGTTGAGGCTGTTTCCCTTAAGAAGGTTGATTCCAAGGATGCGATTCAGTTTGTCAAGGAATATATCATATATCGGTTTGGGTTACCACAGACAATAATGACCGATCAGGGATCAATCTTCGTGTCCGATGAGTTCGTTCAGTTTGCCGACAGCATGGGCATTAAATTATTAAATTCTTCTCCATATTACGCGCAAGCTAATGGGCAGGCAGAGGCTTCTAATAAGACGTTAATCAAGCTGATCAAGAGAAAAATCGACGAACAGCCGAGGCAATGGCACACGACGCTGGCGGATTCCCTTTGGGCGTATCGGATGGCTTGCCATGGTGCGATTCAAGTGCCTCCGTATCAGTTGGTTTATGGACATGAAGCTGTGCTGCCATGGGAAACCAACATCAGCTCAAGAAGGATTGCTTTGCAAGATGAATTGACAGCCGATGAGTACCATAATCTTATGGTTGATGAGTTAGATGACTTGGCACATGTCCGTTTACGGGCATTAGAAAAAATCAAACGAGATAAAGACAGAGTGGCTCGTCATTATAACAAAAAGGTCGTTGCCAAGTCATTTGAGGAAGGGGATCTTGTATGGAAGCTAATAATGCCGATTGGTTCCAGAGATAATAAATTCGGCAAGTGGTCACCTAATTGGGAAGGTCCTTTTCAGATTCATCACTGTGTTCCCCACAATGCTTATTTGCTTAAGGGGATAGATGGTGAGATTTATGGACGAGCTCTTAACGGCAAATATTTAAAGAGATATTATCCAAGCATATGGATCGACTCATGATCGGCCCTCCAGCCGATTTATGATTACAGCCGATGTGCTATGCATCGTCTTTAGATGACCGATACATACTATCGTCCTTAGTTCAAATTTTACAACATGAGCCCTCATCTTCTAAAATTTGGGGGGCATATATATATATATATACAAGCGCAGAATTTTTCGGAATTTTGCAAGTGCAGAATTTTTCGGAATTTTGCAAGCGTAGAATTTTTCGGAATTTTTCAAGGGATTATCTTAAGTTCTTCATGATTTTTCAAGATTGAGATCAAATTCGGCCGATTGGACGATGAGATTACTTATAGTGAGGGGATACCTGTTCACAATATGGACTTTAAGAAATTTACCAAAATCTTTCTTAAGATTCATTCAGATCAAACTCGGCTGCTTGGCCGATGAGATTTGTGTTTACAAAGTATGCAGGTGACATATATTACATTACCCTATGAAGTTTTCAATAGCTGCGATCGCCCTACGATGGATTTGATCAATATCCTCTATAACTTGGGCGTCATCGGCCGTCGACCCTGGGATCAGCTTTAAAGACTTACTCAGGGTTGCCAAGTATTTGGCCGATGCCTTCAGCTTTGCCGTCTGGTCTTCTATAGCTTTCGGCGACGCAGCTATCCCGGCCTGGACTTCTTGGATTTCCTTGCGAGTTGCTTCTAGCTTGGACACAAGGTCTGCTTCGAGGCGTTGGAGTTCTTCAAGTCTGTTCTTCAAGACAATCGGCTCCACAGCTAGCTCATCCAATCTGGTCTTGTCAGAATTGACTTGAGCCTTGCTAGCGGATAGGGCCGATTCCAAGCTCTCACGTTCCCGCCTCTCTGCAATCCTTTCTTTGGCCTTCTGAAGCTTGAAGCGGTATTGTTCCAGGAAGATGGCCAGTGTTAGGGTCTCCATCAGATCTTCGGGCAGGTGGTCTTGAATTTCTTGCACCCTGGTTCTGATGGAAGTACAATCCTCCACCAACAACTCCAGCGAAGATTCCAGACGATTGACGATATCGGACAGCCGGTCCTTCAGTTCTTCAGAAATTGACACCTGGGCTGTCACGGGGGGCTCCTTGTCCTCATCGTCAAGAAACTGGCCGATATCAAAAGAGAACATATCGGCTAGGTTCTGCAAATATCAGTACAGGTCAAGGTTAACCCAGTCAAGCAGGAATCGCTAAAGAGGATCAAGGCAATCGTGGTTACCTGTGTTGGAGCATCGGTGGTGCTTGCATCGGTTTCTTTTTGCTGTGTGGAAGCAGTAGGCAAGGGAGTTGGCCGATGTGGTGCAGGTGATGGAGCCCTTGGCTGGAGAAAAGCGAGAAATTGGTGAACAGATCTATGACAGAAAGACAATGAAAAATCAACTCTTACTGAAGCAATCGGAGAGGGTGGTGGAGAAGGAGGAGTCCTCAAGCAGGCCTTGGCCTGTTGATGCCTTTGCAGGGTTGCCTTCTTAGTTCTTAAGGAGGCCGATTGAGTTCTCTCCTTGAGTACAGATGACGCAGCGGCCTGAAAAGGAGATCAAATTATAGCATACCAATAAGAAGGGGATTGCATGAAGTCCAGTAAAAGAGATATGTTAACCTTGCGGACTGCATGTCTAGTCTTCCTTGGTTGGGCAGCGCCGGCTTGGTCATCGGCTGATGGGATTGTGGTGTTCTTGGCCGATGGTTCCTTGGCGGTCTCAGCCAATGGATCTTCTTCTTCAGACGCATCGGTGGCTGCTGCATCGACCTCTTCCTCCATCGCTTGTTCATCAAGAAATTCTTCCATGGAGGGGTCTAGTTCTTCAAGATCGGCCTGGTCATCGATTTTAGCCTTCTTGCTGGATTTTTGAGATTTTACTTTGATTGGCGCTTTCCTCTTGGGATTTTATTTAATCATCGGCCCTTGGAGTAGTGATGACACCTTTGGGGCAGTAAGGCCGATGATTGACTCCAAGATAGTTGATCCTGATGGAGCTACAGCTTGAGCATAGCAGATTTTCTGTCCACTGTTGCTCACAGATGGAATCGGCCCGTCTGGGACTTGAGGGCTGATACCCTGGATAAGATCTGTCACATAGAATCTGGCCGATTGATGGAAAATATGAGCAGCTCATTCTTGCCACCACGCTTGGAAGCTGATATGTACAAAGGGACTCAGATGCAATCGATCGCAGTCACCTAGGTTCGGGGTTCCGATTTCCAATGCTTTGCTCATGATCAACCCTAATGATACTGTGCCTCTGCTCTCTAGGAGTCTGTGGAAGTATAAATTGATGGGGAGTTGTCCAAGCCCGCACTGTCTAGCAGCTATCATGGGATTATAGAACTCGTAAGACAGGCTGGTGCTTCTTCCTTGAAATATGCCTACTGGGAGCAGGCATGGGGTGATGCCGATCATGAATGACTCTCGGGATTCCATGTCATCATTTATCAGGTTCAGCTGCAGATCGTCAGGGAGTTCGAAATCCTGGTCCAAGAGGTAAAGACATATATCCATCTTAATTGATGGGGGTCCGGTGTAGAATCGGATGAACCAGGTAGACATGTCTTCGGCCGATTGATCTGCTCCAGGGTAGACAGAGGCCGCCTCTCCAAAAGACATACATCTTCTGGTTCTATGGTCTTCGTGATCGGCATGCTTTGATGGAAAAAGGGAGTCCGATAGTGGAGGCCGATCAGCCATGGTGTTGGTATGAATGGTTAGCCAGAGCTGAATAAACCACCATGGTCCTCCATGAGCCACAGTTTACTTCAACATTAAGTCCTGAGTGGAGATATGGAGCAGCTGATAGACAGCTCCCAGCAGGTATCGACCGAGGGGGATTTGCTTCTTGTCGACCAAAGCTTGAGCCAAATGTTGGCAATTGGTAGTTGGGCCACAGGTCGATCCACAGAAGACAAACCGTTCCAACCACAGCATCAGGAAGGTGTTGGCGCAGAATTTCGACCCGTCCAGCAACCAAACGGGTTCCGTGTTTCCACGGCGGCCTGGGAGATCTGCTTAGCTCCAGTGCAGGTCCAAATGGCTTGCCTAGTCGTAGGTAGGGCGTGCCAGCTGATTTGATCTGCAATCAACAAGAAACAAGTAAACCATGTGAGAACCGATGGCCGATCGGCCGATAGGCCGATGTCGCATCGTGAGAGCATGGTCGATAGGGCAAACCTATATCGGCTTACTTGAAGCAATAATAAGACAGAATTAATGAAGTAAATCTAATCTCATCGGCCTAGATTATCATGTTTGTAGCAAATTACTGGAATCGGCCGATGAGGATAACATGAAGACAAATACACTAGCTAATACCCTAGTGCAAACTTATACAAGCCAATCAGCCAGTATAAATACACCAACCACAGAGAGATCCTGAGAATATCCTGTGATCAATGATTTATATTTACCAATCCGCATGCATAAGTGGCAAACACATGCAAGAACATAAAGTGATCACATGTATTAGGTAAGACCGGCTAAAACCCCGGTACTATCCTCAATTGCAATCGAAAACAGGCTTTGTGTTAGATCTCAAAACAGGACTAAGGTCGATGGCAACTCAAAGTGTGGATTGAGACTTAACGCAAAGAGAATCAAGTTGTCGATTGCTTTTGGGGATGACAGATGCATTGAATAATCTGGCCAAGCATGCGAATTAAACCATCGTCGGCAGTAAACCCTAAAGCGAGTAACCGCTGGCAAGGCTTAATCAAGACACCTGTCAAAACTATCCAAGACATGATAATCGACGATCACATCATCGAGGCTTGACGTGTCTAAAGCGACACGCTAGCCCCGACGATGTAGATCGTCGGGGACGAGTTCTTACCTCTGCTCTGAGGAAGCAAGAACTCGTTGAAGAAGACCTCTTGCGAGGGTTGGCGATGCGCCGAAAGTAGATTGAACTGGTTTTTGTTTGATTGATTCGAGAGTCTTTACATGTACAAGCTATCGGGATATTTATACCCGAGGTTACAACAGAACCCTTGTAGGGCACGATCTTATCTACAACTAACAAACAAGTCTTTACGGCAGACTCTAGCCACAGATTAGATCTAAACTACCTAATTTACAAGATACAATTGCCTAAAACCGAGCTCTATCTCTATTTGGCAACTTCCTTGAAGCTTACTTCGAGCCCAGACCAAGCCCACGTCGACACTGTCAACTCACAACCCGTATCGGCCCATGACCAAACCAAATCCGTATCGGCCGATATGCCCTTTATAGCAATACTCCCCAAGTCCGATACGGTTACCGGGTCCGATACGAAGCCTGGTCCGACTGCAACTCAATCCTTCCTCTCTGCTTCGGTTTCCTCTTTCCTTTCCAAGTCGATTACCAAAATCCATCGTCAACACATGCCCCCCAATTCCGCTTCATTATATAATGTGGCGGAATTAGCTCCAGGGAACTCATCGACTTTCTGCTAGGTCTAACCTGAAAACCGCACAAATCCAGATTCGAACCCTCTCGCCGCCGATTCGACAAATCCCTCGTGTTCTTCAATTCCGACGACCTCCCGGCGTCTCGTCAACACCGACCCCCTTCTCAGCGACCCCTCCAACGACAACGATGGCCTCCGCCCCGTTCTACGCCTCCGAGATCCCTGCGGTGAGTCAATCCCTTCAAAGTCCGCATTATTACCTTTTCCGCCGACTTCTCCAAACTAGGTCTTTACTTTATGCCCCCCTTAGGCCTCATATTTTCATCGTCGTTTTCACGTTTTAGGTCTTCAAAAACCAAATCCTGATTCCCACCGACGATAAGTCCCATCGCTTCCTCTTAGGCCCCATGGGCGACTGCGACCCAACCTGGCTCATCAACGCCGAAACAGACAGAATCCCGTTCAGGCAAGCCAAACCCACGGTCTCGGCGTGGAAGCACACTTTTAGATCATGGCCATCAAAGCTAAATGGATATAGGACCTGGCACAAAAGAATCGCTGCCGTCAAACAGGTCCACTGGGACGAAATTGGAATCGGCCAGTGCATAACTCTGTCCCTGGCCGATACCAAGAAGAATGAGCCATTGATGTCAGCTGCCAGCTACTTTTGGTCGAGTACTTTGAACGCTTTTACGTTCAAACAAGGTCCGATGACCCCGACCCTCATAGATATCAAAGTACTCACAGGACTGAATATCAGTTCTGAAATCAACCCCTTCAGCCTCCTGGTGAACAGCAGCCACAAGTTGAAGACCAAGAAAATCGGAGGCTGGTCTGGATATATCTCTGAACACATGGAACAGGGATCGGTCTCAGAGCGAGAACACGTAGCTTTCCTGACACTGTGGTTGGAGAGATTTGTCTTTTGCGGGTCGACCTGTGGCCCCACTACAAACTGTCAACACTTAGCTCAAGCTCTGGTCGACAAAAGACAAATCCCCTTAGGCCGATACCTTCTAGGAGCTGTGTATCGGCTACTCCATGTTTCCACACGAGACTTGATGCTGAAACAGACCGTGGCTCATGGAGGACCATGGTGGTTCGTTCAACTCTGGCTAACCATATATACCAACACCATGGTTGATCGGCCACCTCTATCAGATTCTCGCTTTCCGTCCAAATATGCCGATCACGAAGACCCCAGGGACAGAAGATGCATGTCTTACGGGGAAGCAGCCTCCATCTATCCCGGCGCAGATCAATCGGCCAATGACATGGCTACATGGTTCATCCGCTTCTTCACCGGCCCCCCATCAGCCAGGATGGACATGTTTGTCTATACATCGGACCGGGACTTCGAGCTTCCAGATGATTTGCAACTGAGCTTAATAAATGATGACCTGGAGTCAAGGGAGTTATTCATGATCGGCCTTACTCCATGCCTGCTCCCAGTAGGCGTCTTTCAGGGGAGGAGTACCAGCTTGTCTTACGAGTTTTACACCCCAATGACAGCTGCCAGACAATGCGGGCTCGGACAACTCCCCATCAGCTTGTATCTCCATAAGCTCCTAGAGAGCAGAGGCACAGTCCCATCGGCCCTGATCATGAACAAAGCCATGGAAATCGAGCTCCCCAATCTTGGTGAATGCGATCGGCTGCATCTGAATGCCTTCGTGCATATTAACTTCCAAACTTGGTGGCAAGAGTGGGCTGCTCACATCTTTCATCAATCGGCTAGATTCTATGTGACAGAACTTATACAAGGCATCAGCCCTCAAGTCCCGGATGAGCCGATCCCATCTGTGAGCAACAGCGGACGCAAGATCTTCTATACTCAAGCCGTAGCTCCCTCGGGGTCAACCATGCTGGAGTCTATCATCGGCCTTACTGCCCCAAAAGTAGCATCACTTCTCCAAGGTCCGATGCTCAAGGAAAACCCCAAGAGGAAGGCGCCGGCCAAAGGCAAATCACAGAAAACCAGCAAGAAGGCCAAAACAGATGACCAGGCCGAAGCCGAAGAGCTAGACCCCTCCTTAGAAGAATTCCTCGAAGAACAAGTGATGGAGGAGGAGGTCGATGCAGCAGCGGCCGATACCCACGAAGAAGAAAATCCATCAGCCGAAACCACCCAAGAGCCATCGGCCGAAACCGCTGAGATCCCACCGGCCGATGACCAAGATGATGCTCCACAACCAAGNAGAAAACCCCAAGAGGAAGGCACCGGCCAAAGGCAAATCACAGAAAGTCAGCAAGAAAGCCAGAGCTGATGACCAAGCTGATGCTGAAGAGCTAGACCCCTCCTTAGAAGAATTCCTCGAAGAACAAGTGATGGAGGAGGAGATCGACGCAGCAGCGACCGATGCAGACAAAGAAGAAAACCCATCGGTCGAAACCACCCAAGAGCCATCGGCCGAAGCTACGGAGATCCCACCGGCCGATGACCAAGATGACGCCCCGCAACCAAGAAGAACCAGACATGCAGTTCGCAAGGTCAATAAAATCCCTTCTCTGTATTTACATAATCTTCTTGCACTGTCACATTTTAACTTCCTATCCTTTTCAGGCTGCAGTGTCGTCTGTATTGAAGGAGAGAACTCAATCGGCTCCTATGCCAAGATCCAAGAAAACAACGTTACAACAACGCGAACGAGCCAAGGCACGATTGAGAACCCCTTCTCCTTCTCCACCACCCTCTCCGACTGTCTCGGTAAGAGTCGATTTTTCTGCATTATTTCTTTAATCTCATAGCCCTATTCACCAATTTCCTGCCTTTCAGCCTAGGGTTCCATCACTTTCACCACATCGGCCAGCCCCCTCGCCTATTATGTCAACAAAGCAAAGGGAAGCCGATGCGACCACCACCAATGCTCCAACACAGGTAACCATGATTACCCTGATCCTCTTTCTGCCGATTCCTGCCTAACAAGACTAACTTCAACCCATGTTGATACTTGCAGAACCTAGCCGATATGTTTTCCTTCGATATCGGCTAGTTCCTTGATGATGAGGATAAGGAAATACCCAGCGCAGCCAAGGCACCAATCTCCGACGATCTGAAGAACCGGCTGACTGATATTGGGAATCGGCTAGAAGCCTCGCTGGAGTGCTTGGTAGAAGATTGCTCCTCCATCAGAGTCAGGGTACAAGAAATCCAAGACGAACTGCCCGAAGACCTGATGGAAACCCTTACGCCGGCCATCTTCCTGGAACAATACCGATTCAAGCTTTTCAGAGCAAAGGAAAGACTCGCGGAGCGACGACAGCGCGAACAACTGGAATCGGCCCTGTCCGCTAGCAAAGCTCAAGTAAATGCCGATAAGACCAGGCTGGACGAGCTAGCGGTGGAGCCGATCGTGCTGAAAAATAGGCTTGAAGAACTCCGTCGCCTCGAGGCAGAGCTAGAATCGAAGCTATCCGCTACACGCCAAGAAATCCAGGAAGTCGAAGCCGGGATAGCTGCATCGCCCAAGATCATAGAAGACCAGACGGCAAAGCTCAAGGCATCGGCCAAGTACCTCGCAACCCTGAGCAAGTCACTGAAACCAATCCCAGGTACGATGGCCGATGATGCCCAGGCTATCGAAGATGTTGAGCAAATCCGTCGTAAGGCCATCGCTGCTATTGCAGACTTCATTGGGTGATGTAGCACATGTTATTTCTACAATGTAAAACCGTACACCTTATCGGCCATGCGGCCGAATTGTTTTGAAAATTCCAACCATATATATCTTCAAGATGAACAATCCGATTATACGCAATCTCATCAGCCAGATAGCCGAAGTCAATCACCAAACTGAACAATCTGTGAAAATTCCTGCATAAACCATCGCATCGGCCAGCAAGCCGAAGTCTTCTGATAATTAAATTTTGAAAATTCCTGTATGTAATGATGCCCCCCAAATTTTGGAAGATGAGGGCTCATGTTCTGAAATTTGAACTAAGGGCGATAGTATTTATCGGCCATCTAGAGACGATGTTTGACTACATCGGCTGTTATCATAAATCGGCTAGGGGGCCGATCATGAGTCGATCCAGATACTGGGATAATACCGTTTCAAGTATTTGCCATTGAGAGCTCGTCCATAAATCTCGCCATCTAATCCCTTGAGCAGATAGGCATTGTGAGGAACACATCGATGAATGAGAAAAGGACCTTCCCAATTAGGTGACCACTTGCCGAATTTGTTATCTCTGGAGCCGATCGGCATTATCAATTTCCACACAAGGTCTCCTTCCTCAAACGATTTGGCAACAACCTTTTTATTATAATGACGGGCCACTCTATCTTTATCACGCTTGATTTTCTCCAAGGCCCGTAATCGAACATGTGCCAAATCGTCCAATTCATCAACCATAAGATTATGGTACTCATCGGCCGTCAAGTCGTCTTGCAAAGCAATCCTTCTTGAGCCGATGGCGGTTTCCCACGGCAGTACAGCTTCATGCCCATAGACCAGCTGATAGGGAGGCACTTGGATTGCACCATGGCAAGCCATCCGATACGCCCAAAGGGAATCGGCCAGCGTTGTATGCCATTGCCTCGGCTGTTCGTCAATTTTCCTCTTGATTAACTTGATTAAAGTCTTGTTGGAAGCCTCTGCTTGCCCATTAGCCTGCGCGTAATAAGGAGAAGAATTGAGTAATCTGATGCCCACGCTGTCAGCAAATTGGACGAACTCATCGGACACGAAGATTGATCCCTGATCTGTAGTTATTGTCTGAGGTAACCCAAACCGATATATGATATGCTCCTTGACGAACTGAATAGCGTCTTTGGAATCAACCTTCTTGAGAGGAACGGCCTCAACCCACTTTGTGAAATAATCCGTAGCCACTAATATATACTTGTGCCCCTTACTTGATGGTGGGTTAATTTGGCCGATCATATCTATTCCCCATCCTCTAAAGGGCCACGGCTTGATGATTGGATGCATAGCCGATGCCGATGCTCTCTGAACTGCTCCGAATTTCTGACAATCCTGACATCCTTTGTAATACTTGAAGCAATCTTCTAGCATGGTTGGCCAAAAATATCCGACGCGCTTCATCAGCCATTTCATTTTATGGGCCGATTGATGGGTGCCACAAATCCCTTCATGCGCTTCGCCCATAACGGTCTTAGCCTCCTCAGGACCTAGGCATTTGAGTAGGACACCATCAACCGTCCGATAATATAAGTTATCGTCCAATAAGACATAATGTAAAACTTTATATTTCATTCTTCGTGACGCCGATTGGGAAGGGTTTCTCAAATACTCAATGATATCAAACCTCCAATCATCGGCGTGCACGAGAGCAATCTGAATTGGAACGTCTTTAGCCATCGGCCTGTATCCCGATGCCCCTTGAGCTAAATCATTGGCTTCGAAATTCTGCTTCCTGGGTATGTGTCTCATCGTTACGGTCCGGAAACCGTGTAATAACTCTGTGCACTCCTCATTGTAGGCTTTGAGAATATCATCTCTGCACTCATATTCCCCAGAAAGTTGATTAATTACTAGTTGTGAGTCACCAATGATTTCCACAGCATCGGCCTCGACTTCTTGTAACAACTGCAAGCCTTTAAGCACCGCTTCATATTCTGCTTGATTGTTGGTATAGTAAGGCTTGATAGTGAACGCGAACTCAAAACTTGCCCCCCGAGGGGATATGATGACTAGGCTGATACCGCAACCGTGTCTGCAAACGGATCCATCGAAATATAACGTCCACGGTACAGTGTCTGCATATGCAACTGAATCATCTCTATGTTGAATGATGAAATCGGCCAGGGCCTGTCCTTTAATCGCTTTGGCCGATTCGTATCGAAGATCAAATTCTGTTAAAGCAAAGATCCACTTCCCAACTCGTCCTTTCAACACAGGGGCCGATAGCATGTATTTCATCACATCGGCCTTGCTCACCACTATGCACTCGTTGGAAAGCAAGTAATGCCTCAATTTAGCACATGAAAAATATAAACAAAGGCATAATTTCTCGACCGGTGTGTACCTTGTCTCAGCATCTAACATTCTCCTGCTGAGATAAAAAATAGCTCTTTCCTTGCCGTTAACATCTTGAACCAGGACTGAGCCGATTGATTTCTCATCGGCTGACAAGTACAATTTGAACGGGACTCCCTTTTGTGNGGTACAATGTCTGCATATGCAACTGAGTCATCTCTATGTTGAACGATGAAATCGGCCAGGGCTTGTCCTTTGATCGCTTTGGCCGATTCATATCGAAGATCGAACTCCGTTAAAGCAAAGATCCACTTCCCAACTCGTCCTTTCAACACAGGGGCCGATAGCATGTATTTCATCACATCGGCCTTGCTCACCACTATGCACTCGTTGGAAAGCAGGTAATGCCTCAATTTAGTACATGAGAAATATAGACAAAGGCATAATTTCTCCACTGGCGTGTACCTTGTTTCCGCATCTAACATTCTCCTGCTGAGATAAAAAATAGCTCTTTCCTTGCCGTTAACGTCTTGAACCAGGACTGAGCCGATGGATTTCTCATCGGCTGACAAGTACAATTTGAACGGGACTCCCTTTTGCGGAGGAATTAAAACCGGCGGAGAAGTTAAATATTCTTTGATATCGTCCAGCGCTTTCTGTTGCTTGTCACTCCATATGAACTCTTCGTCGTCCTTTATTTTCAACAGTGGAGTGAATGGCTCTATACGGCCCGACAAATTTGATATAAAACGCCGGACGAAATTGATCTTGCCAAGCAGAGACTGTAACTTGGTCTTGTTTTCTGGAGGCTTGATTTTCTTGATGGCATCGATGTTCTTCTGTGTGATTTCAATCCCCCTCTCATGGACCAAGAAACCCAAAAACTGACCGGCCGATATACCGAAGGCGCATTTGTTAGGGTTCAACTTCAAACCATATTTTCTTGCCCTTTCTAGTACCTTGCGTAAGTCGGCCAAGTGCATATCGTGTTCTCTTGACTTCACGACGACGTCGTCTATGTAAACTTCAATCAGAGAGCCAATAAGGTCATGAAAAATGTAATTCATAGCCCTCTGATACGTAGCTCCAGCATTCTTCAAACCAAATGTCATGACGACCCATTCATATAGGCCGATTGCCCCCGGGCACCTGAAGGCTGTCTTATGAATGTCTTCCTTAGCCATAAAGATCTGGTTGTAGCCCGCGTTTCCGTCCATGAAACTGATGATCTTATGCCCAGAAGCAGCGTCGACGAGCAAATCGGCCAACGGCATAGGGTACTCATCTTTGGGCGTCGCCTTATTCAGATCTCTGAAATCGATGCACACCCTTAGCTTGCCGTTCTTTTTCAATACTGGAACTATGTTGGAGACCCACTCAGCGTATCGGCAGGGCCTGATAAAGTTGGCGTCGTAAAGTCTTGTGATCTCTGCTTTTATAGCTTCGTGCATA
Source organism: Oryza officinalis (assembly GCA_008326285.1). Lineage (NCBI taxonomy): Eukaryota > Viridiplantae > Streptophyta > Magnoliopsida > Poales > Poaceae > Oryza > Oryza officinalis. The sequence continues at coordinate 4,022,497 of BDMV01000003.1, read as the reverse complement.
TCGGCCTTAAACCTCCGAGGAGCTTGCTTAAAAGGCCGATAGCCTTGTTTGATTGGTAGCCGATGTTCTACGATCGATCGGCTTAATCCAGGCATCTCATGGTATTCCCATGCAAAACAATCTCTGAATTCTCTCAACAGATCTATCAAATTATTTTTATATTCCTTTGGCAAATTAGTGCTTACATACGTCGGCCTAGGCCTATCACCTATTCCTATGTCAATTTCTTCCAACTCATCGGCCGACGTAAAACCTTGTCCTAACTTGCCGTCTAACTCATCCACCGCGTCATCTGTGTAGGGGTCATTGTCAACGGCGGATGGTGCATCTTCGCTAAAGTAACCGCTTGTCTTGGTCTTCAATTGCCTCGATGTCGCAGTCGGTTACCTTGAGGAAATCGGCGTCCCAGACTCGCCCGGACAAGCAGTCGATTCCCTCCATCTCCCAAACTGCGAGATCGGCATTGGCGACATGTACTGACCGATCGGCCTGCACGATCTCGACTTGGTCCCCTTGCCATTGCATGAGGCATTGGTGCATTGTTGAAGGGACACAGCAATTAGCATGGATCCAATCTCGTCCCAACAACAAGCTGTAGGAACCCTTTCCATCGAAGACGAAGAAGGTGGTGGGAATTGTTTTGCTGCCCACGGTGAGCTCCACGTTCAGGACCCCCTTCGCCTCGGATGCGTTGCCACCGAAGTCCTTTAATACCATATTTGTCTTGATAAGATCCTCAGGTACTTTTCCAAGCTTCCTGAAGGTTGTGTATGGCATTAAATTGACTGCTGCGCCACCATCGACCAGCATCTTCGTCATCGGCCGCCCGTTGATGAATCCTTTGATGTACAACGGCCGTAGATGTCTGTAGCTGGCGTCAACTGGCTTGTCGAAGGTGGCTTGGTCTGGTGACAACCGTAGCCTGGCTGAACTTTGTTCCTCATCAGCCATCGCTTCATCGGCCGCCTGCACACTGTATTCTGCTGGCAATATAAACACCATGTTAACAGGCGCCGATGCCGTTTTCTTACCTTTTGAAGCTGAGTAGCCCTGAGCTGTATTGGAGGTGCCCTCATCGGCCCTGGCCACCGTGGATTTTATTCTCCACTCTTTTCTGGTCTTGGTTGGCCGATGGGGTATTTCAGCTTGTTGCTCTTGGATTTGCTCTTTCCTCCTTAACCTCTGAACCCGCCGCTTCTGTGTCTTGGTGAATACATCGCTTGGGCACCATTGGGGGTTCTGGACTTGCTCCTCATCTTCATCGTGTTGATCTTGGTGCATCGGCCCCAGCCTTTCATGCACAGATTTCCGTTGCTTGGCCGGCCGATGCGTTTGTCTGCTTGAGCTGCCCTGATAAGAATCTTCTGCACCACTGCATGCAGGGCACTCCTGGATAGATGGCAACCTCATCCCTTCATTCCAGCAGAAGCGAAAAAACTCGCACTCCCAGTGTGGGTCGTAGGAGTTGTCTTGATCGGCTTGGTCTTGAGCTTGTTCCTCCCGCCTCCGCTGATATTTTCTGATCAGACCCTCAGAGGTCTGATGAGGCCGCTTGCCAGTCCGATGACCACCGCCATCGGCCCTGTCCGCCCGCACCATGTTGACTGGGAACGGGTGGCCTTCAATCTTCATCGGCCGCTTGGCATCATCGATTTTTATTCTGCCCTGCTCAATGGCCGATTGAATTTGTTGCCGGAAGATTTTGTATTCGTTTGTATGGTGTGAATAGGAATTGTGCCACTTGCAATATCTCCTTTTCTTGATGTCTTCGGCCGATGGCAATACGTGACCTACTGGCAGTTGAATCTGCTTTTCTTGCAATAGCAGGTCAAATATCTTATCGGCCTTGTTGATGTCGAAATCATATTTATCTTCCTTGTCTCCTTTCTTGGCCCATTGGCAAGTTGTTGATTTCTTCATCCGGGCCCACTCGGCTAGGTCGACATCAGCATCTTCTTCATCCTCATCATCGGAGGCGTACTGATAAACAGTGTTAACCTTTCTCGCGAACTTCTTCGCCTCCTGGAATCGCTGCTCGTGGGCCGATACGCGTTGTGCCAGCTGAGCGAGGCTGTCAAATTCCTGAGAGGAGAACCTCTCGCGTATCGGCCCCAGCAATCCCTGAAATGCCAGGTCGGCTAACTGGGAATCGGTCAGACTGAGACTATAACATCTGTTGCGTATGTCTCTGAACCTTTGTATGTACTCAGGGACCGATTCATCCATTCGCTGCCTGATGGCAGTCAAATCCGACAGTTTCATCTCTTGTACACCGTTATAGAAATATCTGTGAAACTGTTTTTCCAAATCCATCCATCCTCTGATGGAATTGCAGGGCAAAGAAGAGAACCATGTGAAGGCAGACCCTGATAAGGACAGAGGGAAGAATCTCACCCTCAACGCCTCGACAGCCGATGCCTCCCCGCACTGCGCTAAAAATCGGCTGACGTGCTCATATGTCGAGACATTGTCCTGTCCCGAGAACTTGGAGAAATCCGGGATCTTGTATCGGCCCGGCAATGGAACCCTGTCAAACTCCTCAGGATACGGGTGCCGATACACTGTAGAATTCTCTTTGGGCTTCAAGCCGAATTGATCTCGCATCACTTCGGCTATCATGTCAGCCCAGTATCCTGCGGGCCGATGCGGGAGGTCCTGCTGGTAGGAATGCTGGAGGTCCTCTGCTTGATAGTGCCTGGGGGAGTACGGCTGATAGTGGTGATCCAGGTTCTGCGCGCCGTAATGCCCCGTAGTGTATTGCTGATAGCCTTGCGGCACGTTGTATGCAGCTTGAAGTGGAGGACTATTGAACGCCGGGGCTTGCGGTTGTCCGGCCGATGGCTGGTGGACAGGAACTTGCTGCATCGGCTCATCCACCGGTTGCTTCCCCTTGGTCCATTGAGCGTACTGCTCCTCCGTTATGTGCTGAGGGCTTCCTCCCGCCTGCTTGGTGAGGACCAGCGGCAGGATTGTTGCTGGTTGCACCGATGGAGGTGGCATCGGCGCTGTCGGCTGAGCCGTGCTGAGGTCGTTCCTCAAGGTCCGATAGGCAGGGAACTTGTTTTCTGGCAGGTAAATCGGGCCTTGAGGCTTGTACTGATGGATTGAACCATCCAGGATCGACTTGACCGTATTGGTCAACGTGTTCACCAGGATCCCCGACTGGTTGACTAGCGCAGAGTGAACTGCGGAGTCGATTCGGTCTTGCAACGTCGGCGCTGCAGTGTCTTCAGTTTTGACGGCTTGATCGTGTGCCGCCGCCGACGTTCCAACTCCATCTCCAGAACTCGGCATGACCACCTTGGACTTTTGAATCAAGGTGCCCTGCCGAGTCATAGAATATGTTTGCAGGTACATATTCTGGAACTGCGCGACCAGCCTATCCATCTCAGCTTTTTGTTCTGCACTGAGCTGGTCGGCGGTCACAGGAATGACGTTCTCCTCGACGATCTCAGCCTGCTTCGACATCTCGAGGTGTCCTTGTTGCTGGTGAGAAGCTTGCGTTCTTAAGGTCCCACCAGGCGTGCCAAAAGCGGGTTGGCGCAGAATTTCGACCCGTCCAGCAACCAAACGGGTTCCGCGTTTCCACGGCGGCCTGGGAGATCTGCTTAGCTCCAGTGCAGGTCCAAATGGCTTGCCTAGTCGTAGGTAGAGCGTGCCAGTTGATTTGATCTGCAATCAACAANAGAAGTTTAGTACTTCTGAGTTGAAGATGAAGTTAGAGGACCAAGGCTCAGACCCCAGTTGAGTTTGCCTGTGGAGTGGAGCTGAAGCCCGCTAGGATCGTCTCTTTCCGCTGCTGTTTCCTTTTTGGTGTGAGGACTAAGTGCCTCTGTTGTAAGTATTTATTGCTTTATTTACGTTTGGATCTGTTTATTGATTTGTCGTTTTGTGTACCCTGGTTGATGCCTGGACAGGGACTTAATACACAAAATGGTCTGGAAATTTGGGAAAATTTCCGGGCGTGACAGATGGCAACCTCATCCCTTCATTCCAGCAGAAGCGAAAAAACTCGCACTCCCAGTGTGGGTCGTAGGAGTTGTCTTGATCGGCTTGGTCTTGAGCTTGTTCCTCCCGCCTCCGCTGGTACTTTCTGATCAGACCCTCAGAGGTCTGATGAGGCCGCTTGCCAGTCCGATGACCACCGCCACCGGCCCTGTCCGCCCGCACCATGTTGACTGGGAACGGGTGGCCTTCAATCTTCATCGGCCGCTTGGCATCATCGATTTTTATTCTGCCCTGCTCAATGGCCGATTGAATTTGTTGCCGGAAGATTTTGCATTCGTTTGTATGGTGTGAATAGGAATTGTGCCACTTGCAATATCTCCTTTTCTTGATGTCTTCGGCCGATGGCAATACGTGACCTACTGGCAGTTGAATCTGCTTTTCTTGCAATAGCAGGTCAAATATCTTATCAGCCTTGTTGATGTCGAAATCATATTTATCTTCCTTGTCTCCTTTCTTGGCCCATTGGCAAGTTGTTGATTTCTTCATCCGGGCCCACTCGGCTAGGTCGACATCAGCGTCTTCATCGTCTTCATCGTCGGAGGCGTACTGATAGACAGTGTTAACCTTTCTCGCGAACTTCTTCGCCTCCTGGAATCGCTGCTCGTGGGCCGATACGCGTTGTGCCAGCTGAGCGAGGCTGTCAAATTCCTGAGAGGAGAACCTCTCGCGTATCGGCCCCAGCAATCCCTGAAATGCCAGGTCGGCTAACTGGGAATCGGTCAGACTGAGACTATAACATCTGTTGCGTATGTCTCTGAACCTTTGTATGTACTCAGGGACCGATTCATCTATTCGCTGCCTGATGGCAGTCAAATCCGACAGTTTCATTTCTTGTACACCGTTATAGAAATATCTGTGAAACTGTTTCTCCAAATCCATCCATCCTCTGATGGAATTGCAGGGCAAAGAAGAGAACCATGTGAAGGCAGACCTTGATAAGGACAGAGGGAAGAATCTCACCCTCAACGCCTCGACAGCCGATGCCTCCCCGCACTGCGCTAAGAATCGGCTGACGTGCTCATATGTCGAGACATTGTCTTGTCCCGAAAACTTGGAGAAATCCGGGATCTTGTATCGGCCCGGCAATGGAACCCTGTCAAACTCCTCAGGATACGGGTGCCGATACACTGTAGAATTTTCTTTGGGCTTCAAGCCGAATTGATCTCGCATCACTTCGGCTATCATGTCAGCCCAGTATCCTGCGGGCCGATGCGGGAGGTCCTGCTGGTAGGAATGCTGGAGGCCCTCTGCTTGATAGTGCCTGGGGGAGTACGGCTGATAGTGGTGATCCAGGTTCTGTGCGCCGTACTGCCCCGTAGTGTGCTGCTGATAGCCTTGCGGCACGTTGTATGCGGCTTGAAGTGGAGGACTATTGAACGCCGGGGCTTGCGGTTGTCCGGCCGATGGCTGGTGGACAGGAACTTGCTGCATCGGCTCACCCACCGGTTGCTTCCCCTTGGTCCATTGAGCGTACTGCTCCTCCGTGATGTGCTGAGGGCTTCCTCCCGCCTGCTTGGTGAGGACCAGCGGCAGGGTTGTTGCTGGTTGCGCCGATGGAGGTGGCATCGGCGCTGTCGGCTGAGCCGTGCTCAGGTCGTTCCTCAAGGTCCGATAGGCAGGGAACTTGTTTTCCGGCAGGTAAATCGGGCCTTGAGGCTTGTACTGATGGATTGAACCATCCAGGACTGACTTGACTGTATTGGTCAACGTGTTTACCAGGATCCCCGACTGGTTGACTAGCGCAGAGTGAACTGCGGAGTCGATTCGGTCTTGCAACGTCGGCGCTGCAGTGTCTTCAGTTTTGACGGCTTGATCGTGCGCCGCCGCCGACGTTCCAGCTCCATCTCCAGAACTCGGCATGACCACCTTGGACTTTTGAATCAAGGTGCCCTGCCGAGTCATAGAATATGTTTGCAGGTACATATTCTGGAACTGCGCGACCAGCCTATCCATCTCAGCTTTTTGTTCTGCACTGAGCTGGTCGGCGGTCACAGGAATGACGTTCTCCTCGACGATCTCAGCCTGCTTCGACATCTCGAGGTGTCCTTGTTGCTGGCGAGAAGCTTGCGTTCTTAATGTCCCACCGGGCGTGCCAAAAGCGTGTTGGCGCAGAATTTCGACCCGTCCAGCAACCAAACGGGTTCCGCGTTTCCACGGCGGCCTGGGAGATCTGCTTAGCTCCAGTGCAGGTCCAAATGGCTTGCCTAGTCGTAGGTAGGGCGTGCCAGTTGATTTGATCTGCAATCAACAAGAAACAAGTAAACCATGTGAGAACCGATGGCCGATCGGCCGATAGGCCGATGTCGCATCGTGAGAGCATGGCCGATAGGGCAAACCTATATCGGCTTACTTGAAGCAATAATAAGACAGAATTAATGAAGTAAATCTAATCTCATCGGCCTAGATTATCATGTTTGTAGCAAATTACTGGAATCGGCCGATGAGGATAACATGAAGACAAATACACTAGCTAATACCCTAGTGCAAACTTATACAAGCCAATCAGCCAGTATAAATACACCAACCACAGAGAGATCCTGAGAATATCCTGTGATCAATGCATTTATATTTACCAATCCGCATGCATAAGTGGCAAACACATGCAAGAACATAAAGTGATCACATGTATTAGATAAGACCGGCTAAAACCCCGGTACTATCCTCAATTGCAATCGAAAACAGGCTTTGTGTTAGATCTCAAAACAGGACTAAGGTCGATGGCAACTCAAAGTGTGGATTGAGACTTAACGCAAAGAGAATCAAGTTGTCGATTGCTTTTGGGGATGACAGATGCATTGAATAATCTGGCCAAGCATGCGAATTAAACCATCGTCGGCAGTAAACCCTAAAGCGAGTAGACCGCTGGCAAGGCCTAATCAAAACACCTGTCAAAACTATCCAAGACATGATAATCGACGATCACATCATCAGGGCTTGACGTGTCTAAAGCGACACGCTAGCCCCGACGATGTAGATCGTCGGGGACGAGTTCTTACCTCTGCTCTGAGGAAGCAAGAACTCGTTGAAGAAGACCTCTTGCGAGGGTTGGCGATGCGCCGAAAGTAGATTGAACTGGTTTTTGTTTGATTGATTCGAGAGTCATTACATGTACAAGCTATCGGGATATTTATACCCGAGGTTACAACAGAACCCTTGTAGGGCACGATCTTATCTACAACTAACAAACAAGTCTTTACGGCAGACCTTAGCCACAGATTAGATCTAAACTACCTAATTTACAAGATACAATTGCCTAAAACCGAGCTCTATCTCTATTTGGCAACTTCCTTGAAGCTTACTCCGAGCCCAGACCAAGCCCACGTCGACACTGTCAACTCACAACGCGTATCGGCCCATGACCAAACCAAATCCGTATCGGCCGATATGCCCTTTATAGCAATACTCCCCAAGTCCGATACGGTTACCGGGTCCGATACGAAGCCTGGTCCGACTGCAACTCAATCCTTCCTCTCTGCTTCGGTTTCCTCTTTCCTTTCCAAGTCGATTACCAAAATCCATCGTCAACAGAAGGCCACGTGTTCTCTTTCCGAGACTGATCCTTGTTCCATGTGTTCAGAAATATATCCAGACCAGCCTCCAATCTTCTTAGTTTTCAATTTGTGACTGCTGCTCGCCAGGAGGCTGAAGGGGTTGATCTCGGACTGGATGTCTAGTCCTGTTAGCATCTTGATGTCGATTAGAGTTGGGGTCATCGGACCTTGCTTGAACAAGAAAGCGTTCAAGGTGCTAGACCAGAAATAAGTGGCTGCTGACATAAGTGGCTCGTTTTTCTTGGTATCAGCCAGGGACAAAGTGATACATTGGCCGATTCCTATTTCATCCCAATGGACCTGTTTGGCTGCGGCGATTCTCTTATGCCAGGTCCTGTACCCATTGAGCCTTGACGGCCAGGATTTGAAGGTGTGCTTCCACGAAGAGACATTGGGCTTGGCTTGCTTAAAAGGGACTCTGTCTGTCTCGGCGTTGATCTGCCAGGTTGGGTCGCAGTCGCCCATGGGGCCTAGCAGGAAGCGATGTGATTTGTCGTTGGTGGGGATCAAGATCTGGTTTTTGAAGACCTCTGTCAGGGGAACAACGATGAGAAAATAAAGACCCGGGAGGCAAAAAGATGAATCTTTAGTTCGAAGAAATCGGCAGGAAAGCGAAGATGTGGATTCGGAAGGGATTAACTTACCACAGGGATCTCGGAGGTGTAAAACGGGGCGAAAGCCATTGGTGTTGTTGAAGAGGTCGCCGTTGTGGGGGTTGATGCCGATGGAACGATGAGGGGTCGCCGGAGTTGAAGAACGCGGGTGATTGCTAAATCGGCGACGGAGAGTTGTGAATCTGGATCTGCGCGGTTTTCAGACAAACCCTAACGAGGAAGTCGATGAGTTCTTCGGGGCTAATTCCGCTACATTATATAATGAAGCGGAATTGGGGGGCATGTGTTAATAGCGGATTTTCGTAATCGACCCGGAGAAGGAAGAGGAAACCGAAGCAGAGACAGAGAGCTAGGTTGGAGTCGAATCAGGTCTCGTATCGAACACGGTCTGCGTATCGGACTCAATCAGGCGCTGGCAGAAAAGCTGTATCGGCCGATTCGGAGTTGTATGGTTATTGGCCGATAGAGGTTGGAAGTTGACAAAGTCAGCGTGGGCTTGGTTTGGGCTCAGGTTAAGCTTCAAGAAAGTTGCCAAATAGAGATAGAGCTCGGTTTTAGGCAATTGTATCTCGTAAATCAAGTAGGTTTAGATCTAATCTGTGGCAAAAGTCTGCCGTAAAGACTTGTTGTTTGTTAGAGATAAGATCGTGTCCTACATGGACCCTGTTGTAATCTCGGGTATAAATATCCCGATAGTTTGTACATAGAAGAGAGATCTCACAACCCAATACAACAAATCAGTTTCAATCTACTTCGGCGCATCGCCAACCCTCGCAAGAGGTTAATCTCGACGAGTTCTTGCTTCCTGGAGCAGAGGTAAGAACTCATTCCCGACGATCTACATCGTCGGGGCTAGCGTGTCGCTTTAGACACGTTAAGCCTCGATGATGTGATCGTCGTTTATCATGTCTTGGGTAATCTTGACAGGCGTTTCAATTATGCTTCACCAGCGATCTACTCATTTTAGGGTTCGTTGCCAGTGACGGTTTAATTATTATGCTTGGCTAGATTGTTCAAATACATCTACCATCCCCAAAAGCAATCGGCGGCTTGATTTTCTTTGTGTTAAGTCTCGATTCACACTTTGAGTTGCCATTGACCTTAGTCCTGTTTTGAGATCTAACACAAAGCCTGTTTTCGGTTGTAATTAAGGATAGCACTGGGGTTTCAGCCAGTCTTACTTGATGCATATGATTATTATTAGGTTTTTATATGTGTCCGCCATCTGCATGAATAGATCGATGAATATAGATGCGTTTGTTATAGGTTAATCTTTTGGGTTTATCTGTGATGGACGTGTTTATGTTGATTGATTGGTTCATGTGGATTTGTACTAGAGTATTAGCTAGTATAGTAGTCTTTATCATCCCTTATCGGCCGATGCTGTTAATTGCCATTAACATGTTGATGAGGGCTGATAAGTTTGGATTCATGTTTTAGTCTTATCTTATCATGAGCAAGCCGATATAGCTTTGCCCTATCGGCTGGGCTATGACAATGTGTCATCGGCCTATCGGCCGATCGGCCATTGTTTTCTGACATGGTTTACTTGTTTTTTGTTGATTGCAGATCAAATCAACTGGCACGCTCTGCGCACAACTAGGCAAGCCATTTGGACCTGCACTGGAGTAAAGCAAACCTCCCAGGCGGCCGTGGAAACGTGGAACCCGTTTGGTTGCAAGGCGGGTCGAAATTCTGCGCCAACACGCCCTTAGACCAAAAATACAATTACAAGTGTGGAAACCAAAGTCGGCTAAGAAGCCAATGAATATATTAGACAAAAATGTATCAGGTTAAGACAAGGAGTATCGAAAGTTAAAATTATTACATCAACCCAAGAAGTTTTTGGATTGCCGATATTGCACGCAGGCGAATTTGCTCAACTTCATCAATTGCACGTGCATCATCAGCTGCGGTCCCGGGGATCGGCTTCAAGGTCTTGCTAAGCCCCGCTAAATGTTTGGCCGATGCTTTTAACTTAGCGGTCTGGTCTTCGATGGCTTTTGGGAGATTGGTTAGTCTTTGTTTTTCTCGGGTAATCTCCTTGCGAATTTGTTCCAGCTTGGCCAAGAGATCAGCTTCTTCTTGTTCAAGATCGGCAATGTGTTTTTGTACTATTTCTGAGCCGATCGAGAGTTCGTCCAGTTTGGCTTTATTTTCATTTACTTGTTGTCAGCTGGTTTGGATGGCTGCTTCTATACCTTGGCGCTCAAGCCGATTGGCTATTCTTTGCTTGGCCCTTTGAAGCTTAAATTGATGTTGCTCGAGGATCGTGGCTGGGGATATGGTATCTGCAATTTCTTCAGGGAGTTGGTCTTGGATCTCCTGGAAACGTTCTCTAATCGGCCCACAGTTATCGACCAGTACATCAAGGGAGGATCCCAGTCGATCGGCTATGTCCAGAAGCCTTGCTCTCAAATCATTAGAGATTGGGGATTTAGCTTTACTGGTTGTTTCTTCATATTCTTCGTCCAAGAACTGCCTAATGTCAATGCAAAACATATCGGCTAAGTTCTGCAAAACAAGATCGATGTTTAGTAATAAGCAGGGTTAAGCCGATGAAGAAGTTTTTTGTGATGAGTTTACCTGGGCTATCGGCGCAGTAGCGGTTTTTTCTTGTTCCTCTACATGATGGCTACCAGCAGCAGAAGGAGTTGGATCACTTGGAGCTGGCCAATGAGGGGAAGCTGATGGAGCTCTTGGCTAAAAAAGGGGCAAGTGTTAGATGTTTTTGTAATTGGCCAATGATGAAAGTTGGAAGGGTTTTAGGAGTTACCGATGCCATTGGAGAGGCTCGAGGACTTGGAGACAAAGGAGGCATCAGGAAGTGCTTATCCTTAACCATAGCTGATATAGTCTTGGGCTACAAAATAAAGTGTTAGCAACATATTAAGAAAGGGTAAAATTGAAATTGGATTGTATCTTACCTTCACCTTGCGAAGTGCTTTACGCTGGCGTGGTCTTGATGAAGCCTGAGTGTCGGATTGGGCCGGTGATCTTGGAGGGGTGGCCGTATCGGCTGGTTCTGGATCGGCAGCAGTTTGGTGTTCAATTTCACTTATGTCGGTTGTAGCCTTATCAACTTCTTCCTCCATAATTGCTTCATCCAAGAAGGTTTTGATGTCAGAATCAAGAGGAGGGATGCTATCGGCAGGCTTCTTGGGGGATGCGATTTTGGGCTTCTTTGACAACTTCTTGATGATTGGCATTTTGCGTTTCCCACCAGCCTTAGGTATCGGCTCCCTGACTTGGCCTTCTAGCAAAGATGCTACTGTGGGGGTAGCAAAGCCGATAATGGAGGGAGCTAGGTCTCCTGATGGCATCAGAGTTGGTGCATATACAATCAGCTGCCCACTTATGCTTTGGGCTGGAGGAAGAGTGCTTGGGACCCGCAAAGATAAAATTAGATGGTTTTGAAGTCAAAAGGATGAAGCTGATTGAAAATGAAGGAAGGAGTGGTTTTACCTGAGGGATAAGGGAAGGAATGACTGTGGTCAAGTAAAAGCTAGTCGATAGATGGAATAAGTGTTTCTTTCATTCACTCCACCACTTATCAAATAGTTGGCTTCTCAGAAGATGGATGTTTACATGATTTAGAGAACCAAGAATAGGACCTTCAATGTTCAGAATTCTGTCTATCTACAGAGCCGATGTCACGATACCCCTTGTCTGAATTTTCCTAGCAAAGTACAAGATGACAGGAAGCTGGCCTAATCCAAGTTGTCTTACAGTCGATGTGGGATGGTAAAATTCATAGGATACTTATACATTGTGGCCGGGATACCCCTGTTGGGAGAATGCATGGAGATAGCCGATGCAAAATTCTCCCTTGAACTAGGATCGACTGCATCATTCAAATCATTAAGCCTCAAATCGGCTAGCATGCCCTGAACCCGTTTTCTCTAAGATTTGGACCTGCACTGGAGTAAAGCAAATCTCCCAGGCCCCCATGTTTTGCATCAACACCACACCATTCCTTTCTGGTTTGCCATAGCCGATGGTCAATTTCTTCATCAACTTCTTGCATTTGCTCCTGGTTTTGCAGCCGTTGTACCCTCCTTTTCCGATTCTTGGTGAAAATACCAGATGGACATCATTGAGGGTTTTAAACTTGTTTTTCTTGATCCTCTTCTTCATCTTCGAAATAATCTTGATGAATCAGCCCCAATCGTTGATGTACTGACAACCTGTTTTGCATCGGCCGATTCTCAACCCTTGGACTCCTTGGTTGATGAGAACTACCCTAGTAAATAGCATTTGCATCACTGCAGCTTGGACAATCTTCAATAGATGGCAGCCTCATTCCTTCATTCCAGCAAAATTTGAAAAACTCACACCTCCAATGTGGATCAAAACAAGCCTTGTTATCTTGGGAATATACTTGAATCTGCTTGTCTTGCCTCTTTTGGTACTTGCTGATCAACCTAGTAGAATTAAATTTGTTTTGCTGATAAGTCCGATAATTTCTCTTATCAGCTTCATTGGTGTGAACCATGTTAACAGGAAAAGGATGGCCTTCAATCTTCATTGGCTTCTTCCCATCATCAAACTTGATCCTACCTTGCTCTATAGCCGACTGGATCTACTGTCTGAACACCTTGCACTCGTTTGTATGATGAGATCATGTATTGTGCCATTTGCAGTATTTCCTTTTCCTTAACTCTTCAGCCGATGGAATCATACGACCTGCTGGAAGTTGAATTTGTTTTTCTTGAAGAAGCAGATCAACTATCCTATCGGTTTTGTTGATGTCAAAATCATATATTTCTTCATTTCCATTATCGTTAACCCATTGGCAAACTACTGTCTTTTTGTTCCTTGACCACTCTGCCAAACCATTCTCTGGGTCTTCATCTTCTGATTCTGACTCGTAGCTGTAAATATTGTTGACATTATTGGCTTTCCTTGTAAATCTCTTAGTTTCCTGGAATCTTTGTTCATGAGCCGATACTTTTTGAACCAAGTGAACCAAGCTCTCAAAGTCTTGTGCAGAAAATCTCTCCCTTATCGGCCCAAGCAACCCTTGAAAAGCTAAATCGACAAGCTGTGAATCGGTCAAGTTCAAACTATAACATCTGTTCCTCATGTCTCTAAATCTCTGAATATAATCTGGAACCGATTCATCAGACTTCTACCTGATTGATGTTAAGTCCGACAGCTTGATCTCTTAACTCCATTGAAAAAGTATCTATGAAACTGTTTTTTAGATCGGCCCATCCTCTAACAGAACTATAAGGAAATGAAGAAAACCATGTGAAGGCCGATCCAGACGATGATAAAGGGAATAACATAACTTTCAAAGCTTCTACAGCCGATGCTTCTCCACACTGTGCCAAGAATCGACTGATATGCTCATATGTAGAAACATTATCTTGTCCTGAAAACTAAGAAGTCTGGAATCTTGTATCGGCTTGGCAATGGCACCTTGTCAAAATACTCTGGATGTGGATACAGAGTTTGCTTGGCGTGCAATTGGCATGCCCTGCATCGCTGGACCAGGTCGGCTGCGTCGTGGAGCGCTGTCGGCTAGTAGAAACCCTGGCGGAAGGCCTTGCCGACCAAGGTGCGCGAGGCGGAGTGGGCTCCGCACTCGCCCTCATGGACATCAGCAAGAAGCTCGACGCCCTGTTCCCGAGGGATGCATTTCAGGAGGACCCCGTTGGCTCCACGCCGGTAGAGGGCCCCCTCTACCAGCACGTAGCGCTTGGAGATGTGAGTGACGCGTTCACTCCCTTCGCGATTCTCGGGTAGAATCTCATCTTTAAGGAACTCTTGGATCTCAGTCATCTAGGCGATCTGTCTTGGGGGGTCGGGCTCGACCCCCCTGGGTCCCGAGGCCTGGACTCCGACGGGCCTCGGGGGTCGCGTGGCTGTGTCCGTTTCCCCCGTGGGGTCGGGTCGCGCTGACGGTTGGGCGAGCCTTTCTTCAAAGGTGCCCGGTGGGGTCGGGGCTCCCGATGAAGCGAGCCTTGAGAGCTCATCGACGAGCGCTTTGTCTCATCTAAGTACATGCCAAAGCTCTAACCCGTCGAAATGGCGCTCCATACGCCACACCTCATGGACGTAGGCTTCCATTTGCGAGTCGGAGCACCGGTACTCCTTGGAGACCTGGTTTACGACCAATTGAGAGTCGCCTAAAACCAGGAGGTGGTGGATCCCCATTCCGGCCGCCACTTTGAGCCCCGCAAGGAGTCCCTCGTACTCCGCCATATTGTTGGATGCCTGGAAGTCTAGGCGAACCAAGTATCGGAGGACGTCCCCGCTCGGCGAGGTCAAGGTGACCCCCGCGCCAGCACCCTGAAGGGCGAGGGACCCGTCGAACTGCATCACCCAATGGGTGGCGTGAGGCAGTCGCGAGGGATTCGCCTCGGTCTCGAGGGCGGAGAGCCCGAGGTCGGGTTCAGGAGTCGGGGTCCACTCGGCCACAAAGTCGGCGAGGGCCTGACTCTTGATCGCGTGGTGTGGTTCGAAGTGTAGATTGAACTCAGAAAGCTCGATTGCCCATTTCACCACTCGTCCGGTGCCTTCTTGGTTGTGCAAGATCTGGCTGAGGGGTAGGACGTGACCACGGTGACCCGATGCGCCTGAAAGTAATGGCGCAACTTCCTTGAAGCCATGAGAATCGCATAAAGCATTTTTTGAGCTTGAGGGTATCGGGTTTTGGCGTCCCGTAGCGCCTCACTAACGAAGTAGACGGGCCGCTGCACCTTTCGGCGGGGCCTATCCTCTTCGCTAAGGGCAGCGCTCCCGAGGCACTTATCACCGGAGGGGCCTTGCCGGGCCCGCTCGACCTCTGTGCCGATGACCTCGGGGTCGAAGGGCGTCGGGCCGCGCCTTCCCTCAGTGGCCTCGAGGCCTCCCTGGGGGTCGGGGGCGCTCGGCGCCGTCTGACGAGCGGGTAGAGGGCCGCATCCGGTCGTCAGGGGCCTTAGGTCACCGTC
Organism: Oryza officinalis; assembly: GCA_008326285.1. Taxonomy (NCBI): domain Eukaryota; kingdom Viridiplantae; phylum Streptophyta; class Magnoliopsida; order Poales; family Poaceae; genus Oryza; species Oryza officinalis. The sequence continues at coordinate 4,007,383 of BDMV01000003.1, read as the reverse complement.
TAACTCGGGGGCCTCTCCTCCCTTCTCTGGCCCGGGTCAGGTCGAAATAGGATGGGGGCGCGTGGGCCGAGGGCTGTCCTCGTCGCGCTCCACGACCAACGCCTTGCTAACTACTTGCGGGGTTACCGCCAAGTAAAGCAGCAGCGACTCTTCGGGCTCCGGGGCGACCAGGATCGGGGGAGAGCTGAGGTATGCCTTCAACTGGGCGAGAGCTCGCCCAGCCTCCTCCGTCCAGGCAAACGGCCCAGAGCGCTTGAGGAGCTTGAATAGGGGCAGCGCCTTCTCTCCCAGCCTCGATATGAATCGACTTAAGGCAGCCATGCATCCGGTGACGCATTGCATGTCCATAGCTTGCTGAGGAGGCACATTTGCTCTATCGCTCGTATTTTCTCGGGGTTGGCCTCTATGCCTTGGGCCGAGACCAAGAACCCGAGAAGCTTGCCCGCGGGCACACCGAACACACACTTTTCGGGGTTCAGCTTCATATGCGTGGAGCGAAGACTTTCAAAAGTCTCCGCCAAATTTGAGAGCAAGGTCTCTTGGTTGCACGTTTTCACAACCAAGTCATCGACATACGCCTCAACATTGCGTCTTATCTGACTTCCCAAAGAAATGCGAGTAGTACGCTAAAAAGTATGGTCTGCATTCTTTAATCCGAAAGACATGGTTGTATAACAATAAGTTCCTACAGGAGTAATGAATGCATTTTTTTCCTCATCCTCTCTAGCCAAGCGAATCTGATGATATCCTGAGTATGCATCTAGGAAACACAAAAGGTCGCACCCCGCAGTGGAGTCGACAATCTGATCTATGTGTGGCATGGTATGGGTCCTTAGGACATGCCTTGTTGAGGTCGGTGTAGTCGATGCACATCTGGAGCTTGCCGTTCGCATTGGGGACGACGACCGGGTTCGTGAGCCACACCGGATGGATAACCTCATGGATGAATCCAGCCTCCAGGAGCCGTGCCACTTCTTCACGGATGAAGACCTGGAGCTCCGGGGCCTGCCACTGCACCTTCTGCTGGACGGGCCTCGCGTCCGGCCGCACGGCGAGACGATGCTCGATCACCTCCCTGGGGACCCTGGGCATATCCGCTGATTTCCACGCGAAGACGTCGGCGTTTGCCCGCAGGAAGGAGACGAGCGCGTCTTCCTATTTGTCGTCCAAGAGACCACCAATCTTGGTGGTCTTGCACGGGTCGTCGCCCAACGCGACCTCCTTCACGGGGACCTCGTCGCCTGAGGCCATCCGCTGCCTCGGGGCCCGCGAGGCAGAGGCGTCGGGCCTCTCGTCGCCGCCTGCGGGCTTGGACACCGCGGCGAGGCTGCTTGCGCGCTGCTCCATGCAGGCCAGCGCGATCTTGAGGTCGCCGTGAACGGTGATGGGGCCGTTGGGGCCTGGCATCTTCATCTGGAGGTAGACATAGTGGGTGGCCACCATGAACTTCAGCTGCGCGGGCCTTCCCAGGACTGCGTTGTAGGGCAGATTGAGGTCCGCCACATCGAAGTGCAACCGCTCGGTGCGAAAGTTGGTGGGGCCACCGAAGGTGACCGGGAGGTCGATGTGACCTAGCGGCCACGTGTTGTTAGTAGTATGCCCTAGAGGTAATCATAGAGATGATGATGCTACGATTGTATCCATGATATATTTATGTGTTTATTGAATATCCATTAAAGACAACTTGTATTGATCAACAGTTATGTGAATTGTTTGTGAAACTCTTTTACATGTATGGCTATTCTAAACTTGTCCCTGATCGGAGTTCGTGTAGTAACACACATGAATATTAGATCAGCACATTATTAGTTGATGACTACGTTTCACAAGTCATGGACATAGAGATGTCAAACTAATAATGTGGGCGCATGTATGACGTGTGAGCTGGACTGACCCGACGTGAGAATTGTCTCTATACACAACATATACGTTATGTCCTTAGACCTGAGATTGTTGTATGTGCTCAAGATGTGAAACGACTTACTTAGGGACTATCAAACGCTACTCCGTAACTGGGTAGTTATAAAGGTGGTCTTCGGGTTTGTCAGGAAACATGCTGTGAGACATAAACAATCAAGATGGAAATTGTCCCTCTCCACGTGAGAGAGATATCACTGGATCACTCTAATGATTGGATCAACAAATGCATGGCCGTGCTTAGGTTAAATGTTAACCTATGAGTGAACCATATATCGAGAGGCAAGGGAATAACATGTATATGGTATTGTGGTGGTTCGTCTGATTTGATCTTTGCGTACGCATAGGAGTTGACATGTCTTGCTAGAGGCCGCTGTCAACTATTGGTCGAGTAGGAGTATTCGGGCCATGTCTATATGTACATGAACCCATAGGGTCGCACGCTTAAGGGCCTGGAAGCCTAATTCGGGTTGGACCCGAATTAGACTAGGTTTAGGGTCGCTGATGGGCCTCCAACTCGAGGCACACCAGGACGCCTATATAAGCAAGGGGTGGGCACGAGGCTAGGGCAATTAACTTCCCCTGCCAGCAGCCGTCGCGCCCCCTCACGCTCACGCCTAGCGCTCTTCGCGGACCTAGCAGTCCGGAGGCGCATCGCTTCCTCCCCGTACGTGTGAGATTCCTCGGAGGTGTTGCATCTGGAGCACATGGACGAGCCGCATAAGGGACGATTCGCGAGCGAAGGACGGACGTGTGACGGATGACCACGCAACTGCACAGTCGTCTCCGCTGCATCTGCGCGTCTAGTGGTAATCCCGTAACCTGTAACTAGCAGTCGATCTTGGTTTATGAGGTAGAAAATTTTTGATTTGTCGGCTAGCGTAGCAACCTCATAACCTTACACGTGTGCCCCGGCGTCACACCGATGATCGGCTGAGACGGCTGGAGCTTCATCCTCGGGGCCTTGATGATGTCAAAAGCCGCGGGGGACAGAATGTTGAGGGCTGCGCCGCCGTCTACCAGGACGCGCCTCAACTTCACGTTGTAGACGGTGGGGGAGACCACCATCGCGAGCTGCCCTCCCCGGGCAACGCATGGAGGGTGGTTGGTCTGGTCAAAGGTAAGGGTGACCTCCGACCAACGCGCCCGCCGCGTCGCCTCATGGGTAGGAACGGCGGCCAGAAGCTCTCGCTTCATAGCCTTGAAGCTACGGCGAGAAGCATGGGCGCACGCTCCCCCGTCGACGGTGGCGACGGTGGCCTCGGGTTCCTAGAAACCCAAGTCCTCGTCGCCATCGTCGACATCCTCGGCGGGGGCCTTTTGCTTGGCCTCACTTCGCCGGTTGCCGGCAGAGGTCGCCGGGGCCTTGCCCTCGCGGCGTTCCTGCCTCTTCTCCTCCTCCTACTTCCTTGTTCGCTCGGCCAAGTTCTTAAGCGCGCGGCAGTCGGTGAGGTCGTGGAGGGAGGTGTTGTGCACTGTGCACTACTTGCTTGCCGGGCGCTCTCCGCTGGGAGCGCCGGCTTCCTTCTTATTGTCGCCCGCGGCCTTCCCCTTGCACGGGGCCCGCGAAGCGCCCTTGACGGCGAGGACGTGACCCTCGTCGTCGGAACGGGCCGACCCCTTCTTCCTCCTCCTTTCTCATCACCCAGTACGGGCAGCGGACTCGGGGGCAGCTAGAGCCGCCGCTCCAGAGCCGGAGGAGTTCCAATTCCAGGCCTCCTCCTTGCGAGCCACGCGGTCTGCGAGCTCGAAAAGCTGCGCGGTGGTCTGGGGCTCCTTGGAGGCTATTTTTTCGAGCATGCGGTTGTGCCGCACGCCCCCCTAAATGCGTAGATGACCGCATGTGCGGGGATGCAGGGTATGGTGTTGCGGACCTGGCAGAACCGCTGGATGTACGAGCAGAGAGACTCATCGTCCCTCCGCTGTCCTGCGTGCAAGTCCGCCTCTTCGCCTGGGCGTGGGTATGTGCCTTGGAAGTTCGTAGTGAACTGCTGGCAGGAGTGGACCGACGCGGGTGGCAAGTTCATCAGCCAACCCCGCGCCTGGCCCTTCAGGGCCATGGGAAAGATTTTCGCCATGACCCTGTCGTCACCCCCTGCGGCCTCTATCCCAGTTGTATAGATCTGGAGGAACTCAGCGGGGTTGACACTCCCATCGTATTTTTCGGCGATGGTGGGCCGGAACCTCGGGGGCCATCGAACATTCCGAAGACTCGCCACGAAGGCTCGACAGTCGACACCACCGATTGGGGACACGATGGGCCTGCCCCCATGACTAGTGTGGGTTGGCGGTCCAGAGGAGGATGCGCCTTCTGTTGCATGGGCGGCGCGACGAGCGTCGCACCGGCGCTCGATATCGAGCCGGGCTTCTGGCCCCCCATGCATGCTCTCGTGACGCCCGCGGCTAGCCAAGGGCGTCGACGAGGGGATCGTGGACGAGCGGTGTGTGTTGGCCGTCGCTCGTCGGGCCCTCTGTCTTGATGACGTAGAGCTGGCGGTGGCAGCACCAGACGTCCCGGCGACGGACGACCGCCTGCCGGTGCCTAAGCGCTGCTGCGTCATCATGACCAAGTCGGCCACATCGTCCAGCCAACGCTGGACTGGGGTCTTCGGATCAAGGACGAAAGGTGGGTGATGCAAGAGCGCACCCGCGACCTAGAGCGTGCCCTGAGGCGTGCCACCATCGCCGTAGGTGAGGCGGTGGCGTACTCCGACGCGCCGTCCCTCTCCGCCGCCCGCTGGTGGCGAGGTCGCGGATCCCTCTGGTTCTTCGGGCGCCTTCCCCCGCCTAGGACTTCGGCGGGAGGGAGACGACGGAGTGCAAGCGTGGTGACGGGGATTTGGCTCCCCGTCGTCATCGCTGGCACTCAAAGAAGGGTCGTACGCCACCGCCTCTTCGGCCATAGGGCTTACTCGGCAAAGCTTGGCACACACGAAAGAAAGTGTGGAGCTAGGAAAACACGCACGCGCCTCCTACCTGGCGCGCCAACTGACGGAGGGTTAGCTCCTCAACGAGGGGCAGAGAGGGCCCCCCTGTGCCAGTCTGACTAGGGGCGCATGGTGAAATCCCTTGCTCCTGGTGTGCAAAAATCAGTGGAAGACACAGAGACTCGAGTGTTTAGACAGGTTCGGGACGCTGGGAAGCGTAATACCCTACTCCTGTGTTTTGTGGATCTGAGAACGGGAAAACCGGGAGCACAAGTGTTGTGTTTTTTCCTTTTTTCCCCCCTCTTTCTCCACTCAGGCCTGGGCCTCCTTTTATATGTCAAGGGGCTACCACATGTGCCACAAGTTGCCTAAGATCGAAGAAAAACATTCTTTTACATTTAAAGGTTGTCTTGTTGCTTGACTCGGAAGCCACTTGCACAGACGCTGTGGCAGGGGCCTCGCTCGGTCAGGCGGCTGACGCGGGGGATGCCCGTGTCAAGCTCCATTAAATGGAGGAGGACTTCTGTGATCCACTCGCGTTGGGAAACGAGAATTATCTAGCCAGAGCTGGCCTACCAACTCCGGCTGAGAGACGAGAGGCAAAAAGCTCTAATCATTCTGATGGGACGAGGCAAGGCGTGCCATGCGCCGCCTGGCGCGCGTGCGCCGCACAGGTGCCCTGCCACCATCTGACCCGTGATCTGACCAGTCTACGACCGGTCAATCGCCGTGACCAGTCGCAGACTGGCTACGCACGCGCCACGCCGCATTAAATGCGGCGTGGTGCGCCTGCCTGAGCCGCCATTAATGCGATTAGGTGAGTTCTGCTGCGCTCACCTAACCTTACGCACGTGGCTCCACCGCCGAAGGGGGTCGAGGCGACCTAGGCCTCGGGGAAGTTCTGGGAGCGGCCCGACTCTCGGGGGGAAACTGGGAGGGCAGCCGCCACGTCATCCCCGGGCCCGACCCCTCTGGGAAACACGCCACGTGGGTGCATGGGGCCGCCCGTCCCTTTGGTCTCGATACCCCCGGGCCCGTATCACTGACAATGCCCAACTCGAAGCAAGAACTTGTCCAAAAAAAAGTAAATGGAAATTGTGGCAATGCGCCAAAAGTGTTTATTGAACTGTTGTTACTTTTTACAATACCTCGGACTTATATTTATACCCATATATACAGACCCTGTCCTTGTCGGACACTATTTACAACTTGTCTAAACAAACAAGGCCTAGGTGGACTCTTACCACAATATTACAAAAAGAAACTAACTCTTATTCCTAATTAATAGATACAATTGCCTCATCTGGACTCAATTCCTGGTTGGCAATATCTTCAAGCCCTTCTCGGAAACCAACACGAAGCTAGGCTACCTGTATCGGCTTAACCAAGTCCGATTCAAGTTACACGTATCGGCTTAACCGAGTCCGATTCAAGTTACCCCTATCAGCTGCCCGAGTCCGATTCCATATCAGTCGATACGACTTCAGCCGATGCGCTGTCGTTCTTGGAAACCACCTTATCCCTTCAAATCGGCCTCGGATCCAATCTTGATTGTTAGCATATTCTTACAAAATTTTGCAATCTTGATTGTTGTCATATTCTTACCAAATTTTGTTGTTGACGGATCCGAGGCGGATTTGAAGGGATAAGGTAGTTTCCAAGAACAAACAGCGCATCGGCTGAAGCTGTATCGACTGATATGGAATCAGACTCGGGCAACTGATACGGGTAACCTGAATCGGACTTGGTTGAGCCGATATGGGTAGCCTAGCTTCGTGTTGGTTTCGGAGAAGGGCTTAATGATATTGCCAACTAGGAATGGAGTCCAAATAAAGCAATTGAATCTATTAATTAGGAATAAGTGTTGTTTTCCTTTTAATAATATTATGGTAAGAGTCCACCTAGGACTTGTTTGTTTAGACAAGTTGTAAATAGTGTCCAGCAAGGACAAGGTTTGTGTATACAGGTATAAATATAAACCCGAGGTCTATGTAAAACAATAACAGTTCAATAAACACTTTCGGCGCATCGCCACAATTTCCTTTTCGTTTTCGACGAGTTCTTGCTTTGAGTTAGGCGTCGACTTCGACTTTCAGCTGGAGGTATGGCTTGTTAGATTATCACATAACTTAGCCAATCTAAGTCGATGGTTTGATTTACTCGTATCGGCCAGGTCTTATTTAAGGTTTTATCGGTATTGAATATATCAGCTTATCAGCTTAGACTGGCATAAGGTATCCACCATCCTAAAAAATATTCAAAGACTTGATTGTCTAGATATCATGCATCTTTTTACACTTTTTGCTGCATCAGCCCTAGTCCTAATTAGAACCATGACCTCTAGCCTGCATCGAAGTATTAGCCGATACATTATCTATCTTGATCCAATTATGCTTTCATCGGCTAGTATCTAATCTTTGCCTATAGATTATATATTTACAGCCGATGGATCATAATTAGGGCTTGCTTTATATTATTCATCTTACATCTTACAGCCGATTCGGTCAGATCGCATCGGCTGGGTCCATACGGTACGGCATCGGCTTATCGGCCGATCGACTATCGTATATCTAACTGGTTTTATTTGTATATCTTGTTGGTTGCAGGATCAAACCAACTGACATGCCCTGAACCCGTTCTTTTAACATTTGGACCTACACTGGAGTAAAGCAAATCTCCCAGGTCACCGTGTTTTGCATCAACACGCTTTTGGCATGCCTGGTGGGACTCGACTTTTCAAGACATCCATCATGCCAGAGATCACTGAAGAAAACATCATCCCGGTGACGATTGAACAACTGTTAGAAGAACAAAAGGTAGAGATGGAACAGCTTACGCAAACCTTTCACAAGATATATTTGGATTCCTTCACTGTGTCTCGGCAAGGCGATGTTGTTCAAAAAGGAAATGTAATCTTTCCAAAGCCTGAGGCAGAATCCAGTGCATGAAAAGATGAAGCTAGAACAGAAGAGATCAAAGCTAAAGAAGAGGAGCCAGCTGTAGATGACAAGATTTCATTGCAAGACAGACTGGATTAAGTAGTGCATCAAGCTTTGATCAACCAATCTAATGTGCTGGTGAACACATTAACTAATGTGGTTAAAAAGGTGATGGATGGGACTATAACTGAGGAGAAGGCCAAAGGACCAGTATACTTCCCAAACAATGTGTTTTCTTCTTATAGAACCATCAAGACTGAGATCCTAAGTTCTTCAGGGATGCAACAACAATTTGTATTTGGGGGGCAAACATTTCAGCAAGATCAACAAAATCAAGCTCCAAGGATTGTACCACCAACGTCGGCTGGAATCTTTGAAAATTTGCAGCCGATGGGAAATCAAGGAAACCAAATTCCTGTTTAGCAGCCGATTTTGCCACCAACATCATTTGGACCGCAATATGTGCATGAGGTGCCTCAAAATTATCAATATCAACCTCATCAACCTTTCTTGGGCCAAACTTCAAATTTTCAGCCTCAGCTGATATCACCTCAATAGTATCGACCAGAACTTGTTCCACAATACCAATATCAGCCTCAGTTCAACAATTTTAAGCAAATTCCACAATTTGGTGGGCAACAACAACAATGGGCTGATATGATTACAGAAGTGGTCAGGGAACAATTTGGAAGCCCAAGGACAGTGAAAACATGTATCGGTATCCATATCCAGAGTACTTTGACAAGGTGCCATTGCCAAGCCGATACAAAATTTCATACTTCTCAAAGTTTTTAGGACAAGACAATGTTTCTACATATAAACATATCAGCCTATTCTTAGCACAATGTGGAGAAACATTGGCTGTAGAAGCTTTGAGAGTCAGATTGTTCCCATTATCATTGTCTGGATCGGCCTTCACTTGGTTTTCTTCATTACCTTATAATTCTGTCGGAGGATGGGCCAATCTGAAAAAGCAGTTTCATAGATACTTTTTCAATGGAGTTTAAGAGATGAAGCTTTCGGACTTAACATCAATCACGCAGAAGTTTGATGAATCGATTCCAGATTATATCCAAAGGTTCAGAGACATGAGGAACAGATGTTACAATCTTAATCTAATCGATTCACAACTTGCGGACTTCGCTTTTCAAGGTTTGCTTGGGCCGATAAGGGAGAGATTATCTGCACAAGACGTTGAGAGCTTCGCTCATTTGGTTCAGAAGGTATTGGCTTATGAACAGAGATTTCAGGAAGTAAAGAGATTTACTAGGAAAGCCAATATTGTCAACAATATTTATAGCTATGAGTCAGAATCATAAGATTAAGACCCAGAGATTGGTTTGGTAGAATGGTCAAAAAATAAAAAGACAGTGGTTTGCCAATGGGTTAAGGACAATGAAAAAGAAGAAAGATATGATTTTTGACATCAACAAAGCCGATAGAATATTTGACTTGCTTCTTCAAGAGAAATAAATCCAGCTTCCAGCAGGTAATGTCATTCCATTGGCTGAGGAATTAAGGAAGAGGAAATACTGCAAATGGCACAATACATGATCTCATCATACAAACGAGTGCAAGGTGTTCAGACAGCAAATCCAGTCGGCTATAGAGCAAGGTAGGATCAAGTTTGATGATGGGAAGAAGCCGATGAAGATTGAAGGCCATCCTTTTCCTGTTAACATGGTTCACACCAATGAATCCGATAAGAGAAATTATTGGGCTTATCAGCAAAACAAATTTAATTCTACTAGGTTGATCAGCAAGTACCAGAAGAGGCAAGACAAGCAGATTCAAGTATATTCCCAATATAACAAGGCTTCTTTTGATCCACATTGGAGGTGTGAGTTTTTCAAGTTTTGCTGGAATGAAGGAATGAGGTGTGGCGCCCCAAACTATACCAGTCCAAGAATAAGAACCGACATAGGTGGAGGTCACATTATTTCCTGTGACAACAGTACCAGTCCCAAGATACACAAGCTGGTACTCAGAGAATAATTATGGAAATCAGAAATAACAAAGCTTTATTACAACCTTGAGAGAGGTCTCATACATACTACCGTCATAGACATACCCCAGACTGGTAGAAACATAGACAGGCAGAAATGACAAAGGCGGAAGCATAGAGAACAGCGGCGGGAAGCGTAGAGTAAAAGACACAAAGAGGAAAACAGCAAACATAATCCACAGGCTACATTTGGGAACTAGGCCTGAAACCCTGAGAAATCGTACTCAACCTATTCCAGGATATACGCCTCAGTGAAAGGGTCGAGGTATCCTTCTGCTAACTCTATAAAATTAATATGAGCAAGGGTGAGTACTTGGTGTACACAGCAAGCCGGGAAAAATATGACATGCAATGCTATAAACAAGAAGGAGAAGGGTTACTTTCGAAAATCAAGGTTTTAAATTAGTTTGTTTTCAAAACACTAGTCATTCAAATTTTAGTTCGAACCGAGACCCACGCCTCGCCCCATTTCCCAGGTTGCTTTGCAACAACCTGTCATAGTAATCATAAGTCCCATGCCCAACTCAACAGCGTGCCGTCTCAGCACAAAACCAACACCGTGCCGTCTTAGCACAAAACCAAGACCATGCCGTCTCAACACAAAACCAACACCCTGGTGCCAAAAGACACCCCGAGTCACATAGGCTCGTTCCCAAGCACGAAGGCTGGTCATTCACCACAAAGGCAAACTCTGGTAACGGCTCCCATCCCACAAACTATTTTATTAAGAAGTTTAAAAACAAAACTATGCTATGAAAAACACCTCACATCCACCCATGACCGTGGGCATGGCTGTTTAAACAGTTTTACTAAACTCTGCAGAGGTTGCACGCTTTACCCACACGTCGTGAACTTCTCACATTACCGAACACATGTGGATCAGACATGGCCGACAAAGAAGAGCTCACTACAAGACTTTTCTGTAACCAACCCATAAATGTCCCGTGTCACACAGATGGGTGGAATCTCTCCACCAAGCATCAGGCCAGGCACAGGCCCTCATCTACTTAGGCCCCACCGTATGGACCCCACAACACATCCCCATTGCAAGAGATTGCCGTAAACTCCACCATACCGGTGCTCCTCACCTGCCAACATGCTAGACACCTACGTTTTAGCTACTTACTCGGCCAGGGGCATCCCATTCTACCCGTGTGGTCATACTGTCTTATGCTTGGATAAATTTCCCAAAGGAATCGGTCCTTATGGATGATGCATAGCCAAACCACCTAGGTACTAACTCCCACACCATCAAGTTTTTAAAAGCATTTTTTTTCATCTTAGAGCCAAACCGACATCTCGCCGGGTTTTTAAACAACAATGGTGTTAAATATCCACAAGTTTCCCATACAACAGTACAAACATTACCTATAGGTAGTCTACTTCGGCATGAGTGAATACTGACAAAAATATGGTGGTGTTACACAGAAAATGGAGTTTTACAAATCCTACATAATAAAAGTGCAACTAATAGGAAGGTCCGACGAATCGCATTTGCAACCAAAACAGTGCGCCCTAAAAATATGCAACTTGGCAAACAAAATAATTAGTTCAAAATATGGGTGCAAAAAGTGTTCAAGAAGGCTTGCCTTGATCCTCCACGAAAGTCAGAGCGTCGGCCTCCTGAGCGAACCTCGCGTCGGTCCCGGACTCTACACGCAACAAAACAAACAATACATAAAACCACTGCTAGAGACCAAATAAACACATGAAATGAAGCGCCAATGGGTAGAGCAAAACTTTTGAAAGATGATGGAACTAGAATGAGGTCAAACAGAGTTACAGATAAAAAGATATGAATTTTTGAAGTTTATAGAATTTTCGCGGTACGGAAAAATCAAAACGGAATATTCCTAGAATATTCCAGTGGGGCCCAGCTGTCAGCTGGTCAAAGGTCAAAGTCCAAGGGGAGGGAGAAACTGTGGGGCCCGCGGGTCTTTTTTCTTTTTCTGTTCTCTTTTTTTTCTTCTCTTCTCTTTTGACTCTGTCTCTCCCTTATCCCTTCTCTCTCTCTCCTTCTTTTCTCTACTCTTCTTCTCCCTTCTGCTTCTTCATCCCGAGGGAGAGGAGGACGGTAGGGGCGGCGACAGCTGGGCACGGCGTGGGGGAGGGGCGGCAGCGCGGGTCGAGCAGCTTGGCTGCTGCGGTTGGGCAGCTGCGGCTGGGGCGGTGGCACGGGGAGGCGGCTCGGCGTGGCTAGGGCGGCGGCATGGCACACGGGGCAGAGGAGGAGGCGCGTCCCCTTGGCCGGGTGGCGCCGGGGCGGCTCGGCGCAGGCGACGACGCTCGGCTGGGTGGTACCGGTTGGGCGGCACCGGTGCTGGACGGTGGCGGCGCCGGCTCGGAGGTGGCGGCGCAAAAAGCAGTCGACGACCGGGAGAAGGAGGAGGAGAAGGAGAATGAGGAGGAGGCCGGCGGTGTGGTTTGCCTGGCCGGCCAGTGATGGCGCCGGCTCGGCCAAACGTTGGCTTGGCTAGCCGGGGGTTGGGCAGTGGCTCGTCCGGGCATCGCGAAGACTCGGCCAGGAGCAGGAAGGAGAAGAAAGAGACGCCGACTACCTGCGACAACTCCGCGGCCTCGGCGACCCCCTTTTAGTAATGCAAATGCGTAGTGTGAAACTTGTGGGGAGTAGAGGGAGGGATCATATGCTTGATTGTGGGGGGTATGTATACTTTGCTTTGACATGCAGTAGGGATTCCGTCAACGAATGCCGCCATTTTTGCATCTTTGCGAGGGTCTTCTGCTACAGTTTTTCTTTGCTCCCTCTGTGTTGCTCAGGTGGTTGTCTTGCTCAAGTGAATGTAAAATCAGAGCAGAGATGCTATCAGCTATCAGGGAGGAGGACGGGGCGGTGCCTAATTTGGCAGCCGTTGTTTTGCTGTTTTAATGGCAGGGAAAATTCGTGCATGCATGGCTGGGTTGACGATTGCTTAAGAAAGATTAGAGAATGGTTCTTTCAGTTACATGAATTTAATTAGAGGAAAAACTGACTGATAATCACCGGTTGATAGAAATCCGAAAATAATGGGGATTAAACGGATTGGAACGGAAGTGATTAGATAAAGCCGGGAAAATTTACGAACAACGATTAAAATTTACTCTCGAATTTTTGGAGACCGAAGTTGGAAAAAGGACGATGCTTTGATTAAATTAAATTGGGGATTTTTAGATTAAAAACATGGGCGTTACATGAGGCTGCCATCAATTGAAGATTGTCTAGGCTGCAGTGATGCCGATGCAATTTACCAAGGTAGTTCTCATCAACCGAGGAGTCCAAGGATTGAGAATCGGCCGATACAGAAGAGATTGTCAGTACATCAACGTTTAGGGCCGATTCATCAAGATTATTTCAAAGACTAAGATGAAGATCAAAGAAAACAAGTTCAAAACCCTTAATGGTGTTCATCTGGTATTTTTACGAAGAATCAAAAAATGAGGGTACAACGGCTGCGAAACCGAGAGCAGATACAAGAAGTTGATAAAGAAATTGACTATCGGCTACAACGAACTAGGAAGGAATGGCGTGTCAAATCCAAGACTGTGTCAGCCGATGAGGTCAAAGCCGATAAAATTTTATTGTCTACTAAAGGTAAAGCTGTAGCTTAATCTTCAATCAACATGGTGTTTGTGTTGCCGGCAGAATACAGTATACATGCAGCCGATGAGGAGATTGAAGAATCATTGGCAAAGTTGACATTAACACCAGAAAAAGCTATTTTTGAAAAGCCTGAGGATGATGAGCATCGGCACCTAAGGCCTTTGTACATTAAGGGTTTTGTCAATGGGAAGCCGATGTCCAAGATGCTAGTTGATGGAGGAGCAGTTGTCAATTTTATGCCTTATACAACATAGAGGAAGCTTGGGAAGACTCCAGAAGATTTGATCAAAACCAACATGGTGTTAAAAGATTTTGGAGGCAATTCGTTTGAGACAAAGGGAGTTTTGAATGTTGAATTGACAGTTGGCAGTAAAACAATTCTCATTGGTGTATTGGTTGAAATTTATATTGATGATGTGGTTGTGAAATCGTAAGAGATTGATGGACATATAGCCGATTTACGAAAAGTACTGGAGAGAACAAGAAAATATGGTTTAAAGACGAATCCTAATAAATGTGCTTTTGGTGTATCGGCTGGAAATTTTCTTGGTTTTCTGGTTCATGAAAGGGGGATTGAGATAACCCAGAGGAGCATAAAAGCTATGAAAGATATTGAGCCTCCACAAAATAAAACTAAGTTGCAATCATTGATTGACAAGGTTAACTTTGTAAGGAGATTTATTTCTAACTTATCAGGAAGAATCGAGCCTTTTACTCCTTTGTTGAGATTAAAAGCCGATCAAGAGTTTGTCTGAGGAGAAAGACAGCAGAAGACATTGGATAACATTAAGGAATATTTTAAGTTCACCTCCAGTGTTAATGCCACCTCAAAAGGGGATTCCATTCAAGCTTTACCTATCAGTTGATGAGAGGTCTATCGACTTAGTTCTGGTTCAAGAAGTTGAAGGAAAAGAGAGAGCAATATTTTATCTTAGCAGAAGACTCTTGGATGTAGAGACAAGGTATACCCCTGTTGAGAAATTGTGCCTATGTTTATATTTTTCATGTGCCAAGTTGAGGCATTATCTACTTTCAAATGAGTGCATAATAGTTTGCAAAGCCTACGTAGTCAAGTACATGCTATCGACTCCAGTCTTAAAAGATAGAGTTGGGAAGTGGATTTTTGCTTTGACAGAATTTGATCTTATATATGAATTGGCTAAGGCAGTAAAAGAACAAATAATTATCGATTTTATCGTTCAACACTGAGGTGAGTCAATTAAATATGTTGAGATGATGCCTTGGACGTTATTTTTTTATGGATCTGTTTGTACACAAGGTTGTGGCATCGGCTTAGTGATTATATCGCCTAGGTGGGCAAGTTTTGAGTTTGCTTTACTATCAAACCCTATTATACAAATAATCAAGCTGAGTATGAGGTAGTGCTCAAAGTTTTGGAGTTGCTGAAGGAGGTTGAAGCCGATGCTATTGAGATTATTGGGGATTCATTGTTGGTGACCAATCAGCTATCAGGGGAGTATGAATGCAAAAATGAGATCTTGAGGGTTTATAATGAGAAGTGCCAAGAGTTAATGAAAAATTTCAAGGTTGTTACTATGAAGCATATTCCCAAAGAGCAGAATATTGAGGCCAATGTTTTAGCTTAAGGTGCATCGGGTTACAAGCCAATGTTGAAAGATGTTGATATTGAAATTGCAAAGGTTAGTGCTGATGATTGGAGGTATTATTAGTTATTTGAAGAATCCTTCTCGATCGACGTCAAGAAAGTTAAAATATAAAGCTTTAAAGTATGTGTTGCTTGATGAGGACTTATATTATCGGATGATTGATGGAGTTTTGCTTAAGTGCTTGAATATGGAGGAGGCCAAAGTTGTCATGTTTGAAGTTCATGAAGGGATTTGTGGAACACATCAATCGACTCATAAAATGAGATGGTTACTTAGAAGAGTTAGATATTTTTGGTCGACCATGTTTGAGGATTGCTTTAAATATTATAAAGGTTGTCAAGATTGTCAAAAGTTTGAAGTAGTTCAGAGGGCACTAGTATCGGCTATGAACCCAATTATCAAGCCTTGGCCATTCAGAGGTTGGGGGATTGATATGATCGGCCAGATTAATCCACCATCAAGCAAAGGACATAAGTATATTTTGGTGGCAACAGATTATTTTACAAAGTGGGTTAAAGCAATTCTCTTGAAGAAGGATGATTCCAAAGATGCCATTGAATTTGTTAAGGAGCATATAATTTATCAGTTTGGAATTCCATAGACAATAACAACAGATCAAGGATCTATTTTTATGGCTGATGAGTTTGTGCAGTTTGTTGATAGTATGGGCATTAAGTTGTCGAATTCATGTCCTCATTATGCACAAGCTAATGGGCAAGCTAAGGCTTCTAATAAGAGTTTGATCAAGCTGATTAAGACAAAAAAAAGTAGAATACCCTAAAAAGTGGCATACTACCTTGGCCGATTTGCTATGGGCTTATCAGATGACATGTCATGGAGCTACACAACTGCCACTTTATCAACTTGTATATGGGCATGAAGCTATTTTACCATGGTAGACTAACATCAGCTCAAGAAAGATTTCTTTGTAAAAAGAGTTGTCGGCCGCTGATTATCATAACTTAATGATTGATGACTTGGAAGATTTGGCACAAGTCTGATTGCGTGCTTTAGAGAAGATCAAAAGAGATAAGGAAAGAGTTTCAAGATATTATAATAAAAAGGTTGTGCCAAAGGTTTTTGAGGAAGGAGAACTTGTTTGGAAACTGATTATGCCGATAGGTACCAGAGATAACAAGTTTGGAAAGTGGTCACCTAATTGGGAAGGACTTTATTGGATTCATTGTTGTGTGCCTAAAAATGCATATATGCTTGAAGGTCTTGATGGAGAAGTTTTTGGGAAGGCTTTAAATGGAAAATATTTGAAAAAATATTACCCAAGGGTTTGGATTCATTCATAATTAGTTGTTTAGCCGATGTATGATAAAGCCGATATATGATAACATCGCCTCAAGATGGCCGATATGTATTATCGCCTTTAGACCAAAAATACAATGAAACATAAAATTGCAAGTATAGGAGTCAGAATCGGCTAAGAAGCCGATAAGTATATTACACAAAAATGTTTCAAGTTTGGCAAAAAAAAAGTGTGTCAAGAGCTTAAAGCTATTACATCAACCCAAGAAGTTTTGGATTGACGATATCGCACACAGGAGAATTTGTTCAACTTCATCGATTACACGTGCGTCATCAGCTTCGGTTCCAGGAATTGGCTTCAGGGTCTTGCTGAGTCCCACTAAGTGTTTGGCCGATGCTTTTAACTTGGTTGTTTGATCTTTACTGGCTTTTGGGAGATCGGTTAATCTTTGTTTTTCTTGGGTAATCTCCTTGCGACTTTGTTTTAGCTTAGCCAAGAGATCGGCTTTTTCTTGTTCAAGTTCGGTGATGCGTTTTTGTACTATTTTTGAGCCGATTGTAAGTTCATCTAGCTTGGCTTTGTTTTCATTGACTTGTTGTCGGCTGGATTGGATGGTTGCTTCTATGCTTTGGCGCTCAAGCTGATCGGCTATTCTTTTCTTGGCCCTTTGGAGTTTAAAGCGATGTTGCTTGAGGAACAAGGCAGGGGACATAGTATCTGCGACCTCTTTAGGGAGTTGGTCTTGGATCTCCTGGAAACGTTCCCTGATCGACCCACAGTTGTCAACCAGTGCATCTAGAGAAGATCCTAGCCGATCGGCTATGTCTAGAAGCCTTGCTTTCACATCATCAGAGATGGGGGACTTGGCTTTACTTGTTGTTTCTTCATCTTCCTCTTCCAAGAACTGCCTAATGTCAAAGGAGAACACATCGGCTAAATTCTGCAAGGCAAGATTGATGTTTAGTAACAAGCAAGATTGAGTCGATGTCTTGGTGAGATTACCTGGACCATCGGCGCAGCAATGGTTTTCTCTTATTCTTCTACATGGTGGCTACCAGCAGCAGAAGGAGCTTGATCACTTGGAGCTGGCCGATGAGGGGAAGGCGATGGAGCTCTTGGCTGAAAAGGAAACAAGTGTTAGTTGTTTTTATGGGCTTATGATGTTGCAAGCCTAGAGAGTTTTGAAGATTACTGATGCTACTGGAGAAGCTTAAGGGCTTGGAGACAAGGGGGGCATTGGGAAGCTTTTGTCTTTGGCCATAGCCGATACAACCTTGGGCTGCAAAAAACAAGTGTTAGCAGCATATTGAGAAAGGTTAAATTTGAAGATGGATTGTATCTTACTTTCACCTTGCGGATTGCTTTGCGCTGGCATGGTTTGGGTGAAGTTTGGATGTCTGATGAGCTGGTGATCCTGGAGGAGTAGCCACATCGGCTGGTTTTGGATCGGCTGTAGTTTGATCTTCGGTATCGCTTATATCGGTTGCAGCTTTATCAACTTCTTCCTCCATGATGGCTTCATCCAGGAATGCTTCTACATCTGAGTCAAGTGGAGGATTGCTATCGCCAGGCTTTTTGGGGGATGCGACTTTGGGCTTCTTTGACAGCTTCTTGATATTGGTGGTTTGCGCTTCCCACCAGCCTTGGGTATCGGCTCCCTGACTTGGCCCTCTAGCAATGATGCCATTGTAGGAGCAGCGAAATCGATGATTGATGTAGCCAAGTCCCCTGAAGGCATTAAAGCTGGTGCATATACAATCGGCTGCCTACTCATGCTTTGGGCTGGAGGAAGAGTGCTGGGGACCTGCAAAGATAAAGTTAGATAATTTTTTGAAGACAAAAGGTTGAAGCTGATTGAAGATAAGAAAAGGAATGGTTTTACCTGAGGGCTAAGGGATGGTATCATTGTAGTAAGATAAAAGTTGTCCGATAGGTGAAATAGGTGCTTCTTCCATTCACTCCACCACTTGTCAAAAAGTTGGTTTCTCAGAAGATGAATGTTTACATGGCTCAAGGATCCAAGTATAGGGCCCTCAATGTTCAAGATCCTATCCATCTACAAAGCCGATGTTACAGCACCTCTTGTCTGGATTTTTCTTGCAAAGTACAAGCTTACAGGGAGTTGGCCTAGTCCAAGTTGTCTTGCAGCCGATGTTGGGTGGTAGAATTTATAAGACACCTGTACATTGCGGCCCTGGGATACCCTGTTGGGAGGATGCATGGAGAGATAGCCGATACAAAATTTTCCCTGGAGCTAGGATCGACTGCATCGTTTAGGTCAATAAGCCTGAGATCGGCTGGCAGTTCATAGTCTGTGAAGCTATCATAAGGGAACCAGACTTTGGAACTCTTGGCAAATCCATTGTAGAATTGATCAAACCACTCTTGAAAGACCTCAGTCGATGGTCCTGATCCAGGGTAAGTTGATGCTGCCTCAGCAAAAGACATGCATCGGCGTGTGTTAGGCTCTTCATCATCTGAGTGGTCTGATGGGAAGCTTGATGAATAAAATGGGGTTCTTTCAGCTACATTGATTGTGTACAAGTTGAGCCAAAGCTGCAGAAACCACCAAGGACCTCCATAGCCAACAGGATTCCTAGTTAGGAGCTTGGCTGTTGATTGGCTTAGGGTTTGATACATAGCTCCAAGTAAGAATTTGCCAAGGGGGATGGATTTCTTATCGCAAGGTGGGGGACATTGGTCCTTGGCCAAACAAGAAAGCATTAAGAGTATCAGACCAGAAATAAGCAGCCAATGGCAACATTGGTTCATCCTTTTTCATATCGGCTAAACACAGGACTAAGCACTAAGCTATGTCTACTTCTTCCCACATAGACTACTTGGAAGCCGATATTCTCTTATAACAAGTCCTCCAGACATCCAAGCAAGAGGGCCAAGATCTAAACAAGGTTTGCCAATCGGCTAAGTTGGGCTTGGTTTGCTTATAGGGGATTCTGTCAGTTTCAGCATTAATGAGGTAGCAGAGGTCTACATCGCCCATCGGCCCAAGAAAGTAATGAGTTGGTTCTTTCAAGACAGGGATGGCAATTTGGTCTCTTAAGTACTATAATTGAAGAAGAAAGAGCAGAAATCAAAAATTTGCCGCAAAAAGGGATCTAAGGACAGAATTCAACCTAGAACAGAGGTGATGAACAAAAGAAGCTGATAAAACGTAAAGAGTTCAAGGAGCGTACCAGGGGGACGTCAGTGATGGTGGCCATTGCAACTTGAGGAAGATGGTCGCTACAAGTTGACGAAGATCGCCGTCGGGAGCTTGCGTCGTCGAGGAGGTTGCCGAAGAGGAGAGAGAAGGCTTGTGCGGCTTAAGCGGTAAGAGGCGGTGAAAAAGTTAATAGCGTGGGGGGTTAAGGCCAAGGACGGTTATTGTTTGTGGTTCGCGGTTTAAACGGTCGGAGTACGGAAACTACGAAAACCCTAGATTTTTGTGGATTTGAGATAATTCCGCAGCATATCAATTTATACTCCGGAATTGGGGGGCATGTGTTAACAGCAAAATTTTGTAAGAATATGCTAACAATCAAGATTGGATCTGAGGCAGATTTGAAGGGATAAGTGTTAACAGAAAATTTTGGTAAGGATATGCCAACAATCAAGAGTGGATCCGAGACGGATTTGAAGGAATAAAGGAGTTTCCCAAAACAGACAGCGCATCGGCTGAAGCCGTTGTTGGCAACTTTTTTGGTCAAAAGCTACTAACACTATTGACACCTAAACGCCATGCGGTGTATGGAGTCGCCAATCACCTCAATCTAGCAAAAAGCCAAATCAAGATGGGTTTTGTAGAAAACGGCTAAACCGGCTAGCGAAGCCAATTTAGAGATCAAAATCAGCCTCTAGGCCAATTTAAATCGATACGAGGATAACTACCCGTCTCGTGGGCAAACGGAAGGTTTACGGGACAAACCTACAAAGGGGAATCGCACTCTCGCAGCGACGGCGGACGGTTTACGATGAAAACCGACAAAGATGGATGAAACAAGAGTAAAGTAGAAAACATGGCTGAAAGTAAAAGTAAAAGAACGATTCGATTGTATAGATTGAAATTGTGCGGGGGCTAAAATTGAACCGGCCTTGGCACTTATAAAGGGGCTGGACTTGCCTTCTACAGGTCCTCCTCCACGTCCAACTCGGGGTAGTAACCAATGAAAACTCTAAAATTACCTTCCCGAGTAAGGAAACCCGAGACCCGACGAAATTCGTCTCGGTCTCGGATTCTGCCAGTCTGACCGGCCACATGCCGCCGGTCAGACCGGCCTCACACCGTCGGTCAGACCGACCCCATGGCGACGGTCAGACCGGCCTCGTGAAGGAAACCGGATCCTTCCCAAATTCGGTCATATTTTCCTATTTCGATTCTAGGTGCCAAATTTGGGTGTAAACACATGCCCCCCTGCCTTTTTGGTGAACTTGTGAACCTAAAAGCTTAGAGCACATGGACTTAGGGCGATAATCCAATTACCAGCCATACAAGATTCTTTGTGCTTAGTAAATCGTTCTCTTTGTTTTGTCCTTAACAAATCAGCACTCTACTAAGAACGATTTACACAACTCGGTATAAACATTCTTAACTAGATGATTATCTATCGAGTACTTCACCCTAAGACCCTTACGGTAAAATCATCTTTTGATGTCATGTCCCTAATCTTGAAACGATTTCACTCAAAATATAAACTTTGGCTATCATTTTCCTTTCATCTCTTTAGTCTCTTCCAAAGTCTTTAAACTTATATCGGTCATTCTATCACTATTAACATCTTATAACCATTGATCGATAAATTACCTCACCCAAACAAGGAGAATCAACCGGCTAAATAATTTATCCCCCAAGCCGATTAATAAATTCTACTATGGCCAATATCAACTATATCCATAGCAATTTCAGATTGATCGGCATCTAAACATATACTTTGAAAGTACTAACTCCATGGTTCGGCAACAAAAAATACTTAAATACTTACCCCCGAACTCCCCAAGAGACCTTCTCCGATCAACCGTACTGCTTAGATTTTTAGATATTCAACTAGTAGAACTCTCCAATGGATAATCTTGAAGTCATAAAACATCAACCGAATTTCACAGGATTAATTCGGCTATTTAATAAAAATTTAAGCTCATGCCCCCCAGCTATGCACTACGGGCTGCAATCCCTAGTCAGACCGACATTAAAGTTGCGGTCAGACCGGTTTTGTGCTCGGTCAGACCGATGGAGACACCACGGTCGGACCGGCAGTGAGGCATCGGTCAAACCGGTAATAGAGCATCGGTTGGACTGGCCATGTGTTTTTATTAGATTAGCCATGCAATTGTGATTGAACCGGCTTGGTCTTATAGTTATCTTACATAATTTCTAATCAAGCACCAGCTTTTAGTATATAAAATTGGCCTCTTCTATCTTTACAGCCAGATACCTGTTGTGTCAAATTATTGGTCAATATAATTCCTCAAATGGCTATTCAAAATATTTATCAAAGCATACAAAATTCTCAGCCACTTGTCGGAGGACCAATAATGAATCACCAAATTTAGATGTCTTACACAGATGAATTCTAATAGACTAGAAAAGCAAATAGTCAGCTTGCGCATGTATGAAAAATATTATGACAAGGCCAATGTTGCAAAAACATAGAAACTCTAGGTAATATTAGATCAAGTCATCACATTGGCCATTGACATAAGCCGAATTATTATGAAGCAAAACCTTCATGGTGCAATGATTATAAAATCGATATCTTAAATGATGATCCATAAAGCACACAAAATTTAGCTTTTTAATAAATACAAAAACCCATTAGCCAAATCATACTTCAAATAAATTATATGCCAACTTGCCAATTCCATCACCCAGAACTAGCATTTGCAACATGTATGTATAATATTGATAACAAACAAAGACACATGTGCTAAATAGCAAGCAATGTTCTAACAAGGCATAAGCATAATATAATAATGAACACAAATAAACATATACCTCGCCTTAGCATCGAACAAACGGCGACTCAAAGACCTGTTGTTGTATCCATCGCCGTTCATCTCTCTTGATGTCTTTATAAGCATGTAAATGCCTTGCCCCCCAAGCAAAATCGGTTTTGTTGATTACACGATTTTGAAGGCAAGAAAAACACCGTAGTAACATCCATAGCAACATGTGGAAGAAACTTATCTCTAATGACCGATGACTTTTCTCTCATCAAATTGAATTTACTACTACTCTAGGAAATCATCGGTCTCTCAACTCGTACCTCCTTAAGTCTCCACACTTGCTTAGATGTTGTTCGAGGCTCTAAATTGTTGCATATTTGGTTTCTCATGTCTTCGGCCTTTGTTTCCTTCTGATCTCTGGCCCAAAGACATTGTAGCCTCCTCTTTTGAGAGCGGGATAAGCCGGAAGGTAACCACTTCGGCTTTGGTTGTGTTCCAAGAGCTAAATGATGATCCTTGATATTTTTAGTAGAAGTAGAAGCTCCTGTACTGCTCTCACATCGCCTACTAGCCTCTAATGCCCCCCGATCAGACCGGCCATGGAGCCTGGTCAGACTGGCACCATGTCGTGTTGGCTCAGTTTGTTCTGAACATAGCCGACCTAACCGGCCTCGGGGCCCGGTTGGACCGGCTGTAAGCCATCGGTCAGACCGACCTGAAGGCTCGGTCAGACCGGCCGTAAGTTGGTGGTTAGACCGGCTAGATGCCTCGGTCAGACCGCTACTGTCAACGGTCACAGCGTCAACTTCGGTCATCGTTGCTTCTATAGTTTTGGACGCATCTCCATGAGGTACTTGAACATCTCGGGACTTCTCTTTAATAGTGACGACTTCTGGAGTCTTAGTCTCTTTCCTCACCCATACCTTCTTCACCTTTTTCACCTTTGGTCCACCGGATCGATTTTTTTGTAGGAAACGATCTTGTCTAGAGCTAGATGAACTATTTGGTATTGACCTAGGTGATTCCTTCCATCCTTGATGATTCAGCATATGGGGTTGAGGCATCCATGGCATGTAATATATAAAAGGATAACCAAACGGTGGTATTGGATATGAATACCATGGCATCACAACCGGAGGTTTGTATGGAGTTGATAGTTTAGATGGCTCCGGTTGTTTTGGCATTTGATCAAATCTCTTCCAAGGAGACAATCTTGATCTTTTTGAATTACTAGGCCGACAATCAAATCGTTGACCGGCCAATCCCTTCTTGTACTTAGCCATAAGCATCTCAAAAGTGAGCTTTGGCTTTTTAGTCTTAGTGGAACTAGATAACTCATCATTTTCAACCTTATGATCTTCGGCCTTGTCATTGTTGAATTTAACCACTTCGGGCCGAGGATCCCAATAACAACACTCTTCCCTCTTGTGGACTCGGCTTGACTTGGCCGAATCAACACTCTCTTGTTGTCAAAGTCTATAGAAGCAATAGGGAGGAGATTAGTAGCAATTCCTGTCTTAGACATAGGTGTGACCGAAATAGATTTACAAGTGACCGATGAATTATCAATCGGTCTTTGCTCTGTTAAGCTCGCATCTTTAAAATAATCATGAAATTCATGCTCCATTTGTGACCAAGTAGAAATTGAATTAGGAGCAAGTAAATCAAACCATATAGATGCAAAATTCGATAAAGAAAGAGGAAATAACTTTAACTTAAATAAATCATCGCTACCAGCCTCTCCACATTGATTAATAAATTGGCCGATATGCTCCATTGTTGTTCTAGCATCCTCACCTGTAAATTTCGTGAAGTTGGGTACCTCAAATCCTCGCGGGTACATGACCGAATCTATGTGTTTAGGATACGGCCCTTCATATGTATGCGATGTTGCTTTAGACTATCTCACCACTATCCCACAAGACATTGTCAATCTCTTTTCCAACACTCACATGACCGATCTGTGGTTCGGTCTTAGGTGACAACGCTATTTCACTTTCGCTCATAATACAATCCGAACCGTCACTTAGTTCGACTATTCTTTCATTTGTAATATTTTCTAAGCTAGTAACACAATCCAAACCAAAACTTGGTTCGGTTATACATGTTATTGCACCATTGCATAAATTAGTAATATAATCCGAACCGTCACTTGGTTCGGCTATATGTATTATTATATCATCATCCAAACTAGCAGTTAAACTATTACCGGTATCTTCAGGCCTTAATTGATTATCCACTTGATCTAGTGGCCTAAAATGTGTAGGCACAACAGAGTTTTGAGGGTAAACCTCCTGCTGGCCATCTACTTGATGATTTTGGACTAGCTCGTAATGATTATTAGTGCAAATAGTATGTGCATGTGAAATAGCATTACTAACAGTACTAACATGAGACAAATAACAATTAGAATCAATACTATTAGTCGTGGCGCAGAAATCTTGAGAAAGCTCCAGGGCGTCGGTCTGACCGACTATAAATGGCCCGGTCTGACCGGCCAGGCACTCGGTCTGACCGGCCGATGTTAAATCAGATAACCTAAGCTCAGTTTCACAAGTATAGAAGTAATCATGAAATTTCTCTTCTAATTGAGCCCAGGTATAAATAGAATTTGCCGGCAAAGAAGTAAACCATGTAAAAGTAGTGCCCGACAAAGATAAAGAGAATAAACGCAACTTAAGAGCATCCATGTTACTAGCTTCACCACATTGTGCAAGGAATTGGCCTATGTGTTCCCACGTGGTCCTACCATCATCTCCACTAAACTTAGTGAATTCCGGGACTCTAAAACCACAAGGGTATGGGATGTTATCAAAATAATCCGGATACGGCTTTTGGTAAACCTTAGCACGATTCCTTGGCTCAAGTCCAAACGACTCTCTAATGATGTTCCTAATTTGCTCTTCAATATTCTCAGGCCTTTGTTGTGGTGGCCTAAGAACATGTGGTTGTGGAGGTGCAATATGATTATATTGGCCATGTTGCACATCTTGAGGATAACCTCCATATGCATGGTTAGGGACATTATAGACATTAGGCACAGGCGGAGGTATGTGTGGATTAGCATTAGTAACAGGAGGTATTTGACAATGGTGCAAAACAGAATTATTAGTGAGAGGATCCACTTCTTGCACCGGGACCATGGCGTCGGTTTGACCGGCCAGGGGGCCGGTCTGACCGGGGGTCAGAGGGACGGTCAGACCGGCCAGGGGGTCGGTCAGACCGGGGTAGGTCTGAGGTGACAGACCGGCCTGAGGGCCGGCCTGACCGATGGAAGGTGAGCCAGTCAGACCGGCCAGGGGCGCGGTCAGACCAGCCGAGGGGCTAGGATTTGCCTCGCTCCTGTCATTTTGCAGTATTGCTCCATCGGTCCTACTGTAAATCTAATGAACAAGAGCCTGGCTAGTACTAGGAAGAGAATTGGGTGCTAATCGGGCCAAAATCAACATTATAGTAGGCTCAAGCTTATTGTTAAGAACAGCAGTAACAGTTTGATCTACGCTACTAGTAACAAGCTTTTGAACGGGAAGGGCAAGATCGTCGATATTCACCTCATCAAAACTTACCTTTGGTGGAGGACCGGGCTTACGGGATACACCTTGGCGAGTTTTGGTGTAGCTCCTCAACAGCATCTCATGTTGGAATTCCTTCACCCGTTGCTCCATGTCTTTACGCTCATCTTTATCCAGATCATCCATGGAAAGGGGTAGGATGTTCTTCGGATCAACTCCGTGCTTGGGCATGACGACGATGTAGTCGTCGTAGTTGTTGTAGTTGATTCCCCAGCGGAGTCGCCAATTCGTGTTGGCAACTTTTTCGATCAAAAGCTACTAACACTATTGACACCTAAATGCCTTGCTGTGTATGGAGTCGCCAACCACCTCAATCTAGCAAAAAGCCAAATCAAGATGGGTTTTGTAGAAAACGGCTAAACCGGCTAGCGAAGCCGATTTAGAGATCAAAATCAGCCTCTAGGCCGATTTAAATCTATACGAGGATAACTACCCGTCTCGTGGGCAAACGGAAGGTTTACGGGACAAACCTACAAAGGGGAATCGCACTCTCGCAGCGACGGCGGACGGTTTACGGCGAAAACCGACAAAGATGGACGAAACTAGAGTAAAGTAGAAAACATGGCTGAAAGTAAAAGTAAAAGAACGATTCGATTGTATAGATTGAAATTGTGCGGGGGCTAAAATTGAACTGGCCTTGGCCCTTATAAAGGGGTTGGGCTTGCCTTCTACAGGTCCTCCTCCACGTCCAACTTGGGGTAGTAACCAATGAAAACTCTAAAATTACCTTCTCGAGTAAGGAAACCCGAGACCCGACGAAATTCGTCTCAGTCTCGGACTCTGCCGGTCTGACCGGCCACATGCCGCCGGTCAGACCGGCCTCACACCGTCGGTCAGACCGGTCCCATGGCGACGGTTAGACCGGCCTCGTGAAGGAAACCGGATCCTTCCCAAATTCGGTCATATTTTCCTATTTCGATTCTAGGTGCCAAATTTGGGTGTAAACAGCCATATCGGCCGATATGGAATCGAACTCGGACAGCCGATACGACTAACCTAAATCGGACTTGGTTGAGCTGATACGGGTAGCCTAGCTTTGTGTTGGTTTCAGAGAAGAGGTTGAAGATATTGTCAACTAGGAATTGAGTCCGGATGAGGCAATTGTATCTATTAATTAGGAATAAGAGTTAGTTTCCTTTTTATAATATTGTGGTAAGAGTCCACCTAGGGCTTGTTTGTTTAGGCAAGTTGTAAATAGTGTCCGACAAGTACAAGGTTTGTATGTACGGGTATAAATATAAGCCCGAGGTCTATGTAAAAAACAACAATAGTTTAATAAACACTTTCGGCGCATCGCCACAATTTCCTTTTACTCTTTTTCGACGAGTTCTTGCTTCGAGTTGGGCGTCGACTTCAATTTCCAGCTAGAGGTATGGCTTGTTAGATTATCACACAACTTAGCCAATCTAAATCGATGGCTCGATTTAGCTGTATCGGCCAGGCCTTGTCTAAGGTTTTGTCGGTATCGGTCAAATCAGCTTATTAGCTTAGATTAGCATAAGGTATCCATCACCCTAAAAACCTTCAAAGACTTGATTGTCTAGATATCATGTATCTTTTTACACTTTGTGTTGCATCAGCCCTAGTCCTAATTAGAATCATGATCTCTAGTCTGTCTCTTGTTTGCAATAGGGGTAGCATTGGAGTTTCAGCCGATCTTATCTGAAATAATCGCTTAGCGTTGCTTAAATTCCTTTAATCATGCTTTTCATGTTATATCTGCCCTTTATACAAGGATACCACTTAAGTTAAATATATCAAGCTTGCCTCGATATATTTACCTAGATTGATACTCTTGTATAAGGCTGTACCGGAGTATTAGCCGATACATTATCTATCTTGACCTAATTATGATTTCATCGGCTAGTATGTAATCTTTGTCTATGGATTATGTATTTACAGCCGATGGAGCATAATTAGGGTTTGCTTCATGTGGAGGTTATGGGTACCATATACCCACACGGCTGGCTTATCCGACTGGTTATAGGGGATAGGTTATAGGTAATGATTATGTAACGGCTTAGGATTTAAGTATTACGTTGCCTTGTGTATTAAGGAACGGCTTATAGTCCTAAGTCAGTAGTATTATGGATAATGCTTAGGAGTCCTATACCGTATGTGGTTAGGTCTTCGACTTATAAGCCTGCCTTGTGGACCTATATAAGTAGGGCAGGACACTCTTGAGAACAATAGCAATTAGCTAGGCTTTTTCTTCATACACAACCTGATCACGAGATCAATACATAACTCGGCGGATATAACCCCCGAAACAGGAGTAGGGTATTACTTCTTTATAAAAGGCCTGAACCTGTATAAACCTTCATCCCATAACCCATCGTGTTTGGCACTTGTGCGCCACCCCCTTTGCCCATTGCCGAAATTAGGTTTCAACAATTTATATTATCCATCTTACACCTTACAGCCGATTCGGTCAGATCGTATCGGCTAGGTCCATACGGTACGTCATTGGCTTATCGTCCGATCGACTATCGTATATCTAATCTGTTTTATTGTATATCTTGTTGGTTGCAAGATCAAACCAACTGGCACGCCCTGAACCCGTTTTCTCTAAGATTTGGACCTGCACTGGAGTAAAGCAAATCTCCTAGGCCACCGTGTTTTGCATCAACAATAAGGTGGTTTCCAAGAACAAACAACGCATCAGCTGAAGCTGTATAGGCCGATATGGAATCGGACTCGGGCAGTCGATACGGGTAACCTGAATCGGAATCGATTGAGCCGATACGAGTAGCCTTGCTTCATGTTGGTTTCGGAGAAGGGCTTAAAGATATTGCCAACCAGGAATTGAGTCCAGATAAGGCAATTATATCTATTAATTAGGAATAAGAGTTGTTTTCCTTTTTGTAATATTATTGTAAGAGTCCACCACAAAGCGAGAAAACTGCTCATCCACAGATGGCTTCCTATTGCGCTGGGGAACGGCAGCATGTTGGTGTCGCAGAATTCGTGCGGCGCTGTTTTCCCTTTGTGCACAATTTCTTTTTCTTCATCAATGCTAGACAGCGTAGCATCCTTGCCCTCCTTGTTCTTTCCTACAATGTTAGGATATGGCGGTCGCGAGTGGATTTTCCTCCCCTTGTGGTCACCACTTTAACATTTTTTAGAGAAGGTTCAGATTGCCCCGGAATCTTCCCAGATTCGGCAGCAGGAACAAGAGCAACCAACTGAGCTAACTGGGTTTCTAGTATTTTGTTAAAGCTTAGCTGGTTTTGAAAGGCAGAAGCAAAATCATCTAGTTTAACATTTATGTTCTCTAACATCTTGTCATTAGCAGCTAATTTCTTAGATAAAACATTAGTTATTTTAGCTTGGCCAAAGACAAGATCTTTCAAGGAGGTATTACTGTTGTTACCTCCTTGATCGAAAGGGCGGGGTTGGTTTCACCCTTGACCTCCCTGTGGACGGTACCCGTTATTGTTATTGTTGTTCATGAACATCACGTCTTCACGGGTCTCTGGGCAATTTGTGCCAGAGTGACCGGTAATGCTACAAACCTCACAAGTCATGTGAGAGTCTAGGGCTTTGACGGTGTCCTGTTTTGTACCCTTCTCGTGGTCGTCCAAGCATTTCATTAGGAGGTCTAGCTTGGCGGCTAGCATGTCCGTTTCCTTGACGGTGTGCGTGCCCCTCTGATGGGGTTGGAGTCGCTCTTCACTCCACCCCATGTTGGAGACCATCTTCTCGATTAGGTTAATTGCACCTCTGACGGTCTTTGAGAAGAAAGCCTCTCCAGCAATAGCATCTAAGTGATCACGTGATGTGGGAGTCAACCCATTGTAGAAGTTCTACGGGATTAGCCACTCGTCCATCCCATGATGAGGACAGGCGGCAGCATATTCCTGTAGCCTTTCCTAAGCTTCTGGGATTGACTTGTCTCTTGTCTGCTGGAAACTGGATATCCTTCCACGAAGGGCATTGGTTTTGCCCATCAGGAAGAACTTTGCCAGGAACACAGTTGAGCATTTGTTCCAGGTGTCGATCATAGCATGGTTCGCATAGAACCACTGTTTTGCTCTCTCAAGGAGAAAGAACGGAAACTGGTGGAGTCGGATGGCGTTTTGGCTGACTCCCTTAATGGTATATGTGCTACAGATCTCCAGGAACTGTTGTAGATGAGCACTTGCGTCCTCGTTTGGCTTGCCACAGAATGGGCTAGCCCGTGCCATGGTAATTAGGCTGGACTTGAGGTCGAAGTCCACATCTCTGATGTTGACCCTGGGCCCGACAGGCACATTATCGGCGAAGGGAGCCACGAACTCGCGGAGGGTCTTCTCAGCCATTGTCGTGAATGTTGAAGGCGCGGAAATGACAGGTTTAGTTGCTGACAGAGTCACTTGAGGAGGGACGATACGAGGTCTAACTCTCCTCAAAAGTATTTCAGGATTTTCTTTGAAATTTTTTGACAAATCAAAACCGGTCATGCAATACCCTGTTTTCACTTAAAAGAGAAAACAAAGCAAGGTTAGCCTTCAAAGGACAGTGATCAAACATAAGTAGATATCAATTAATAACATGTGGTAAACTCTTAAACCAAATATCTTCCCCGACAACGGCGCCAGAAATGCTTGTTGATATTTCTTAACGACATTACTAGGAATATAATTCCCAGCAATGGCGCCTGAAACATTAGTTGGTATTTCTTACGATTACAGATATAAATCCACAAGTGCACGGATATACCGCTGTAGCATTTCACCTGGAAGTATTCCAAGGTATCATATTTATTTAATCCCAAGGAAAGATATGGTTAAGAGAATACCATGTTACTAATTCATATCATACTTATGTAGATCAAAGTTTATGCAGGGGTTATAACAATAATGCATAGGGTAGGTCGATACACAGAAGGGACTCCAAGATATAACTCTTGCTAAATAATGAATCTTGGTTAAGTAGAGAAGAATAAAGAAAGCCTCATTTCTATACTTCTACTATATAATCATTTTAGTATACACTTGCTATTATGCATTTACATGGCTGAGCGCCCTAACTATGCCCTCACGGTATATCGAGAAACCACCCCTAATTGCCGAGTTCCTTATGACAATCTATCATGGTTATCCAACCGATTATGGATACGGAGGAGTACCTGCACCAGGAACCTTTCTTAGCCCTATATATGCACGTGGAGGAATACCCGTACTAGGCTGTCACCACCAACGGCCTACCTCTACAGTTCCGTGGCATATAGCACCACTTAATGATATTTAATAACCTAAGCACCATGCTTACATTATTAAATATTACTCCACACCTCTGCAGTTGATATAGAGCAATCATATAAATGAACATTAAGCCAATACCATTGCATATCTCTAGTAAACTAGCCATATAATTAATACAAGGCAAGTTTAGACTAAAGTTGGTACTCAAATAATTATGCAAATAGAGTAAAGTACCATGACTATATAAAGAAGAGTATTTCATTATTCTAGCATAAAGTCTTACAAGAGAGATATTAGCTACTAAAACCATACCCAGAATCTCCAGGAAGACTTGAAGAACTAGAGCACTATTCTATTCCTAACTCTACTAGCACTAGAACAAAGTATTAAACTATGGAGAGCTTCTTATTCTTGTCCTTCTTGGTGTGTGTTGGAGGAGAGGATGCGTGCCCTTTATATAGTGGTGGAGCAAGCTTGGGAGAGTGGAGATCCTAAACATCAAAAGAGCATCTTCTCTCTTGAGCTGCCAAGTGTCCCTTCTAATGACGGTTTCCACCGGTAGAAACGGCCACAACCGCCTTAGAAGGTCGGTATCTCCCATCGATATCTACGTGAAAGTTGAGGGCCAGATGCGCTAGGACTGGTGTTGGGTTATACATAGGCTATGATAGCATAAATCAAAATTTTTCTATCGCGTAAACCAGGAACCATGCAAGTATGAGATCATAGATCGTTACCACTCGATGTGCTATGCAGCGAAAGTAGGTGCTAAGAAGCCAAAGGAACGTTGGTGACGTAGCGTGCGTCGATATAGAGGAGGTAGTAGATCGCAGCAGCCCGACCTTCTCCTCCTCGTGCGCATGCCCCGCCATGCTCTCACGCCAATCAGTGCCGCTGACCAGCGGCGCCTCTATCGATATCCACACGTCCAGGGATGGAACACGTCACACTCGGACGTGCTAGCACCCGTGCATGGCTAGGGTTTTGCTCGGAAGTGGAGTGACAGCTAGGGTTTCTCACACGCCACTAGCCTCATCACCCGAAGAATATATAGGATCCATAACTGGGCCTCCGAGGCCCATAGGAGTCCTACTCGAATCTCTATCTGAATTGAGCATATATTGGATCTCCATCCAATCCCTTTATTCCAGCCTGTTAAGTGTGCAACCCTGTAGATTCATGTACACTCGACTGCAACCCGAAAACTCTTTTTTGGTCCACGTGTCAACAGCGGCCCCTAGCAGAACATATTGACCCATCGGGCATACATAAAGATCATATCGACTGAACCTCTATTATATACTTGTATGAACCCCTTTGCCTCACAATATCGATTAAACTCAAGACTAGATATGTGTCATCTTTTAATAGCTCAATCATTCACTCGATCCTGTAATAGATTATTAACCTGCGATTGACTCCTCAATCACTTTTGGCATGGCCATGCACTTCCATAATCTATAACATCGAGGGGCCCAGAGATATCTCTCCAAGGGAGGGGCAAATCCCATCTTGATTATTCATATCCCACTACATGTTCCATAGCATGCCCGAAGATTACTTTTATAACTACCCAGTTACTTTTATAACTGGGCTCTTCTTTGGTGAGTCCTTGGTCCAGTGGCATGGTGGTTAGGCCCATTTGATGGTGTTTCATTGGGTTTGTGGGCCCTTCCATCCATGTGTACGCCACGTGTTGACCTTTGATTGGTTGAACGTGTATTTTTCACCATTTCTCCTCCATTTATAAGGTAATCTCCTGTAGTCAAATACTTTGCCAAGTACATGTGGAACTAGATTATTTCTAAATAAATATGCATGCAAACATTGCTAGTTCTTTATCGTTTTTAGGAATATTGACAGTCGAAATTGGTCTGTAACGACCGTCAACAATGAGCCGATACCTTGTGCATCAGATGAGCTAAAGTATCGAACTCTTGGAAGAAAAACATTTCTTTGATAGGTGTTGACAATCCTTGAAATGCCAATTCTGCTAATTGCCCATCACTTAAGCTCAAACTATAGCATCGTCTGCAAACATCATGAAATCTTTGAATATATTCTAGAACCGATTCATCTGATCATCGCTTAACCAATGTTAAATCTATGAGTTTTATCTCATTGATTCCAGCAAAGAAATACTTATGAAACTGCTTTTCTAAATCGACCCATCCTTTGAAAGAATTTGGAGATAATGGTGAAATCCATGTGAAAGCTGATCCAGATAATGATAACAGAAAAAATCTAACTTTTAAAGCCTCTTCAGTCGATACTTCACCACATTGAGCCAAGAATCGGTTGATGTGTTCAACCGTAGATATGTTGTTTTGCCTTGAAAACTTAGAAAAATCTGGGGCTTTGTGTCGATGAGGTAGTAGAACCCTATCGAACTACTCAGGATATGGCCGCCGCTACATAAAATCTTGTTCTTTGGGTTTGAGACCAAATTGTTCTCTCATTACTTCAGCAATTCTACCTATTCACTCATCATTCCTTGCATTACCCATGTTATATTGATGCAAAACTATTCCTTGCATGCACTGATTCCTTTGGTGTTGATATTGATACCCTTCACCGTGCCTATACTGATGAGCTTCCTCTGGCCGATAGTGATGTGGTTCTTCATGCCGATGATGATGTGCCTCTTCATGTTGATACTGATGTGGTTGCCCCCCGAGGTGAATTCGTCCCTAAGGTACTTGAGGTACCGTTGTCATCATTGGCATCGACATCGGGATTGCTATATCAAAGTTTGCCAATGTCTTTAGTCCTTGAGCAATTGACTCATTCACTATTTGCTTGACTAAATCCAGAAGCGTGTCCACCAACACTCCAGGTTGACCGATTAATGCAAGATGCACAATTTCATGGACCAAACCTTGAAAAGACTTATGCGGACTAGTGAGTGCTTGGTTTATTGATCGAAACTGCCCTTGGAAATTGTATCTTCTGAATTTGTCCTTGTTGTGTCATGCCGAAAGATTCCAAGATCAACTTTTCATAATCTTGCATTGGTTTCTCCACTTGCACTCTTTGCTTGTCTGTCAGCTACTCCATTGTTACTGGGATTATATCATCTTGATTGGGTTCTTTAGACATGTTGATGAAGAAAACGGTCCCACCGAGCGTGCCAAAAGCGTTTGACAAAAAATTCATCGTTCACACGAAGGCCTGTGAGATTTGCTTAGCTCCAATACAGGTCCTAACTTCGGGGTTTATAGCGTGCCAGTTAATTTGATCTTACAACTAACAAGGATGATAGAAAGAAGTGAACCAATGAACAAATAGGCTGATACTGATATAGTGTGGTAGATGCAGGTCTGATGGTTAAAGCATACATCGGTTGAAACTCTGATGCAAGTAGAATCGCATGTATATTGGCTAGCTAGCCGATACGTCAGATAGCTAAAGCTCATAATAATGAAAACTCATCAGCTAGAACTCCGATGAAACATTGCATAAAGACCTATCAGCTTACAAGAACTAAAGTATCTAATAGATTGGACCAAACCGAGACAGTGTAAGGTTGAAGATAATAAGAAAAACCTATTTAGCCGATAGATCTACACAAACATGATGAATATATCAATCAATCTAAAACAACAGTATGATTAGAAAAATATCATCTTAGTTAGAATATTGAACCTAAGCAAGAAAGTCCTTACTAAGCCGATACGACTCTAAACAACGATGCAGTAAAAGATAGAATCAATATATCTAATAAGCAATGCTTGCATCAACTTGAGTAGAATATCGGACCTAACCAAGAAAGTTTTAGCCACGCCGATACAAGCGAAGTTGACGAAACTTACTGTCAGTGTTATGGATAAAGCATACCCAATGATCTTGGGTTAGGCTCGGCGGGCCCACCATATACCAAGTCTTATACAGAATCATGCCTCATACACGAAAGGTGTTCTGGATAGGAAAGGAAAAGCAGAGTTCAAGTTGGAAACTACAAGGACTACTCAGATCGTATCCATATTTGTCTCCCTAGTTCTACTTGGACAAGGGGACACCTGTGGGTATAAATACAAAACCCCCTAGGAGGAGAGGGGAGACAGACTAATATACGCCGCCAGACACCAACGTCAGGGATAAGTCTAGGCATACCTAATCTAGAGCCATAGAGACCGATAAGAGGGATCTTGCGCCATCTCTGATCTCGCCGAGTTCATATTCGAAGAAGAAGACTAACCTATTGTCGACTACGTGTGGAGATCCATGCCGCCAAGTCGACGACGACTAGATTATGTTCTCCCAAATATTGTACTCGTGTGATTCTGATATATATGAGCAACACCAGCTTCGGCCAACAGGAGTAGGGCTATTACCTATCAGTTAAGGAGCTCGAACCTGTATAAAAATCCCTGTCTCCCGTCTCTTTTACCTAAATCTCGCGTATACACTGACACCAACGATCCCCATACTCTACAAATATTGTAGTCGCAATATGACCCGTTGACATTGGCGCGCCAGGTAGCAGATTTTGGTGCTTTAAGGTTTTGACGAGATGAGTTTCAAGGAGACGGATTTTTTGACAACAAACTACTCAACGACTTCAGTTTTAGGGAAAGATGACCCAACCGAAGTACGTTCTCCGACAGATGAGGACCCTCGTCACCTCAAGCTTTGTCGAGTCATCGCCGCTGTGGAGTTTTCGATGAGGGATATTTCAGCGTCTTTGGCCCTGAGAGATTCGACCCGACCAAAGTACATCACCCGACTACATCGGAACCATCGCCACCAACAATTCAATCTATAAAGATCGACCAAGCTTCAAGACATCGTCGCCGCGGAGATCCAACGATATCGTCAGCATGCGAGATCGATCATGTTAACATGCAAACACTCCGCGCGCGACATCAGCTGGTACAGCTAGCTAGTGCAACGCATCGGCTCACCAAGTCCAAGTTGAACACGACGTCAATTTCCACCCCCGCTTATTCAGATGCTGAGACCGTACCAAACATGGAGTCCAATTGCACGGCCAGACTTCTGCTCAATATCGGTTCTGTACCTGTCCCAGTGAACCGACAAGCATACAACGACGTCAATGTCCACCAGGCCAGAGACATCTGTGTGTGCTGATTCAACTCTGCATGTGTTAGACAACATTATTCAGTAGCAAGAATTGGATAGCTACACGCCCGGGTTGGCTGCAACTACACATGGTGATTAGCATGGCTAACCAAGGTAATTAGTGGATTGATTTTCAAAATTAATCTACTAATTTTGTAGATACATCCGGCATGTATCTACATAGGTACGCAATATTTTATATACAGTTTACCGTACATAATTTTTGATCCATATGATATTGTCATATTTGTAATTTATTATGTTTACCTAGAGCATGCTTTCTATATAATATCTGTTGTGCGAGTGTTTCCTATATTAAGCTAACTACAATCTAATACTGGGGGCTCACTCTGTTTCTTCTATATAAATCAAGCTTGTTTACAGTTTACTTAATACATGATATTTAATCTGAATCTGCTCGTTATACCCTGATAATACTAGAAGATTTATACAGTTTTTCGAGCACATGCTCTATGTTCTCTGCTATATATCTCGTCTTCTAGAAAATACTTTTCAGGAACAATCGAGCACTCGAGTAGGTTGTGGTAGAGTACACCCCATTATCAAGATCGTTCTCGAACAAATGAGGAGTTGTCGGACCAAATCTACCAACAAAAATCAACAACCTATCTCATGCCCAGCGCTGGCCATGGCCGGACTATTTGAGAAAAGGTTGTCACGGATAATCCCCCCACGAACGTCGTCAGCTTGATCACCCGGCACGATTGCAAACGGACGTCCGACATACTACAAGTTGGGTATGTGAGTCATGCTGGCCACATGAGATGCACATGTAATAACCAACTTTAGCACCCCTAAGAGTGGTCGAGGTACGACTACACACCTGGTCTGAGTACAGGTGTTGTAGCAATCCCACCACCTCTACGAGTTCTCTGCGAGTGGTCAAGATGTGAGTACACACCTGGTTTGAGTACAAGTGTTGTAGCAATCCCACCACCTCTATAAGTTCTCTGTAAGTGGTCGAGGTACAACTACACACCTGTTCTGAGTACAGGCGTGGTAGCAATCCCACCATCTTTCGCGGTTCTCCATGGGTGGTCAAGGGATGATTACGCCTGGCTCCCCTTGTGAATGTTGTCGACTTGATCACCCGGCATAATTGTGAACAGATGTCCGATATGCTACTAGTTGGGTATGTGAGTCATGCTGGCCACATGAGATGTACATGTAATAACCAACTTTAGCACCCCTAAAAGTGGTCGAGATGCGACTAATAACCTAGTCTGAATACAGGCGTTGTAGCAATCCCACCACCTCTATGAGTTCTCTATGAGTAGTCAAGAGGCGACTACACACCTGTTCTAAGTACAGGCGTTGTGGCAATCGCACCGCCTCTACGAGTTCTCTACGAGTGGTCAAGACACGACTACACACCTGGTCTAAATACAGGCGTTGTAGCAATCCCACCACCTCTACGAGTGGTCGAGGTGCAACTACACACCTGGTCTGAGTACAGGCGTTGTAGCAATCTCACCACCTCTACAAGTTCTCTACGAGTGGTCGAAGTGCGACTACACACCTGGTCTGAGTACAGGCGTTGTAGCGATCCCACCACCTCTACTACTTCTCTGCGAGTGGTCGAGGTGGGACTACACACCTAGTCTGAGTACAGGCGTGGTAGCAATCCTACCTTCTCTCCCAGTTCTTTACGGGCGGTCAAGAGATGATTACGCCTGGTTCTCGACCAGCAACTATAGTGATTTTCCTCCCACCTCCCCAAGTTGCCTTCGAGTGGTTGAAGGATAACTACACCTGGGC
This sequence comes from Oryza officinalis, assembly GCA_008326285.1. Classification (NCBI taxonomy): domain Eukaryota; kingdom Viridiplantae; phylum Streptophyta; class Magnoliopsida; order Poales; family Poaceae; genus Oryza; species Oryza officinalis. The sequence continues at coordinate 3,969,552 of BDMV01000003.1, read as the reverse complement.
CTCGACCGATGGTGGCAGTCATCCTTTCACCATCTCTCTGTGCTGCCTTTGAGTGGTCGAAGGATAACTACACCTGGTCCTCGGTCGGCGGTGGTAGTCATCCTCTCACCATCTCTCCGAATTGTCTTCGGGTGGTCGCGGTCTGGCTACACTGGTCCCCGACCAATGGTCGTAGCAATCCTCCCACCACATCTATAAGTGGTCGAGGTATGTCTACACCTGGTCTTCAACCAACGGCGTAGCTGTAACATACCAAAAATTTTAATTTTGAATTTTGACTTCAACTAAATAATAAAAATGTGTTTTCGAGTTGATGACCAAAAATTTTCAAATATAAAACCTAGGTAAGGTTAAATTAGCTAGTGCCCATATGCAAATTTACGAACAATTTAAAACTTTTCTTTCCTAATTTAACTTGACATGCAAAACATGTGCATGCTTGCATAAACACAAGATGTGGTGTAGGATATGGTGTGTGATTTGAGTCCTTTTAAATGTTTTTGGATCTTGGGTGCATTTTATATTAGGTCTCATAAGCATAAATATGAATACATATTAATTCATAAATAATAAAAGCACTATCCTAATCTTCCGCGTTCCATACTCTCCTCACCGTGTCGAGAGACAGGAACGCCGCCGTGCCCTCGCTGATCTGGAGCGCGCTGTCTTGGCATCGCCGTCGTGCAAGACGAACGAGACCACCTCAAGCCGAACAGTTGCGCCATCGTCTTCGCCTCAACCCCAGGAGCCTGCTGACCGGGGTAATCGAGCCAAGACACCGTGAGCTTCGAGATCGACTTCATCTTCCTCAAGTCTGGCAGCGGGCCATCGTCGGCAATTCCTCATACTTGGGTGAGCTTTAGCGCAATTCCTCGCCCTAGTAGCAGCCTTGGGGCATCAGTGAACCTTGCCGCACCTCTTCTTGGCAGGCCGAAGACCGAAGGGAAGTTATCATCGTGGTCTTGCTGCTTTTTTCCGCCGTCGGAGGGTTCCTTACGTCGCTACCGTCATCCATCCTTCGCCAAGCCACGCGAGATATCGAGTGAGCCTCCTGGACCCCTTAGGACACACATGCATGAATGCATCTAGCGAAATCAAAGCCCCAAAGCAACATGCAGTAGCAGCCCGTGCATAGCCGCCGCTCTGACTCGCCGCCGGCGCTACTCTGATGTCCACTAACCGAGAAAAGTAGAGGAATGGAATCATGAGAGCGTGCTCTTCATTTTATCTTTGGGCTGCATCCCCAACCGAGTCACCGTTTGTCGCCAGCACCGACGAGCAGAAGTGCCGCCCATAGCTGCTCTGCTGCATAGATCAATTGAAGAAGAAAGAGGACTTCATTGGTGAATTTGATGAATGCTAGGGTTCAATTTGTAAAAATGCTAGTCACTTACCTGTAGGGCCGGACCTATATTTAATAACATCGAAAAGCTAGGGACTCTTAATGGAAATGTTATTCAACATGTGCCCAATACTACGGGTTGATTTCTAGAACCCCAAGAGCCTTTTTGCATATTGGTTGAGACTGATCTGTGGACCCCATGTATTTATAATTCGAAAATATAAACGAAAATAGCTAAAGCAATATCTTTTCAACTAAAAATTATGTCAGAATTATGAAATTCATATAAAATCAAATATAACTCATTTTGAGGTGAAACCAACTTCAGTAGGTTCATAAAATTGTGAACTTTAATGTTGTAGAATAAAAACCTATACTTACAGTATGATATTTACTTCTAAGATTTTATATAAAGAATAGTTAAAATAAAACATGCTTTTACTCGTAAAATTTGTAGAAAATTCATTTATACTCCAAATGGAGTGAACTAAATTTCCGTAGAATCAGCAAATATGAACTTTAATTTAGTCATATAAAAATTGACACTCTATACAAGAAAACAGTACTAATAATTTGTATAGCAAAATAACCACCACATGTACAATCTAATTTCTAAAAGTTATAGGAAATTCATCCTAACTCAAAATGAAGTGAACTAAGTCCATGAAGTGAACTAAGTCCTGCTAGATTCACAACCATGTACCCTTGTGCACTGTAAGATAGAATATAGTACTTTTAATATAGAAAACATCCCTAACATATTATTGATGCAATAGGAATTAAACCACAACCTATGAATTGTGAAATCCATATAGGACATATTTTAGCTCCAAATAAGCTCAAGTAAAATAAGGTTAGACTCATATAATTATGCTCTTTATCTATGTTGATCAAAATTTGGAATACTTAGTACAAATACTATCTCTTAAATTAATATTACTAACTATCAATATAGGACACGTTACTACTTGTATAATACATAAGAAATCCATACTGGCTCTAAAAATTATGAAACCAGTTGTGTTAGTCTTAGAAAATAGTTCTCTTCATTCCAGTAAGGTTAGATTTGTCAAAATCACATATTAAAATGATTTCACAATATTACCTAGGTAAATAATACCATATGTCAATACAAACTCTGAAAATTCATTACTCACAAATGAAAAGAGATAAAATAAGAATTCTTTCACCTAATTTCATCTTAGGTCAGAACCTATCCATTGTGCACAAATCATGCATTTTAGAGCATTTTGTATTTTTCGCATAGTTTGGTATTTATTTGCATACCGTGTCTTTTGTATAGATAAATTGCATTAACGGTGAAGTGATTTAGGTGGTATTCATATTGTTCAAGAACAAGGCAAGTTCTTCCCTCCCCTCTCCTTTGATCACATTGAAACCCATGATTTGGGAGATGAAAAGTGTTGTTTGCAAAACTGCATATGTATTTGATTAAAAACGATATTTGAAACTTGGTAAATGGTAGCTATGTCCTTATTGCTGCATATACCACCTTGATTAATTGTGATTCCCTTGGTTTGTAACCTTAGTAATGGGTAGAGTACTTTACTTGAGCTCATTTGGGGTTAACCATGCTTATTACACTACTATATGCTTAGCCATGCTTAGAATTAAGCAAAATAATCACTCTTATGGATTTATGAATGGGATTTTGAATATTTGATTTATGCTGGATTGAAAATAAAAATGTAAAGTATTTGCGAACTAAAGTGTGAGTAAAATGATTTTGGACTTGGGCGGCACGTAGTGTGCATATGGTGGTAGTTGCACACCGATAGGGGGAGTGTTCGCCTGAGTTAGTTAAGGACTGAACTTCGTGTCATCAAATTAAGTATACCGTACATCCACATGTGCTATTTATGGGGTGGCCTTAGCTAATTAAGTTACTTAAAGTCTAGCCTTGCATATTGGTAGGCCGGAGTAGAATAAATTAGTCTGAGCGATGATTCATAGGAACTACCCATGAATGTGTGTGTTGAATTTAATGATAGCGAATATTACTAGCTGTGTGTGTGTGATTCTGTGAGGGGACGGATGGTCCGCCTCACAGCATGGGCGTCTAAGTCTGTCCAATTCAACAGTTAAGTGCCTCATGGGGGAACGGATATGTTCGTTACCACGGCGTTAGGTTTAAGGCGTGGGCCTGCCACCTAATGGTTCTGTGTCATTCCCAGGAGGGATTCACACTTGTCCTCGCTGATGCAAGGCTAGGCGTTAAGTAATATAAAGGCTATGTTACGGCCTCTAGACCACATTCACCATGAAGAGTGTGGTGGTACCTTGCAAACACGAAACAAACTAGAGTGTTCATATCATGTGAGTAAAGTTGTACAAACTCTGCAGAGTTCTCTAAAACTAATCGATTAGCCATGCTCACGGTCATGAGCGACTTGGTGAAGTGTCATGAGTATAGACTTTGATTTATGTTTTCAAATTATGTTTTGTGTACTATGGTCTTGAAAATGGTAACTTGGGTTAAGTTATGATAATTGTGTTATATTGATGATGAATGTGAGACTTGATGCCGGGTGGGCAATCAAGTATGTCAATATGGTGAGATTATGACTTCTTGCTGGTATGGGCAACAAGGGTATGTTTATGATACTATTATGGTAAATATTATGATATAACTATGTTAATGTTTGTTAATTGAATTGTCAACTCCTTTACAAATGATTGTGAACTAAAACTTGCTTTATGTTAAAATAAGCTACAAATAGCCTTCTTTGATTATATGCCATGCATGTAGTATGTTAGGATTGTCTTGTACTTGCCAATACATTAATTTGATTAATGTACTGACTCTTGTTATACTGGAATATCTATTTCGTAGGTTGTATGCTTAGTCTAATTTGAGTGATTCGGGAAATTGTTGCTTCTTCTAGGACTGGATTTATATGGGTTACCTCCCCAGTCGGCTGCTTGTGGTTTCGGGTAGCCAAGCTTCCGCTGATCAGTAATTATTCGGCCGATTGGCCTATGTATTTAAATAAAAATGTAGAGTAAAGTTTATTTGTGTTTACTCCTTATTATTCTGATCTTCATCGCTTAGATGAAAGTGTGGAACTAGAGCTTATCCTGGGATCTAGTTCTACACCGGTATGAGTATTGAGCATTTGGGATGTCGTAGAACTTTAGCGAATTTTGTCAAGTCTCCTAAGATGTGTAACACATCTGGTCGCCATCTTCGTGTGGTTTGACGGGCATGTCTCAGGCTAAAGTTGACTGGCATGCTAAAGTCCCAGCAATATCTCCTATGCTCTCTACTTGGCGCTTTAGGTTTTATACTATGTATGTTATTTGACTTGATAGGGCAGTGATGAGGGTGGATGGTTAATGTTTTACTTGATTATTATTAGACCCCATCCAACTAAATATTTCACGCTGTCACTTCAGGTAACTTACATAATATTTAACCCAGGGTGTCCCCACAATAGCGGTCCTTGCGCCACATCTTCGAGTGGTCGAGGTCTACGTCTGGTCTTCGACCAGCGGCGTAGCGGTCCTCGCGCCACATCTTTGAGTGGTCGAGCATGTCTACATACCTGGCCAACGACCAGCGGCTGTAGCGATTCTCGCACTGCTTCTGCGAAGTGATCGAGTACAACTACGCACCTGTTCTTCGCCCAGTGTGGTAGTCATCTAATCACCCCATGGGCATCAATATCTGTAAGTGTTTATACATATAAAATATGCAATATTTGTTCATTGATCCCCTTTCCTTATATCACCTTGTCTCGAAGTCGATCCTATCGTCCTTTTACGCTATTCTGACAAGCCTCCGAGGTCCCCGGAACCACGGCTGGTGACGTCTAGACATGATAAGGTCTTGTCAGGCACTGCAGAGCCTAACGACCATATCAAAATCGGTCATGTCAGAGTGCTCTATGGATGCGTATTAACTAAGCCGTGTAATCAGGAATTGGTTTTCTCAACTTCACGGCTAGGGGCTAGGAATTCCCTGCTTCAGCATAGTTTGTTATATGATTTAAGCTGCCTTTGTGGAAAATGACTTTTCCATAAAGACAGCTGGGGGTTAGGAAGGGTACCATACTCCGATTGCTGAAGGCAGCTCCGGCGAGAGTACTTTTTTATTGTCATAAATAGATTCAGTTTATTTTCAATTTTTCAATTCACATTTTACCCCCAAGCATTTGTTCGGGGGCTTTTTCTATCTAACAATTTGCTTTGAGTAATTGATTTCAAGAGAGTCAGATAACAGAACAGTTAAGTAAGACATAAGGACTTTGTCACATACTCTGCACCTACTCGGCTGTCCGAGAACGGTTGGTTGAGTTCGACAAGGGTTACTGGATAAAGCAATGATGTATCCACCGAGATGGAAGCTTTTTTGACTTCAATCCAAATTCTCGATTAAGGGTGGACAAGGAACTTAGTCGCATACTCCACACCTTTTTTGGTAGTCTAAGAACGGTTAGGTGAGTTCGACAACTAATGTTTCAAGGTCTTCGGTCGAGAAGGTCAACTCGTTCATTTGCATTGAAGTCGGGGGCTACTGTTAGTGTTATGGATAAAACATACTCAATGATCTTGGGTTGGGCTCGACGGGCCCACCATATACCAAGTCTTATATGGAATCATGCCTCATATACGGAAGGTGTTCCGGATAAGAAAGGACAAGCAGAGTTCAAGTTGAAAACTACAAGGACTACTCGGATCGTATCCATATTTGTCTCCCGAGTTCTACTGAACAAGGAGACACCTGTGGGTATAAATACAAGACCTCCTAGAAGGAGAGGGAAGACAGACCAATTTATGCCGCCAGACATCATCAGGGATAAGTCTAGGCATACCCAATCTATAACCATAGAGACCGATAAGAGGGATCTAGAGCTATCTCTGATCTCGGCGAGTTCATATCCAAGGAAGAAAACTACCTTGTCATCGACTACATGTGGAGATCCATGCCGTCAAGTCGACGACGACTAGATTAGGATCTCCCAAATATTGTACTCGTGTGATTCTGATATATATGAGCAACATCGGCTTCGGCCAACAGGAGTAGCGCTATTACCTGTCAGTTAAGAGGCCCGAACTTGTATAAAAATCTCTGTCTCCCGTCTCTTTTACCTAAATCTCATGTATACATTGGCACCAACGATCCCCATACTCTACAAATACCATAGTCGCGATATGACCCATCGACACTTACTTCCTCGCCGGAGATCGAATCGATGCAGCCCAACTCAAAACTAAGAAATTGCTGGAATAAAAGGTGGCAGTACGCCGAAAGTAATTGTATTGATTTGTGGAGATAAATTACAAAGACCCCGGGTGTACATATTTATACCCTCGGGTTGATACAAGTCCCGATCGGACACGAGATAAAACTTTCTAACAAAAAAAGAAAAATAACTAATCATGCCTATTTAAAAGATATACTAAAAATATGAAATTGTCTTGCCATGGTCTTCACGATTCCTCATTAAATTCAACTTGGTCTGGATAAACTTTCATCTACCAATTAACTTCTTTCCTTAACCGAATCCACTAAGGAACAGTACCAAATTTTGGTGTTAACACCTTTCTGAGAAGGTTTTGGAGGAGGCCCGGTGTTGATTGTGAGTGGCTCGATGTTCGCCATATCCGAAGTGGAGGAAGAACAACCATAGTGATAGAGGCTTGGGAGACCACTTCGGAACCGACTCCTAGCTTGCCTATCTGTTGACGAGGAGGTTCGAAGTCTTGGTGGTTTGAGCAGTGAAGTTGGGCTCGCCTCAACGGTGACATAAGAAGTTGGCAAGCTTACGAACATCGGGTGGAAAAATCCTTTGTCACTTGTCTCTTTTATTTTGTGCAAATTTACTTTGAGCAAATTTACATACAAGAGTTTATTTGTGCTAATATCACCCTAGGCTTGCAAACCTCAACAAAGGCTAGCTTCTTCGTGCATTTAGTTGAGACTAGTTGTTTAGGTTTTGAATTGTGCAAAACCGTTTTGATTTACGCTTCCGTATACAAAACTCGGTTTTAGCCAAAAGCTTTAAAACCGCCTAATCACCTCTTCACTAGTCAGCCTCCTTGATCCTATAGCCACTTAGGTCATCCGTCAGTCACATAGACTGACTTTGGCAACAGTTCCCATACCACAAATCAATGTCACAAAGCATTGGCAAACAAATCTACGGTAAGAGAATCACCTCACATTCGGCCATGATTGTGGGCATGGATGTTCGAACAGCTTAGCTAAACTTTGCAAAGGTTGTACGCTTTACCCACATGACAAGAAGCTTACTCCCATACCCGTCGGTTATCGAACATTCATGACAAGGCCTTCCCAAAGCAGGCTCAAGTCACCTATGCCAACCATCAGGGTCCCCGTGATCAACTGGATCAGGTAGCTCAACCTTCGAGCTCATGGTTGTCACGCCCCGATTTTAATTTGGGGATTAAAAATCATTTAATAATTTATTTCTAGAATTTATATTAAAATTTAAAGCAATTTATCAAGTGAATTTAATGTGGGAAGTAAAATGTTCTTTAAAAATCGAGGCTGGGAATATTTTTCTAATATTCTCCATGCCCTAAAACACCATTTAGATTTCCTGCGAATTTTCAAATCTCAAGAAGTAATTTTAATAACACAAGTGCATTTCAGACATTATTTAAACTGAAAAACCAATTGAAATCACACCCTCCTTTTCTCTTCTTCCTTCCGGCCCGCTCTCCTTCTTCCCTTCAAACGGGCCGAAGTTCATTTCTCCACCCTCTCTTCTTCCCGGGTCGGCCCGCCTGCTCATTATCCCCTCCTCCCGCTGACATGTGGGGCGAGGCCTACATGTCAGATGCATCCCCTACCCCCAGCAGGCTGGTTACAACCTCCAGTCCTCACATGGTCATTGTCCTCGTGCCTTCCCTCGTTCGCACAAGAGTGGGACGCGATCGCCGCCCACCTCCTCCATCCAGTGCCCGCACTCCACTTATTGCAAGAAACCCGGTGCCGCATTGCCCCCTCTTCACACACGATGTCGCCCCTCTCCTCCAAATCCATTTCTTGAAGGCTCACAATTTGCCTCTCTAGGTTATAAAACGCCTTCTAATCCTCCTCTCATCTGTTTCCCCCATTTTTCCCAAACCGATGGGCCTTCTAGCCCTCTCTACAGCGTGAGCCCAAGCCCTGCCGCTCGCCGCCATATTCCGGCCGAGCACCGCCACTGCTCTAGTCGCTACCACACTGTGCAACCATCACCGCTAGCTTCGTCGCACCAAGAACTACCCTGGCCTCCACCCCTTCCCTAATATCACAATCAAAGCACCTCCCTCACAAGCAACTGCAGCCGCCACCTCATGTGCTGCCTTCGGTCGCCGCTCGCCTCCACTTGAGCTGCCACCGAGCCACGCCGTCACCGTCGTCAGCTGCTTTGCCGCATCGAGGAGTCCCTCGAACGTGGTTTCCCTGGAGCTTCTTTGCCCTAGAACTCCGTTCACCACATGAGGAGAGGCCGCCGATCCTTTGTCTCGGCTCTGGCTGGCGTTTTCCTGCCGCACCGTGTCTCCTCCTCTTTGTCCATAAATCCACTCACGTCTTCCCCAGGTCTCTAGAAGTCTTGCGACAGTGAGGCCTGAGATGTCAGCTCTCCGCCTTCGCCGGACCGCTGTCCGCGTCACCTTCCCGAGGAGCGCCATCTCCTAATCCTTTGCGCTCAAGATTATTCGCGGCATTAATAGCCGCTTTGGCATCCCCAACTGCATCATCACCGACAACGACACGCAGTTCACGAGCGATCCATTTGGGGACTACTACGAGTATGTTGGAATCAAGCTTTGCATTGCCTCTCCCGCGCACCCTCAAAGATCGTTGCAATGTTCATGCATTTAATGTTTTGTTTTGGTTAAGCAGCCCACGTGTCACGCCCAAAAATATACACCATTTCCAAACGCTCAATGCATTAATCCTCGTCCCAGGAGGCGAGGTACACATAGACATTGTTGATTATTACAAGCCACACTTGCGAAAATGTAAAGCAAGTACTTCTATTACATGGGTGACTCTAGGCCCCTACACTCAAAGATAAACAAATAAAACAGCGGAAGACAACGGAACAGCAGCGGCAGCAACAACCACAGGCACTTGACGGCGGAGCGAACTAGAAGTCCAAGCCTTCATCTTCATCAGGACCGACCTGTGGATTGGTTTTGTGAGCAAGAGTGAGTACCACCACCGTACTCAGCAAGTCACACCAGAAATGCAATAATAATGCATAGGGGAGACAAGGAAAGGCCTAATAGGGTTTATTTTGCATAAAGCCATAGTTTCAATATTTTAACGGATTAAAGCCAATTTTAAAACACGGTTCTGTTCTAAGCCAATATTTCAATATAATCAAGGTCGCATGAGCCTGCGAACCTGCCTTAACCCAGGCTAATTTCCACATGACTACACCATCATGATTTCACCCTCCCAAGGTTTTATAAAACAAGACTAACTTTGGGTACATTGCTCAGCTTGCCCATAACTGAGGGCGCGGCTATTCGAATAGTTTTTAACTCTGATCAGAGGTGTACAATTTTACCCACAAGACACAACCTCAACACGCGTTGCCACGCGCCGGGTACCACCACGGTACTCGGATAGAGGTCGGGTCAAGACTTTCCATCTAGCTCTACCCAAAACAAGAGAACCCGCTGAGGTTTCGCCGCCCGTCGGTCCCCGATGGTGAAAGTCATCGGATCCCCCGGGACGAGACAGGCCCCCCCTTGCGCCGGGCGAAAATCGGCCTTAAACCTGGCCCCACACCCTTTCAACCAATGGTCTCTGTTTTGAGAAGATCTAAACTTCCAGTCAGGCCTTACCCACTAGACTTGTGGTTGCACAAAGATGCCTTGCAACATAGGCCTGAAGACCGGTCCTTATATTAGCTCGGGTGCGACTACCAAAGTAACTAGCTTGCACCCCGAGCCCAGCCCAAAAATATGTTTTAGTTGCACAAAGTATTTTGTCACCCATCTATTGACAAACCAGTCAATAGTCCATAGCTAATCCAGTTTTAATTGTTAACCACCATAGTCTAGTTATCAAAAGTTCTAGGTTGGAACTAAGCATGGCTAAGCCTTTACCTAAAGCAACTAGTCAGTCCATCATGTAGGGTACTAGACTAGTCAAGTTATAATTTTACTAGGGTTCACAACGATGACGGATATCAAATCAATATCAAGACCATAACAAAGAGCATAAGAATAACTAATAAACAATTATTTAATAATGAACGATATAATTTATAAAGCAATGCAGTATATGTAAAACAATATAATTTTCACAAAATGGGATTCAACATGTTCAAGGTAGATATGACTTGCCTTGATCGCTCACAAAATCTTCAGTGTCAACGGCGATGAACAGTTGGTCTTCCGGAACGACGGGATCTACACGACCAACGTAAAGAAATACAAAAAGGCTAAGAAAAACCATATGAATAGAAGTAACAAAGCACATAAATGGGTTCTACATATTTTTACAAGAAATTAGAGACTTGAACAGGTCAATTCCGAGTTCAAATGGTCAAGATATGGCCATTTGAAGTTTAGGTGCTATTTAAATGGAAATTTACGATTTAGTGAATTAATTTTCTAAAGAAAATTCGAATTATTGCACCAGCGAGGAGAGAGAGCGCGCGCACCAGGTCCACGGGGTGGGTCCCACCTGTCGGCCGCATGGTCCACCGTGAGCTGGGCGCACCGAGGCGGCTCACGGTGCACCGGCGCACAGGAACAGCCGGGCAGGAGCGGCACCCGAAACGGGCGGCTTGCCAGCGACGGCCTACGGCGACGGTGGTGGTGCGACGGGGTGCGAAAAGGGAAAAACGAAGAGAGGAAGAGGTGACAATTCTCACCATGCGGTCTCGGCGGCGAGAGGTCAACGGAGTTGGCCGTAGGTGAGGAAGAACTGGTGGAGACCTCCGGGTCGTCGGTGTCGTCGTCGTTCCCGTGGTCCTCGTGCTCGACGCAGGGTTGGATGGGGGAAAGGAGGAGGTGGCGAAGCTGATGGTGGCGATGCCGGGCTCCAAGGAGGTCCCGACCGCCGGCGAGGGGCGGCCGGAGTTGCGACAGCGACGACGCAAGAAGAGAGCGGTGCGGCGGCTCGGGAGAGAGGGAGAGGAGGGCGACAGTGTGTGGGCAAGAAGGAAGAGGCCGAGGGCTCCCTTTTATAGGCCGGAGGGAAGGGAGATGGGTGCCGGGGAGGGAGATCGACGCCAGCCATGGTGGAGCTCGCCATTAATGTCGGCCTTCAAAATCCACCATGAAATTAAGCCGATTTGAGTGGGATTTATTGGGGGAATTTATGAGGAGGAGGAGAGGAACCGATTTTCGTAATCAATTCGGGGAAAGAGCAACCGAGGAGGGAGATCAAGTGAGGCACTGTTGCTTGAGTTCACGGGAGAGAGAGGGATGGGGGCGGACGGAGGTTGAAGACGACCAGCAGCTGGGCTAGCTGGGCCGCGTGGAAGATAGACTTTTTTCCGAGGAAGAGGGAGAGGTTTGGGCCGGCCCAAGGAGAGGGAGGGAAGGAAGAGAGGGAGGAGGTTGTAAGAGGACAAAAAATAGACTTCTCTCACGGGCTGAGAGAGAGGAGAACGACTTTGGGCCGAAAATGGCCCAAAGAGAAGGAGAGAGATTTATTTTAGTTTTTCTTTTTATAAAATTCCTTTAATTGTTTTTGTTGCTCTAAAATTATTTAGGATGCTCTGAAAATTCAAGTAAAAATTGGTTAAATATTTTGAAGCATGGGGAATTTATTAAAAATATCCACAAGCCAAATTGACATCAATCTTGGTGAGTTTTAATTGTTGTAGACTCTTTTCGGCTTTTAAAATTTCTAGAAAATGAATTAAAACACGATTTAAAATTAGGGCGATTTTTAGGGCGTTACACCACGGCAACGTGAAGGGGTCCAGCTAGTTGTATATACAACTATGAAGAGAAACGGGGGAGAGAAAGGAGGTGAGGAGGGGACACGATGAGAGAGGATGTCATAAGAACCCCACTAGTTGTTTTTATTTTTCTTTGTTGAGAGACTTACATTAAGAGACTTACATGTGGGTCTGATCTATTTTTAATTTTATTTATTTATTTGCCAACTAGAACGTTACGTAAACGCTAATGTCACGTCAAAGGCCAGGTCAAAATGCCACAGACAAAAGCACTGCCAAAACCGTTCAAAAAGGTAAATTAATACAATTTTAGTAGTTACTAGCCAAAATGTCCGTGCGTTGCAACGGATAAAACTAAAATAGGCACCAACATGTATTTGGTGGGCAACCAATTTTTGGTGCCAAATCCATTTGGCGCTAATGCATGTAATTTCGGTTGTTATGCATGTAATTTAAGAATGATTATGTGGGTTAATTGTCTCAAATTTTCTTTTAATCAATTTTATATATGGAATATATGCATGTATTGGGTTCAATAAATAAGGTTATTGTGGTCATTTGTCTATTCTCAAATTCTGTCCTAAATTAGTTACAATTTTAATTTTTATGTGACGGATGTAGTAATAACAAACATTAGATTTAGGATCATGACACCCTTGCATATCTATAGTATTTAGGCATAATAGATTGGGAAGTTAGTTCTTATGACTGGCTATCACATTACAGTATCACACTCGCTTCACCTCAATTATGAAAATAGATACATAATAGGATGTGCTTATTGGGAGCGAGCAAGGAGGGGAAATTATGGAAACAAACTTGAACATAGACATAAAATTGGATCTGGAAGGGGATGTATCGGGTCGAAAGCGATATGCTCGAGTAGCATGAAAATTTTCTGGGATTACGACGATGACGGATTGAAAAACGGACTCCCAGTCCTTCGAAAGCAACTCAGAAAGGCCCAACGAAAGACAAAAACTTTACTAATTTTTTCAGTAGGTAAAGATATATAGAGATAAAGATAAAGTGGTAAAGATTACCCCTGCTCTCACAATTTTTATTTGATATTCTTATCACTTGATTATAAGGTAGAGTCTCTCTACCTTTCAGCGTAAAAAAAATATATTCTTATCACTTATGAAACTTGTCTTAGCATCATCCTTGTGTGAATCAATAGAAATTATGTCTTTGAACATACTTTACATATCAATATTTTTGTTTATCAGAGAGAACAGGCATTACCATTGTTCTATTTTTCATGAATATAACAGCAGATGAATGGTAGGACCAGCTGGAACCGGCAGACAGGGCAGCACGGCAGCTGCCTTGTTTACGAGTCAATGGCGATAGTTAGAACTTTGAAGCATAATTTGCCACACGATTAAGGCTAAGCAATCAGACACCAAAAAGGCCTACTTTGTTGCAGAAAAAAATAAAACAAGCACCCAATTCTAATTAAAGCAACATGGCCTAATCCTGACCTAGATCGGGGAGAGTGCATACAGATAGCTAAGCTATTGATCGAAGGTGTAGGTGGAGGACCGGACGTCCATGACAACCAGCTTGTACGATTGGATATGGAGGAAAAGCAGCACACCGCAGAGGACGGCGCCGCCGCGGGCTTCGAGGCGGACGGGAGGAGGAGACGCCAGTGAAGATAGGGAATGATGCGGGTACAGGGACGTGGGCTCGTGGGACGAACGAAGACGATCCGTCTCACGACCAGAAAGTTACCAATTTTTTAATTAGTTAAGATAAGATAAGATAAGAAGGGAGCATCTATATCCTTTCTATTTTTTCTCGTTGAACGACGCGAATCAGAGAAGGCCTATAGTTGGGGAACACAAAATGGACTTTGCTTCCCTGAGAATGCTTTAAGATACGTTTCAGCCCATTAAGCCGATTCTCACCAGTGTGGCCAAGGTCCATTCAAAGCGGCCCACGGACAGATGCCGAGCCCAGGCCCAGCATGTGGCTCCCCGATATTAACCCTAGAATTTTTTGCATTTTTAATTTTATTTATTTAAAGATTTGCAAAAATAATTTTTCGTTTCGAAATATTGCAAAAATAATCTCCTCTCGCTCTCTGGGAGGGCGAGTTCTAAAAATCGCCCTCCCAGAGGGCGATTTTTTCGACGTGGCAGACGGCCGTTGGGCGCCGTCTGCCGCGTCGTTGCAATTTTACAAAAAAGTCCCTTGCCGCCCTCGGCAAGGGCGTTTTTTAACTGTTCCGCAGGGGGCCGCCTGCAAAAGGGCGGTCGCCCTGGCAATTTTGCAGGCGGCCCCCTTGCCGCCCTTACAGAGGGCGATTTTTGCCTGTGCGGCAGGGGGCCGCCTGTAAAAAGGATGATTTTTGAATTTTTATAAAGTTAAACTATTTTTACTTTATTTAAGTAAGGTTATACAAATATAACAATATTTGTAACATTAAAAACTATCAAAATGTATGTAACGTTAAATATAATAAAACTAAGTTGATAATATAAATGTTGTAATTTTTTTTATAAACTTGATTAAACTTTTAAAAAGATTGATTGAAAAAAATCGAAACGACTTGTAATATGAAACATGCAACAGATAAATTGTAGTATTTTTTGTAAGAAAACAAATTTCCTTGTAATTTGCTACTAAAACACATCAAAGCTGATCAGTTGTGTGTTCTCAATGAGAATATGGAAAAAGTGCAACTACAACTATAGAGGGGTGCGGCAAATTTGCAGGCAGCCCCCTCGCCGCCCTTGCAGAGGGCGATTTTTGGCGTAATCTCGCCCTCTGCAAGGGCAATTTTTGGTCGGCATCCCATAAAGCCCCAATGGCCCGTGGAAGTGCTCATTTCAACCGGTCACAATTGAAGGAAAGAAAAAAGAGAGGTGAGGAAGAAGGAGAAGAGCCGCGAAGCGTTGTTGCTGTGCTTATTCGATCGCAGGTTAGTACAATATCCTGACGTATGGTTATATTTTGTGTCGCATACTAGTGTAATTACCATGTATTTGAAATTTGTGAGTAGATCTGTAGCATTTAGATGTGGACCCTAGATTTTTTGCGAGTAGATCTGTAGCACTGTGAGTAGATCTGTTGAAATTTGTGAGTAGATCTGTAGCACTTAGAAGTGTGAATAATTTTAGGCTAGATTTGTTGTGCACACATTTTGTTTGTAGTAGTACTATATTTGACCGTATTAAGGGTGTTTACAATATTTGATAGTTGTTTTTTAAAACTGTAGGATGCCAAGGCGTGGAAAAGCTACCAACTCAAGGTAACGTAAATCGTTTCTGTGATATTTTGTGTTATTCGTTGTGCATGAAATGAGGAATCCTAGATTAACGGGTTAGAGTGTTTCATTTATTGTTGACTTGTAGTTATCGCCCGAAGACTGGAAATGCCTTCAACCCATTGCCTTTGCCTAGCGGTGTTCCAGTGCCCATGTGCTGGTGCGGTGATCCTTGCAAGGTAGCCAAGTCCGATGAAGAGGAGACGTACATGCAGAGATACTGGATGTGTGCCAATTTTGAGTTTGAGCCAACACCTGAGATACGCCGCATTAACCTAATGGTGAGGAACTGATGTTTTCTAATAATTATTTGGTGTATTAAGTAGTCTTGAACAACTTATTTGGTTAGTAAACATTGCATTTGTTGTAGACCCCTCCACCGCTATATGAATTTGAGCAGTGGATCGACACCGAGATCAAGCCGCAAAACAAGGAGCGGTTGGAGTACATGCGGCAATGGGATGCAGAGCGCAAGGAGAAGATAGAGTAGAGACGCAAGGAGGAGGCCGCAGAAAAAGAGCACAAGGCTGAGGCGAAAAGGAGGCGTGTTGCTACTGTTAACGACGGATTTTGGTAATCGACTTGGAAAGAAAAGGAGAAACCGAAGCAGAGAAGAAGGATTGAGTTGGAGTCAGACTAGGCTTCGTATCGGACCCGGTAACTGTATCGGACTGTGAAGGTGTTGCTATAAAGAGCGTATCGGCCGATACGGATTCGGTGTTAACGTGGGCCGATACGGGTTGTGAGTTGATAGTGTCAACGTGGGTTTGGTCTGGGCCCGAAATAAGCTTCAAGGAAGCTGCCAAATAGAGATAAAGCTCGGTTTTAGGCAATTGTATCTTGTAAATTAAGTAGTTCAGATCTAATCTGTGGCTTAAGTCTGCCTCAAGGACTTGTTTGTTAGTTGTAGATAAGATCGTGCCCTACAAGGGTTCTGTTGTAACCTCGAGTATAAATATCCCGATAGTTTGTACATACAAGCTCTCTCAATCAATCATACAATCAAACTAATCTACTTTCGGCGCATCGCCAACCCTCGCAAGAGGTTGACTCCTGACGAGTTCTTGCTTCCCAAGAGCAAGGTAAGAACTCGTACCCGACGATTTACATCGTCGGGGCTAGCGTGTCGCTTTAGGCACGTTAAGCCCTGATGATGTGATCGTCGTTTATCGTGTGTTAGCTAATCTTGATGTGGTTTTCTGATTCCGTCTTGTCAACGGTTAACTCGTTTTAGGGTTTATTGTCGGCAATGGTTGAATCGGTTTGCTCGTTTAGATTATATAAGACATTTACCATCCCCAAAAGCAATCGACGGCTTGATTTTCTTTGCGTTAAGTCTCGATTCACACTTTGAGTTGCTATCGACCTTAGTCCTGTTTCGAGATCTAACACAAAGCCTGCTTTCGATTGTAATTAAGGATAGCGCCGGAGTTTCAGCCGGTCTTATCTAATGCATGTGATTATTTATATTCTTGCATGTGTTTGCCACTTATACATGTGGATCGATTAATATAAACATATCGGTCGCAGAGTGTTCTTAAAGACTTCTTTGTGGTTGGTGTATTTATATTAACTGATTGGCTTGTATAAGTTTACACTGGAGTAATAGCTAGTGTAGTTATCCTCGTGAAACTCTCATCGGCTGATTCCATTAATTTGTTATACGCATGTTAACATGGGCCGATGAGATTAGATCTCTTCAATTTACTTATCATATTGAGTAAGCCGATACAGTTTTGCCCTATCGGCTGGGCTATAACAATGTGACATCGGCCTATCGGCCGATCGACCATTGTTTTCTGACAAGGTTTGCTTGTTTCTTGTTGATTGCAGATCAAATCAACTGGCACGCTCTGCGCACGATTAGGCAAGCCAATTTGGACCTGCACTGGAGTTAAGCAGATCTCCCAGGCCGCCGTGGAAACGTAGAGCCCGTCTTTTGTTGCGAGGCGGGTCTAAATTCTGCGCCAACACGCTTTTGGCACGCCCAGTAGGACCAAAGAACGCAAACTCTGCAACAACGACAAGATCTCCTCAAGATGTCGAAGCAGGTCGAGATTTCCGAGGAAAACATCGTCCCTGTGACCGCCGACCAGCTCAATGCAGAGCAGAAAGCTGAGATGGAAAATCTGGTCGAGCAGTTCCAGAATATGTACCTGCAGACATATTCTAGGACTCGGCAAGGCACCTTGATCCAAAAATCCAAGGTAGTTATGCCGAGTCCCGGAGATGGAGCTGGTACGTCGGCGGCGGCACATGACCACGCCTTTAAGACCGAGGATACTGCAGCGCCGACGTTGCAAGATAGGATTGACTCCGCAGTTCATTCTGCGCTAGTCAACCAGTCGGGGATTCTGGTGAACACATTGACCAATACGGTTAAATCGATCCTAGATGGGATGATTCACCAGTACAAACCTCAGGGGCCGATTTTCTTACCAGAAAATAAGTTCCCTGCCTATCGGACCCTGAGGAACGACCTGAGCATGGCTCAGCCAACAGCGCCGATGCCACCCCCATCGGCGCAGCCAACGACAACACTGCCATTGGTCCTTACCAAGCAGACATCAGGGAGCCCTCAGCATATCACGGAGGAGCAGTATGCACAATGGACCAAGGGGAAGCAACCAACGATCGAGCCGATGCAGCAATTTCCTGTCAACCAGCCATCGGTCGGACAGCAACAAACCCCGGTTTTCAACAACCCTCCACCACAGGCGGTTTACAATACGCCACAGGGCTACCAGCAGCACACCGCAGGGCAGTATGGCGCGCAAAACGTAGATCACCACTACCAGCCATACTCCCCCAGGCAGTATCAAGCCGAGGGCTTGCAGCAATCGTATCAGCAAGACCTCCCACATCGGCCCGCAGGATACTGGGCCGATATGATAGCCGAAGTGATGCGAGATCAGTTCGGCTTGAAGCCCAAGGAGAATTCTACAGTGTATCGGCACCCGTACCCCGAGGAATTTGACAGAGTACCATTGCCAGGCCGATACAAGATCCCGGACTTCTCCAAGTTTTCGGGGCAGGACAACGTCTCGACTTACGAGCATGTAAGCCGATTCCTAGCACAGTGCGGGGAGGCATCGGCTATCGAGGCGTTGAGGGTGAGATTTTTCCCTCTGTCCTTGTCAGGGTCTGCGTTTACGTGGTTTTCATCTTTACCCTGCAATTCCATCAGAGGATGGATAGATCTGGAGAAACAGTTTCATAGGTATTTCTATAACGGCGTACAAGAAATGAAACTGTCCGATCTGACCGCCATTAGGCAACGAGTCGACGAATCGATCTCAGAGTATATTCAACGATTCAGGGACATAAGGAACAGATGCTACAGCCTTAGCTTGACCGATTCACAACTCGCCGATTTGGCGTTCCAAGGATTGTTAGGGCCGATACGCGAGAGGTTCTCCTCGCCGGAATTTGAAAGTCTAGCTCAGCTAGCACAACGGGTATCGGCCCACGAACAACGATTCCATGAGGCTAAGAGATTTGCAAAAAAGATCAATACAGTTTATCAGTATGCCTCCGACGACGACGACAAAGAAGATGTTGATGTCGACCTGGCTGAGTGGGTCCGGATGAGAAAGCTGACAACTTGCCAATGGGTAAAAAAGGGCGACAAAGAAGACAAATTCGACTTCGACATCAACAAGGCCGATAAAATATTTGACCTACTGTTGCAAGAAAAGCAAATTCAGTTGCCAGTGGGTCACGTATTGCCATCGGCTGAATAAATCAAGAAGAGAAGATATTGCAAATGGCATAACTCTTGCTCTCACCATACCAACGAATGCAAGATCTTCCTACAACAGATTCAATCGGCCATCAAGCAAGGCAGGATTAAAATCGATGATGCCAAGCGGCCGATGAAGATCGAAGGACACCCGTTCCCAGTCAACATGGTGCGGGCGGACAGGGCCGATGGCGGTGCCCATCGGACCGGCAAGCGACCTTATCAGACCTCTAAGGGCCTGATCAGAAAATACCAGCGGAGGCAGCAAGAACAAGCTCAAGACCACGTCGATCAAGACAACTCTTACGACCCACATTGGGAGTGCGAGTTTTTCCGGTTTTGCTGGAATGAGGGGATGAGGTTGCCGTCCATTCAGGAGTGCCCTGCATGCAACGGAGTAGAAGATTATTATCAGGGCAACTCAAGCAGGCAAGCGCATCAGCCGGCCAAGCAAAGGAAATCTGTTCATGAGAGGTTAGGGCCGATGCACCAAGACCAACAGACCGAAGCCGAGGAGCAGGTCCAGAACCCTCAATGGTGCCCAAGCGATGTATTCACTAAGACACAAAAACAGTGGGTTCAGAGGCTAAGGAGGAAAGAACAAATCCAAGAGCAACAGGTGGCAACAGCCCATCGGCCGGCCAAGACCAAGAAAGAGTGGAGGATAAAATCCACGGTGGTCACGGTCGATGAGGGCACCTCCAATACAGCCCGGGCCTCTGCGGCTTCAAAAGGTAAACGAGTGACATCGGTGCCTGTTAACATGGTTTTTATACTGCCAGTAGAGTACAGCGTGCAGGCGGCCGACGAAGCAGTGGCCGACGATGAGCAATCTTCGGCTAGGCTACAGTTGTCACCAGATCAAGCCATATTTGACAAGCCAGTTGACGACAGCTACAGGCACTTGTGGCCGTTATACATCAAAGGATTCATCAACGGGTGGCCGATGACGAAGATGCTGGTCGATGGCGGCGCAGCGGTCAATTTGATGCCATACACAACTTTCAGGAAGCTTGGAAAGGTACCTGAAGATTTAATCAAGACAAACATGGTGTTAAAGGACTTCGGTGGCAACGCGTCCGAGGCGAAGGGGGTCCTAAACGTGGAACTCACTGTGGGCAGCAAGACAATACCCACCACCTTCTTCGTCTTCGACAGAAAGGGTTCCTACAGCTTGTTGTTGGGACGAGATTGGATCCACGCAAACTGTTGCGTCCCTTCAACGATGCACCAATGCCTCATGCAATGGCAAGGGCACCAGGTCGAGATCGTGCAGGCCGATCGATCGGTACATGTGGCCAATGCCGATCTCGCAGTATGGGAGATGGAGGGAATCGACTGCTTGTCCGGGCGAGTCTGGGATGCCGATTTCCTCAAAGTAACTGACTGCGACATCGAGACGATTGAAGATCAAGACAAGCAGTTACTTTAGCAAAGATGTGACGTCCGCCGTTGAAGATGAACAAGCTAGTCCCTACACAGATGATGCGGTGGACGAGCTCGATGGCAAGTTGGGACAGGGTTTTACGTCGGCCGATGAACTTGAAGAGGTTGATATAGGAATAGGTGATAGGCCTAGGGCGAAGTATGTGAGCGCTAACCTGCTAAAGGAATACAAGAGTAATCTTATAAGTCTGTTGAAAGAATTCATGGATTGTTTTGCATGGAAATATCATGAGATGTCAGGATTAAGCCGGTCGATTGTAGAACATCGGCTACCAATCAAACCAAGCTATCGGCCGTTTAAACAAGCTCCTAGGAGATTTAAGGCCGATATGCACGAAGCTATCAAGGCAGAGATTACATGACTTTATGACGCCAACTTCATCAGACCTTGCCGATACGCAGAATGGGTCTCCAATATAGTTCCAGTAATGAAGAAAAATGGCAAGCTTAGGGTATGTATTGATTTCAGAGACTTGAACAAAGCAACACCAAAAGACGAGTACCCTATGCCTCTGGCCGATTTGCTTGTCGATGCCGCGTCTGGGCACAAGGTTATCAGCTTCATGGATGGGAACGCAGGCTACAACCAAATTTTCATGGCCGAAGAAGATGTTCACAAGACAGCCTTCCGATGCCCGGGGGCAATCGGCCTATATGAATGGGTTGTCATGACATTCGGTTTGAAGAATGCTGGAGCTACGTATCAGAGGGCCATGAATTATATTTTTCATGATCTTATCGGCTCTTTGATTGAAGCTTATATTGATGATGTCGTCGTGAAGTCAAGAGAATATGATATGCACCTGGCCGATTTACGCAAGGTACTCGAAAGAGCGAGGAAGTATGGTTTAAAAATGAACCCTATCAAGTGCGCCTTTGGCGTATCGGCCGGTCAGTTCCTGGGTTTCTTGGTCCACGAAAGAGGAATTGAGATTATACAGAAGAACATCGATGCTATAAAGAAAATCAAACCTCCGACGAACAAGACCAAGTTACAATCTCTGCTCGGCAAGATCAATTTTGTTCGGCGCTTTATATCGAACCTGTCAGGAAGAACAGAGCCGTTCACTCCGTTATTGAAGATAAAAGAGGATGAAGAGTTCATATGGGGTGATAAGCAGCAGAAGGCGTTGAACGACTCAAGGAGTATTTGAGCTCCCCACCAGTTTTAATTCCTCCACAGAAGGGAGTTCCGTTCAGGCTGTACCTATCGGCCGATGAGAAGTCTATCGGCTCAGTCTTAGTTCAGGACATTGACAGCAAAGAGCGAGTCATTTTCTATCTCAGCAGGAGGTTGCTGGATGCCGAGACAAGGTACACGCCGGTAGAAAAACTCTGTTTGTGCTTATACTTCTCATGTACTAAGTTGAGGCATCATTTACTTTCCAATGAGTGCATTGTGGTAAGTAAGGCCGATGTGATGAAATACATGCTATCGACCCCCGTATTAAAAGGAAGAATTGGGAAGTGGATTTTTGCCTTGACAGAGTTCGACCTACGGTATGAATCGGCTAAAGCGATTAAGGGACAAGCCCTAGCCGATTTTATTGTTCAGCACAGAGATGACTCAATTGCATATTCAGATATTGTGCCATGGACCTTGTATTTCGATGGGTCTGTCTGCAGACATGGATGCGGTATCGGCCTAGTTATCATATCCCCTCGGGGGGCAAGCTTTGAATTTGCTTTTACTATCAAGCCTTATTATACTAACAATCAAGCAGAGTACGAAGCGGTGCTTAAAGGCTTGCAGTTATTACGAGAAGTCAAGGCCGATTCCGTAGAGATCATTGGTGATTCACAACTGGTAATCAATCAACTTTCTAGGGCGTATGAATGCAAGAATGATATTCTCAGATTCTACAACGAGGAGTGCAAGGAGTTGCTACAAGGTTTCAAGATTGTGACGATGAGACATATACCCAGGAAGCAGAACTTCGAGGCCAATGATTTAGCTCAGGGGGCATCGGGATACAGGCCGATGGCTAAAGATGTCCAGATTCAGATTGCTCTCGTGCATGCCGACGACTGGAGGTTTGACATCATCAAGTATTTGAGAAATCCTTCTCAATCGGCATCACGAAGAATGAAGTATAAAGTTTTACATTATGTCTTGCTGGACGATGACCTGTATTATCGGACGATTGATGGTGTCTTACTCAAATGCCTAGGCCCCGAGGAGGCCAAAACTGTTATGAGTGAAGTACATGAAGGGATTTGTGGAACCCATCAATCGGCCCATAAAATGAGATGGTTGTTGAAGCGCGTCGGATATTTTTGGCCAACAATGCTAGAGGATTGTTTCAAATATTATAAAGGATGTCAGGATTGTCAGAAGTTTGGAGCAATTCAGAGAGCACCGGCATCGGCTATGCATCCAATCATAAAGCCGTGGCCGTTTCGTGGATGGGGAATAGATATGATCGGCCAGATTAACCCACCATTGAGCAAAGGACACAAATATATCTTGGTGGAGACAGACTACTTCACAAAGTGGGTTGAGGCCGTTCCCCTTAAGAAGGTTGATTCCAAAGACGTCATTCAGTTTGTCAAGGAGCATATCATATATCGGTTTGGGTTACCTCAGACAATAACCACCAATCAGGGATCAATCTTCGTATCCGATGAGTTCGTCCAGTTTGCCGACAGCATGGGCATTAAATTATTAAATTCTTCTCCTTACTACGCGCAGGCTAATGGGCAGGCAGAGGCTTCTAATAAGACCTTAATCAAGTTAATCAAGAGGAAAATCGACGAACAGCCGAGGCAATGGCACACAACGCTGGCCGATTCCCATTGGGCGTATCGGATGGCTTGCCATGGTGCAATCCAAGTGCCTCCGTATCAGTTGGTTTATGGACATGAAGCTGTACAGCCGTGGAAAACCAACATCGGCTCAAG
Organism: Oryza officinalis; assembly: GCA_008326285.1. Lineage (NCBI taxonomy): Eukaryota > Viridiplantae > Streptophyta > Magnoliopsida > Poales > Poaceae > Oryza > Oryza officinalis. Next base: position 3,945,937 of record BDMV01000003.1, on the reverse strand, counting down.
GAGGATTGCCTTGCAAGACGACTTGACAGCCGATGAGTACCATAATCTTATGGTTGATGAGTTAGACGATTTGGCGCATGTCCGATTACAGGCCTTAGAGAAGATCAAACGTGATAAAGATAGAGTGGCTCGTCATTATAACAAAAAGGTTGTCGCCAAGTCATTTGAGGAAGGGGATCTTGTATGAAAATTAATAATGCCGATTGGTTCCAGAGATAACAAATTCGGCAAGTGGTCACCTAATTGGGAAGGTCCTTTTCAAATTCATCGATGTGTTCCTCACAATGCCTATTTGCTCAAGGGTTTAGATGGTGCAATTTATGGACGAGCTCTTAATGGCAAATACTTAAAGAGATATTATCCCAGTGTCTGGATCGACTCATGATTGGCCCTCCAGCCGATTTATGATTATAGCCGATGTGTTATGCATCGTCTTTAGATGGCCGATACATACTATCGCCCTAAGTTCAAATTTTACAACATGAGCCCTCATCTTTTAAAATTTGGGGGGCATATATATATACAAGCATGGAATTTTTTCTCGAGGAATTTTTCTGGGAGTTTTTCAAGGACGAATTTCAAGTTAGATTTCTTCAGAGTAAGATTAAATTCGGCTTTCTGGCCGATGAGATTGGTTATAGAAAAGGGATATTTGTTTGAAAAAAGGATTTCAGAAGTAATATTCAGACTGGAATTTTTGGATCAAATTCGGCTGCATGACCGATAAGGTTCATATTTACACAGTACGAGGACAAAATTCATATTTACACAATACGAGGACAAAATACTCTACATCATCCTATGAAGTCTGCAATAGCGGCAATGGCTTTGCGGCGAATCTGCTCGACGTCTTCTATAGCCTGGGCATCATCGGCTGCCGACCCTGGAATCAGCTTCAGTGATTTGCTTAGGGTCGCAAGGTACTTGGCCGATGCCTTGAGCTTTGTCGTCTGGTCTTCTATGGCCTTAGGTGATGCAGCTATTCCGGCTTCGACTTCTTGGATTTCTCGACGTGTCGATTCCAGTTTTGATACCAGTTCTGCCTCGAGGCGACGGAGCTCTTCAAGTTTGTGCTTCAAGACAATCGGCTCCACCGCTAACTTGTCCAACTTGGTTTTATCGGCGTTAACCTGAGCCTTGCTAGCGGATAGGGCCGATTCCAGTTGTTCACGCTCTCGTCGCTCTGCGAGTCTTTCTTTTGTCTTGTTGAGCTTAAATTGGTATTGCTCCAAGAAGATAGCCGGCGTTAGAATCTCCATCAAATCTTCGGGCAGTTCGTCTTGGATTTCTTGTACCCTGGTTCTGATGGAGGTGCAATTTTCCACCAAACACTCCAACGAGGCCTCTAGCCGATTAGCGATGTCGGTCAGCCGGCGCTTCAAGTCATCAGAGATTGGTGTCCTGGCTGTACTGGGTAGTTCCTTGTCCTCGTCGTCAAGAAACTGGCCGATGTCAAAGGAGAACATATCGGCTAGGTTCTGCAGATGTCAACACGAGTCAAGGTCAATCTTGTTAGACAGGAGCCGGCAGAAAGGGGATCAGAGTAATCTTAGTTACCTGTGTTGGAGCATCGGTGGTACTTGCATCGGCCTCCCTTTGCTGTGTCGATGCAGTAGGTGAGGGGGTTGGCCGATGTGGTGAAGGTGATGGAGCCCTAGGCTAAAAAAGTAGGAAGTTGGTAAATAGGGTTATGTAAATAGCAAGATAATGCAAAAATCAACTCTTACCGAGGCAGTCGGAGAGGGTGGTGGAGAAGGAGAAGGAGTCCTCAATCGGGCCTTGGCTCGTTCGCGCCATTGTAGAGTGGCTTTCTTGGTTCTTGGTAAAGGGGCCGATCGAGTTCTCTCCTTCAACACAGACGACACCGCAGCCTGAAAAGGATATGAAGTTAAAGTATGACAGTAAACACAAAGAAGAGATTATATTGACCTTGCGAACTGCGTGTCTGGTCCTTTTTGGTTGCGGGGCATCATCTTGGTCATCGGCCGGTGGAATCTCAGCAGCTTCGGCCGATGGCTCTTTGGTGGTTTCAGCCGGCGTGTCTTCTTCTTCATATGCATCGGCGGCCGCTGCATCGACTTCCTCCTCCATCACTTGTTCTTCAAAGAATTCTTCCATGATCGGCTTGGTCATCAACTTTAATCTTCTTGCTGGATTTTTGGGCTTTGCCCTTGGTTGGAGCTTTCCTCTTGGGGTTTTCTTTAATCATCGGCCCCTGGAGCAATGATGGTATCTTCGAAGCAGTAAGGCCGATGATGGATTCCAAGATGGTTGAGCCTGATGGAGCTATGGCTTGAGCATAAAAGATTTTCCATCCACTGTTGCTCACGGATGGAATCGGCCCGTTTGGGACTTGAGGGCTGATACCCTGGATGAGCTCCATCACATAAAATCTGGCCGATTGATGGAAGATGTGAGCGGCCCACTCTTGCCACCATGCCTGGAAGCCGATGTGGACAAAAGCGCTTAGGTGCAGCCGGTCGCAGTCGCCGAGATTTGGGAGCTCGATTTCAAACGCCTTGCTCATAATCAGCGCTGATGGAACCGTGCCTCTCCTCTCTAGGAGCTTATGAAGATATAAGCTGATGGGGAGTTGCCCGAGCCCGCATTGCCTAGCAGCTATCATTGGGTTGTAAAACTCATAGGATAGGCTGGTGCTTCTTCCCTGAAATATGCCTATTGGGAGCAGGCACGAGGTGAGGCCGATCATGAATAACTCTCTCGACTTCATGTCATCATTTATCAAGCTCAGCTGAAGGTCGTCGGGGAGCTCATAATCTCGGTCCGATGTGTAGACAAACATGTCCATCTTGGCTGATGGAAGGCCGGTGAAGAAGCGAATGAACCATGTAGCCATGTCTTCGGCCGATTGGTCTGCACCTGGGTAGACAGAAGCTGCTTCCCCATAGGACATGCACCTTCTGGTTCTGGGGTCTTCATGATCAGCATATTTTGAGGGGAAGCAGGAGTCCGATAATGGAGGCCGATTGACCATGGTGTTGGTGTGAATGGTGAGCCAGAGTTGAACAAACCACCATGGTCCTCCATGAGCTACAGTCTGTTTTAGCATTAGGTCCTGTGTGGAGATATGGAGCAGCCGATAGACAGCTCCTAGGAGGTATCGGCCCAAAGGGATTTGTTTCTTGTCGACCAAAGCCTGAGCCAAGTGTTGACAGTTCGTAGTAGGGCCACAAGTCGATCCGCAGAAGACAAATCTCTCCAACCACAGTGTCAGGAAGGCTACGTGTTCTCGTTCTGAGACCGATCCCTGTTCCATGTGTTCAGAGATGTATCCGGACCAGCCTCCAATTTTCTTGGTCTTCAACTTGTGATTGTTGTTTATCAGGAGGCTGAAGGGATTGATCTCAGAGTCGATATCCAGTCCTGTCAGTATCTTGACATCTATAAGGGTGGGGGTCATCGGACCTTACTTGAACATGAAGGCGTTCAAGGTACTGGACCAGAAGTAGCTTGCAGCCGATATGAGTGGCTCATTCTTCTTGGTATCGGCCAGGGATAAAGTGATGCATTGGCCGATCCCAATCTCGTCCCAATGGACTTGTTTGGCAGCAGCAATCCTCTTATGTCAGGTTCTGTATCCATTAAGCTTCGATAGCCAGGACCTGAAGGTATGTTTCTAGGAAGAAACATTGGGCTTGGCTTGCCTAAAGGGGATTCTGTCCGTCTCGGCATTGATTAGCCAAGTTGGGTCGTGATCGCCCATGGGGCCTAGCAGAAAGCGATGGGATTTGTCGTCGGTGGGGATCAAAATTTGGTTTTTGAAGACCTAGATCGTGAGAATGACGATGAAAATATAAGACCCGGGGGGCAGAGAGTAAAAACCCTAACTTGGAGAAATCGGCGGAGAAAGCGATAATGTGGGTTTTGAAGGAATAGACTTACCGCAGGGATCTCGGAGGCGTAGAACGGAGCGGAGGCCATCGTTGTCGTTGAAGGGGTCGCTGTGAAGGGGGTCGATGTTGACGGGACGCCGAGGGCTCGCCGGAGTTGAGGAATGCGAAGGGTTTGTTGAATCGGCGGCGGAAGGATTCGAATCTGGATCTGCGTGGTTTTCAGACAAGACCTAGCAAAGAAGTCGATGAGTTCCTCGGAGTTAATTCCGCCACATTATATAATGAAGCGGAATTGGGGGGCATGTGTTAACGACGGATTTTGGTAATCGACTTGGAAAGAAAAGGAGAAATCGAAGCAGAGAAGAAGGGTTGAGTTGGAGTCAGACTAGGCTTCGTATCGGACCCGGTAACTGTATCGCACTGTGAAGGTGTTGCTATAAAGAGCGTATCGGCCAATACGGATTCGGTGTTAACGTGGGCCGATACGGGTTGTGAGTTGATAGTGTCAACGTGGGTTTGGTCTGGGCCCGAAATAAGCTTCAAGGAAGTTGCCAAATAGAGATAAAGCTCGGTTTTAGGCAATTGTATCTTGTAAATTAAGTAGTTCAGATCTAATCTGTGGCTTAAGTCTGCCTCAAGGACTTGTTTGTTAGTTGTAGATAAGATCGTGCCCTACAAGGGTTCTGTTGTAACCTCGAGTATAAATATCCCGATAGTTTGTACATAGAAGCTCTCTCAATCAATCATACAATCAAACTAATCTACTTTCGGCGCATCGCCAACCCTCGCAAGAGGTTGACTCCTGACGAGTTCTTGCTTCCCAAGAGCAAGGTAAGAACTCGTACCCGACGATTTACATCGTCGGGGCTAGCGTGTCGCTTTAGGCACGTTAAACCCTGATGATGTGATCGTTGTTTATCGTGTGTTAGCTAATCTTGATGTGGTTTTCTGATTCCGTCTTGTCAACGGTTAACTCGTTTTAGGGTTTATTGTCGGCAATGGTTGAATTGGTTTGCTCATTTAGATTATATAAGACATTTACCATCCCCAAAAGCAATCGACGGCTTGATTTTCTTTGCGTTAAGTCTCGATTCACACTTTGAGTTGCTATCGACCTTAGTCCTGTTTCGAGATCTAACACAAAGCCTGCTTTCGATTGTAATTAAGGATAGCGCCGGAGTTTCAGCCGGTCTTATCTAATGCATGTGATTATTTATATTCTTGCATGTGTTTGCCACTTATACATGTGGATCGATTAATATAAACATATCGGTCGCAGAGTGTTCTTAAAGACTTCTTTGTGGTTGGTGTATTTATATTAACTGATTGGCTTGTATAAGTTTACACTGGAGTAATAGCTAGTGTAGTTATCCTCGTGAAACTCTCATCGGCTGATTCCATTAATTTGTTATACGCATGTTAACATGGGCCGATGAGATTAGATCTCTTCAATTTACTTATCATATTGAGTAAGCCGATACAGTTTTGCCCTATCGGCTGGGCTATAACAATGTGACATCAGCCTATCGGCCGATCGACCATTGTTTTCTGACATGGTTTGCTTGTTTCGTGTTGATTGCAGATCAAATCAACTGGCATGCTCTGCGCACGATTAGGCAAGCCAATTTGGACCTGCACTGGAGTTAAGCAGATCTCCCAGGCCGCCGTGGAAACGTAGAGCCCGTCTTTTGTTGCGAGACGGGTCTAAATTCTGCGCCAACAGATGCGTACAGGAAGGAGCGGGAGCGGAAGCTTGAGCGTGCGCGGCGAGGGAAGGCAGCAATGGAGGAGAATCCCGATGCGCAAAGGAAGGGAAAGTGGCCTCGTTGCACTCAGTAGTATGCACGAGTTGGTAGTTGTATGGTGTATGGATGAATAATGTTGCGTACATGACAACCTCGCAACGTGTAGCGAACTAACGAACTTGAAATGTTATTTTGCGTGTCTTCTATTTTCCCTTCCCTTCTCGCCGTTGTACTCCGTTTGTGTTTCGCATTTACTTACTTTGATAGCGACCAATCGTAGCCCTCTGTTACGCGCCGAAAGTTTTTCGTCGTTTCGTTGAGTAGATGTAGCGAATGACATGAAATGTTTTCGTGACATATGAGTGCGGCGATCGAATAGAGTTATATACAAAGAGGTAACACAAAGTTACTAACTGTAAATATTACAAACATGTAGCACTAGTAGCCTACTGGCGAGGCCTCTTACCCCTACCCCTCCTAATGTGCCCCTGAGAGTACGTCAGCCTCTCAGCGGGCACGGCACGACCAGCGCGGACATCTGGTGCCGGCGTGTGCTGCGGCTGCTCCTGGCTCTGTGGTGGTGGTGCTCCACCAAGCTGAGAGGCGCTGAGAACGTCCTGCTCTGGGTCCTCCAGGTCGTCGAAGCCGTCGCCCTCACCAGAACCGCCCGCACCGGACCCGCCCGCCTGCGACGAAGACTCGCCCGAACGGAAAATACCCGCCGGGTAGTATCCTCCTGCAGATGTCAAAAGTTAAGCAACATTCCGCCCAAATAGTACGTTTGTAGCACTCATCGGAAGACGCTTGCTCACCTGGCGGCTGACTGAAGGGAGGAGGGACGGACGAACCGCTCGCTCGACCAAAGGCCGACGTGCTGGGCGGAGTCGCGAACGGCCGAGGGATCGACGATCCACTCGCTCCAGCAGAGTGTCCTGTCGGCAGCGTCGGACCTAGTAGACATTCAGTTTGTAATAACATGGCGAAGGTTTCGCATAGTGAGAAGGTACGGAACTAACCTGTGGACGCACCAGCACCGTGCGATGTCGATCCTGGTGTCGGGCCGCGTGGACGTGGAACAGCAGCTGCCGGTGGAGGTACCGCGTCCACGGCTGAACGACAAGAGAGGACGCGCAAGATCGAACGCATCTTCATCTGCATCCGCTCGAACGTCAACCTCTGCTCAACGTCGTTCAGGTGCAGTCCAGCGTCCAACCTCAGCATCACCGCGTTGATGTCGGCGTTCATGGCGCTGTAGCGTTGACCTGCGGGAATCATTATTAATTAGGTTTGTCAGTCTCATATGTACCAACCGCGTAGTATGAAAACAAGAAGTCCGAGAAACATGGTCGTACCCCCAGGCAGTACTCCTGGTCACGGTGCACGGGGTAGGTGTCCCTGACGCCTGCCTGGTGTAGCTGTGGAGCGGCCGCGGTGAAGGTGACGCGGGCACGTGTGCGCGGCAAGTACCACCGAAGGTAGGCAGTGTAGTTCTCCTCCGAGTGTGGGTGGACCTCGGCAATCACCTCCTCGGTGGCTACCAACTAGTCCTCGATGTATGGCAAGATCCGAGGTACCCACAGTGTCCCTGCGTACTGTCCCCGTCGAGTCAACCTGCAAAGAACATAATGGTCATCGAACGTTCCACGCGTAGTCGACATAACAATAGTAAAGGTGAAAGAGAAATACTCACTGGTGGTCCTGGGGCGCGACGGGTATCGGTACATTAACTGGAAAGCCCTGCCTCAGTCCGAGCTGCCTCATAACACGGTAAGGGCAGTGAGGCTCGACGAAGATGTCAAAAACCAACGACACCACCGTCAACCAGTACGCCGCGTCACACGTGCACAAGGCAGACAGACCTAGAGGTGCTCTCTCCGCGACCACGTGGTGCGTGTAGGGCTCCCAGACGACGTCCGAAGGCTGCAGACAGTCGAACTCGAAGACAAACTCCGGGTAGCTCCGTCTGACCTGGACGTGGGCGTAACGGCGCTGCGACACAAGGAGAACCAACTCGTCAGAATATCAGTCGCACATAATCTGAAATTTGAAATGAAAACAATTTGTACTTACGTTGCAGCGGCACCAGTATGTGCCTATCGTCGGCCCGTCGGCTGGGTGGTCGGCTGCCGGTCCTGAAGCGTACGGAGCGGTGTCGACGATTGGTCGGCCGATCGCGAACCGCTCAGCTGCCCAGAGCTGAATAAGGAGAGGGCAGCCCGCGAAAATTGCTCCAGGATCCGTCTTGCAGCAGGCCTCGCACAGCGCATGGTACGTGGCTGCGAGGACTGCCGAACCCCAGCTCCACTGCGGCACGGCCCCTAGCTCCGCATCCGCGATCGCCCGGGCGTAGTGGATCAGGCCCCTGTCTACTGCGTGCCCGGTGGTGCTGGTGAACATCACCCAGCCGAACATCCACAGTAGGTACGCCTCTAAGGACCGTCTGAGCGAGTACTCGTCGGCGTCGGGGTGGAGCTAGTCGGTCTACAACAAAAAGCAAACGATGTTAAAACTCGTAAGATTTCTAGGAAAGTAACAAAGTGTAATTTTTAGCATTTTTAATTTTTATTTTTTAAAGATCTACAACTTTATAGTTAACAACTTTTTCATTTTAGATCGTTTAGATATCCAAATATTCGTTACCAAATCTAAAACCTATTTAAAAGAATCTCAGATCTACATTTGAAACGACGTCGGATGGAGATAAACTTTATATGAAAGTGAGATCTACAACTTTGTTATTAACAACTTTTTTATTTAAGATCATTTAAAGTGTCGAATAAGCATTATTAGTTTTGCAAATTTTTGAAACCTAAAATTATTTTTGCAAATTTTAAAAAATAAAAATTAAAAATGCTAAAAAGTGTAAAAGTTAATTTACTGTGAACTGCAGCAGCCAAGCCTTTGTAGGCCCGGCGGTGGTGTACATGTTCGGGGGAGCAACTCCAGGGAGCCCAGGTAGCCTCACGACGGGAGCGAATCGCTCCATGATATCCTCCCTCCAGCCACCCGCACCGTCCACTGGGCCGACAGCCTCCTCGGCCAGTGGAAGCCCAAGCAGGTACGCGACGTCCTGTAGCGTAGGTGCCATCTACTCACAGGGGAGATGGAACGTGTGCGTCTCCGGCCGCCGCCGATCTACCAAAGCAGCCAGCAGCGACCGGTCCGCATCCCAGCGCTTGGCCGGGTCGTTCTCGTCCGCCCGCGCCTCAACAAGCCTGCATATCGCTATCAGGCCTGCCTCACGCAACCAGCGTATCGTCACGTTCAACATTAGTACCACATATTTCCAAATAGCAAAAAAATGTCATCAAGTAATTAAGCTCTATCATACCACGGAACGTGTCGCGGATCGGCCCGCAACAACTCGCGCGACGGGCGTCGACGAAAGGTGGTAAGCTGCGCACCCTGCACCGCCGACAAGTACGAACGGTGGCTCCTGTCCAGTGCCCTACTGAGGAGAGCTGGTGTCTCGTCCGCCATACCTGCATGCATAAGAGTGATTACAAATAAGCAATTGATAACGAAAAAAACATTACACAAATTGTTCATTACAATACAATGGTAATTCGTAACGCTATAGGTACACTACACAAATGATAGCAACATTACAATAGTTCATTTCTCAGAAGGATAAATCTTACACACATGACAAATAACAACAGCATTACAATAGTTCATGTCTCACAAGGATAAATATTACACATATGACAAATGACAACAGCATTACAATAGTTCATGTCTCACAAGGATAAATATTACACACATGACAAATGACAACAACATTATAAATACTACATCAATTGGATCACCGCTAGACTAAAAGGCTAACAGGAATAATCAAGTCATTGCATCGCCAGCGGATGACGTAGTCGTCGCACGAGAACGCCTAGGACGTGGTCGCCTCATTGTTGTTCCTTCTCCCGATGGACGGCGGCCATCGGTTGCCTGTCCAGATAGATCAGAACCTGGGACGGTTGGAGATTGCGAATTATTCGGGCATTTCTTGTAAGTATGCCCGCGCTCATCGCATTTGCTGCACCGTAGAGTCCTCCCCCTGCCTCCGACTCGTCCATGTCGTTTCTGATGCGTCTCGACTGACGCCGGCCCTTTTTCAGCCTTAACTTCGACGGATCTGGAATGTAGAACACCTGTGGCCTCAGAGTTGTATAAGATCCAGATATCCCGAACCCATATATCTCCTCCTTCCATGTATAAAATATTGCTTCTTTCCTGTAGTAGGGTGACACATAGATATCGGGAAGTATGCCGCAATCCCCAGCTGCTGCAAGTACGTGTGAGCAAGGTAGATGTCTAAGCTTGGGCTTCATGCAGCTACAACTGCAACCGCCCTCCGCATGAAGCACACATTCCTGCACAGCTTGAACGCGGTTGATGCTGCGCCTTCGCCTGTCCACACACATTATCTCATACCTATGAACTTGGGTACCTTGGGGAATAACTCTGTGCTTCATAGCCTTTGCTATTTTCTCTTGCATATACTTTGTCACCACACTCCCAAATACAATGTTGTTATCTTGCATCGAAGGGGCAATTTTCTTGTATCTGTCCCTGAAGTATGCTTGAGTGCCATGAAGGATAAATTCCACAATACCGACTAGTGGGAGTCCTCGCACTCCTCGCATGACCCAGTTGTACACCTCGGCCAGGTTGGTTGTCATTATACCATACCGAGACCCGTCAGTGTCATACAACAGGGACCACTTTTCTTTCGGTTCATTCTCTATCCACTGCGAGAAATTATGTATTAATGATGCCGACCTTCTTCTCATTGTTGGCGGGTCATCATGTAGTGGACCAAGAGGTACTGGAGGATCATCATCCTGTGGCCGACGAGATTGCTCGTCGGTTTACTTTGTTGTCAGCTCATCCAACCTCCTACACAACTCATTGAATTTTTTCTCCTGATTTTGACCACATAGCCTCTTAAATAGATCCATCAGGTGCTTGTTCTTGAATTGCTTGTAGAAATTGGCTCCCATATGACGCATGCACCACCTACTCCGAACATCATGCCACCTAGCTGGAAGTCCCCTCTCCGGCCAACCATTCTGCATGTAGTCAATTGCCTTCAACATGCCCGCATGATGATCATGAATGAGGCAAACATTGGGCCTCATACGCACGACTTGGCAGCGAACTCTCTCCAAGAACCAATACCAGCTTTCGGTGTTCTCACTCTCGACAAATGCAAACGTCATAGGTAACACCTGGTTGTTTCCATTGGCTCCAATCGCCGTCAGTATCTGACCTCTGTATTTGCCTGTCAAGAAGGTTCCATCTATGCACAACATAGGGCGACAGTGCACAAATGCGTTGATGCAAGCACCTAGCGAGAAAAAGGCTCTTTACAGCACGCTCTTGCTCGGGTCATTAGACAACGGAAAGGTCTGAATGTCATAATAGGTATTGGGGTTTCTCTGAGCAATGGTGCCTAACAGACGAGGCAAGTTATCATAGGATGCTTCAAATGTGCCATACCTCATCTCCAAAATCTTTTGTTTCGCCCTCCAAGCCTTGTAGTAGCTTATAGTATATTTGAATTTGTTTTCAATGTGCCTAATAATGGAGCCCGGTTCAAAGTCCGTGTTACAAACCACATCGCTGTACATCTCACCGGCAACAAAAGCTGAGGTGATGTTGCGGTGATACTTATCAACCCCTGGCAACCAACATGTGTGCTCACCAACAATGCTCACTTTCCAATAGTCATTCCAATTTCCCTTATATGCATGAACGCGCCACGGACAATCATCCTTCGTGCACTTCACGTCATACACACAGTTGGTAGACTTCACCACCCTAAACTCTCTATGCAAGGAGACCGCCCAATGCTTCACCGCCTCTTTCATGTCTTCCTTATGAGCATACCTGGCACCTTGGATTACCTCGTTATCCTTGTATTCAAAGGGTGCTTGCTGCCCCTCTGAGATAACAAGTTGAGAGAAATCAGCTTTTGTCCAATCAACGGGCAGTACATCTTCCTCCTCGTCCGATGATTCATCGCCCTCCGCCAGCTCATTTTCAGAATCTTCCCTCTCCATTTCATCAACAATTACTTCGATTCTCTCCCCCTCATCTGCCACGCCTATTGCCTACTCCAACCTTGCTTCGTTACCCCCAGTTCGCATCGATGGTCCAACATTCTCCACAGCATTGCTAGGACCTTCGCCATCCTCTGTTTGCACTGTAACACTGCTATCGATTTCATGCAATGCTACAAAAATAACAAGGGGTCAGGACCTTTCAAAGGCCATCTCTACATAACGTCTCCAGGACTCGGTGTTATCTATAGGCATTAGTTCCCAATAATATCCTTCTGTTGCACGACTGACTACAACGGATAGAGACATTGTGTTCACTCTTGTATCCACTTTAAATCCACGTAGTAACCAACTATAGACTGACTCAAATGTTTTATCGGCTGGCCTATCGATGCCCTTTGATTTCATACTAAATTCTGACAGATCAACACCATCTCTACCATATCTAACATTGCCTTTACCGTGAACTATCTGAAATATAACCTTGCTTGCCATTGTGCCTGATAAACAGGTTCAAACTTAATTTACTTCATACTACGAATATGTTGCCTAGATCAATCTGTGCCTAAGTTAAATTCTATATTAAACAAAATTCTATGCAAAGAAATGTATACATACATAAGGACATATCCTACATATGTTCATCTAAATCGGTTTGTCCTAGGTCAAATTGACTAAAATAAATCATGCCCTAATTTTTAAATCCATATTATAGTGCTACACAACTATTTAAATAACATAGACATAGATCAAAATGTATTCTACGTAGGTTTATCTAAATCAGTTCGTCCTAGGTCAAACTCCTTAAATTAAATCGTGCCCTAATTTATAAATCAATATCTTACTAAACAACTATTCAAATATTCAAAAAAAAATCTTTTCTTATATATTCTACACAAAATAAATAACACAAACATACAGCGGGATATTATATTTACCTGCGATCGAGTGTGCACACCGACAGGGCTTCGCCGCTCTCTTTCTTCTTCCTCACCCCTCTCTCTATTATTTTCCTCGAGTCTCGACGGCTGCGAATGACGGCCGCGGAGTTGGAATGGGGATTTTATATGGGGGGCAAAAAATCGCCCTCTGTAAAGGCGACAAGGGGGCCGCCTGCAAAATTGCCAGGGCGACCATCCTTTTGCAGACGGTCCCCTGCGGAACAGTTAAAAAACGCCCTTGCCGAGGGCGGCAAGGGACTTTTTTGCAAAATTGCAACGACGCGGCAGACGGCGCCCAACGGCCATCTGCCACGTCGGAAAAATCGCCCTCTGGGAGGACGATTTTTAGAACTCGCCCTCTGATTCTCAGAGGGCGAGAGAAGATTATTTCTGCAATATTTTGAAACGGAAAATTATTTTTGCAAATCTTTAAATAAATAAAATTAAAAATGCAAAAAATTCATTAACCCTAGGTCTCCAGACCTAAAAGGAATCCTTCCAGATCTCTCTACGCCCCTTGGCTCTCCGCCGCCGCCGCCATTCTGCTCCGGCGCTGTGGAGCACCGCGCTGGCCCTTACCCTCGTCCGACCTCGCTACTCAGGTCCGCCGCTTGTATGTCTTCCTCGTCTTCATCTCGTTTGATCAAAAGCCAATTCCTTTTCTTTTGCTTTTCTCCTTCTACGTGGTATTGTTTGGCTTTTGTAATGCTATCTCGCCTTTGAAGGCACATCTGACGCTAGATCGATCGCAGGATACGACGCGCAATCGATTTGGGAGTTGGGAGTCTCATCTGTTTGCTGTCGCCCTGCTCAAACAGAAGCCCTGCTGGAGGTACTCCTTCTTCCTTGCTCATAGTTGCTAAATCGAGGGGTTTGCCTCTCAACAATTCACCCTTGTTTTGTCCTCGCCTTTTTCTGTAACTAATTTCACGTTTTCTTTTTACTCCTTCGACGGCCGGACAGTATGTCTCGGACGATCGAGTCGACGTTGGGCCTATCGCGGCGACTTCTGAATCTGGTAGTGGGCAACGGCCTCCCTGGTGTGAAATCGCTCTGCTGCATCGACCTGACGCACCAGTCATTGTTCAATCCAACAACACCTACACGGGCACCAAACGGCAATGGATCACAATCAGGAGGACCGCAATACTATGCTATCCCTCAGACTCCGGTGGCTTACACAGGCAATGAGAATAATATACAAGCAGAGGTGGCGAATCTGATGATGGAGCAGTTTCAGCTTCCCAGCTCGAGCATGACCTTCCGAGCTTCAGCTTCAGCACCAAAGGACGACCAATGGAAGATTGACTGCTTCCCGCTGGCTGGTCGCAAGGTAATCTGCGTGGACCAGTTGGGGCGTGCATTCCACTTCAACGCAGAGACAGGCCAGGCGGTGATCATGCCCAGTCTCCACAAGCCCAAGTCTATTCCCTTGGCTCTCTTCGTACCCAATGCTGATGCAGACAATGACTACGACCCTAGTTGCTGGTCCCGGGGCAGCAGCCTCTTTGTCATGGAGAGGTTCCCCAAACCTGAGGTTGGCTGCAGGGCGCAGCAGCACAGCGATCAATTCGAGGCATTCGTCTACTGCCAGCCCGGACCGAGAGCTTTCATCAAGTCCTGGCAGTGCAAACTACTCCCTCCGCCGCCTTACGTCCGTGAACCCAAATACTGGGAGGACGGTCGCTGCCTGGAGATAAGCTCCTACGCAGCGCTTGGCACCTCCGACATTTGCATATCCATCAATGGTGTCGGCACCTACCGACTGCACACAGACAGCCAGGCATGGGAGGAAGTTGGCAAGTGGACCCTACCCTTCCATGGCAGGGCGGAGTATGTGCCTGAGCTGAAGCTCTGGTTTGGCCTCTCTGCCGAGTCCCAGCACCTGGCTGCTTGTGATCTCTCCTCATTGGACTCCCAGCCACAGCTACTGGGCCCTTGGAAGGAGCTTGACCTGCCAGAGGAATGGAAGGAATGCAAGGATTCCCAGCTTGTCAACCTGGGCTCAGGAAAGTTCTGCATCGCAAGGTTCTTCCACCCTACTATTCACAAAGGTCAGTTGGGGGATGAATTATCTGACCAGAATTTTACTGTCTTGACTGGTGTGGAGGTGGTGTCACGTGTCCAGGATGCCAACATCAATGCAAATATCAGCGGCAATAGCAGCAATGGGATAACAGAACTCCAGATAATCCCTCACAAATCAAGATATCACAGTTCTATTGACACTACCATCCATGCCGTGTTCTAATAATTTTGGGGCTTTGCTTGCAAGACTCCCGTTTTATCCATTATCTGTTTTCTCAATAGCTTTTGGAGTTGGACTGTAAGAGATAATCGCATCTTTACTTTTGGACTTAGATCGAGTCTCCCTGTGTTCACTGTATGCTTGTGGTATTGTTTCGTCATCTCCTATATGGTAGGTTCTAAATTATGTCTAGTGATGCATAATGCATATATGACTTCTTATTAGTTCTCAGCGTACAGTATTCAGTTAAATGATCTCAACCATCCTTACCATTGTTTGTTTGTTTTTGAGAGAAATGACGTTTTTCTTTCTCATTTTTGAAAATTAGTCAAGTTTCAGATTTGTTTTCTGGTTGGTTACTGAGATCTCGGGTCCTTCATACTGGTTGTTTTATCGGGAAGGAATTCTCAATTGTTGCTTCACGCCTTCTACTAAATTATTATGTAAGCATGTTGTTCAAGTTGCCATACTGAGTTGTTACTCTGATTATAAACTATCTCAAAGAAGCAATTTGGCCTCTTCCCAGCAGAAGAATTTCTCACGGAAGGAACAATTTGATCTACTACTGTCTCCCAAAATATTCCCAGCACAAGAATTTCCTGCAGAAGAAACAATTTGATCTACTACACCTGTCTTAAAAGGCTAAAATATATAGCTATGTCCAATGTCCAGATTCATAGCTAATATATGAAGTAGTTACCAAGAGGATGTGTAGTTGTACAAACCACAAACACGATTAACATAATTGTACTGCAGCTACTAATGTATGATGTGTAATTGTCCTTGGTATAATAGGAAACAAATATAAACAAATTAGCAATTCTTTTTTATTCAGTCAATATGTCTCCTACCTTCGTAAAGGGAATCTTGCATAAATGTATGAAGGCAAGATGAATAGGGGCATTTTTTTTCCTTTTAGAAAGATTCTCTCTTGATCGGCTAAAAGTAATAAAACAGTGCAGATGATCCTAGGGCAAACATCCATGTTTCTTAAGTGTCCACGAGTAAAATCATGTTCTTATGGTATCCACTAGTAAACCTTATTCCAAAGAATCTGGACAGACTCAAAAATATAGCAAACTACTGCTCAGTCAATTTTAAAATATATAGTGTATGTTGCTGTTATAACATTTGTCTTCAAAAGTACTTCTATGATCATACTTTTGTGTCATATAAATAATATATATTAGGAAAACAAATGTTAGCCAAAGCCTTGTACTAGCAAAACAAAATACAACATATATTTTGAAATGAAGAGAAATACACCATATAATTTGAAATGAAGAAAGTACTGGATTAGATACATCCAGTACTAGGGGTGAAACCAATCATGATATTCTTATATCATGACCCATATTTTCCTTCAAATTCGAAACTGAGTATAGCTAGTGCGGGATAACATATTGAAGCGACCCATACATTTCACAACAAGAGTAGAATATAAGTCTATGACATATATCTTCATAAACATTGTTTACTTAGAGATATGTACATCATAGTAGCATAGTAGAAATATCGCAGTGGTTCCAGTTATTATAATACCATAGATACAGCTCAAGACAAGCCTCGAGTAATAACAACAAAATATACAAACTACAAAAGTTATGCAAATACATAATACACTAGAAATTCAATACTAACGTTCCTGTTACTACTACAACACTACTGCTGCCATTGTTACTACCATAAGCACTGTTGCTGCTATATGAACAATTCATATTATACGCTAATTATCATAGTCAATCTTAGCATCATCGTAGAGTCCTTCCTGGTTGTCACCCACAGCTTGATTTTCATCACTTTCCACCATATATTCTTGTTCAACAGATTCTAGCGATTCAACATCTGTAT
Organism: Oryza officinalis; assembly: GCA_008326285.1. Lineage (NCBI taxonomy): Eukaryota > Viridiplantae > Streptophyta > Magnoliopsida > Poales > Poaceae > Oryza > Oryza officinalis. The sequence continues at coordinate 3,929,236 of BDMV01000003.1, read as the reverse complement.
ATAAGGAATTAACATAGGGGATGAGTATAAATGTGTCGGTGATACGGGCCGGGGGTACCGAGACTAAAGGGATGGACGGCCCCCTGCACCCATGTGGCGCCCCCCTGAGGAGGGGTCGGGCCCGAGGGTAAGGTGGCGGCTGCCCTCCCTAGTCCCCCCAAGGGTCGGGCCGCTCCCACTACTTCCCCGAGGGTCAGATCGCCCCAACCCCCTTTGCGCTTGTGCCGCGTGTGCGAGGTTAGGTGAGCGCCACCAGCGTCCACCTAACCGCATTAATGGCGGCTCAGGCGAACGCACCACGCCGCATTTAATGCGGCATGTGGCATGCGTAGCCAGTTTACGACCAGTCACGGTGATTGACCAGTCATGACCGGTTAATCACGGGTGAGACGGTGGCAGAGCGCCTGCGCACCACCGCGTGTCAGGCGGCGCGCAGCACGCCTTGCCCCGTCCCATCAGAATGATGAGGGCTTTTTGCCTCTCGTCCCTTGGCCGGAGTTGGTATGCCAACTCCGGTCAGATGGTTTCCGTTCCCGATGCGAATGGGATGCAGAAGTCTTCACCCCTTTAATGGGGTTTGACACAGGCGTCCCCCGTGTCAGCCGCCTGACCGGGCGAGGGCCATGCTGCAGCGACCGCGCGCGTGGCTTCCGAGTCAAGCAACGAGACAGCGATTAAATGTAAAAGAATGTTTCCCTTCTATCTTAGGCAGCCTTTTGGCCCATGTGGTAGCCCCTTGAGATATAAAAGGAGGCCTAGGCCTGAGGAGAAAAGGGGGACGAAAAACATAGAGACAGGAGAGAAAAGGGAGGGCAGAACACTTGTATTCCCGGACATTCCAGTCATATATCCACCACACACAGGAGTAGGGTGTTACGCTTCCCAGCGGCCCGAACCTGTATAAACACTTGTGTCTCTGTCTTTTTCTCTCTCTCTCGCGATCAGTGGAGAGAGAATCTCACCCTGCGTACCCGGCCGAACTCACAAAAGGGGACCCTCTCTGTCCCCCGTTGAGGTGCTAACCCTCCGTCAAAATGGTACTCCACAAGCCCATCGACGGAGCGTTAACTCCTCAACGGGGGACTGTGAGGGCCCCCCTTTGCCGGTTCGGCCGGGGAAACACGGGGACACACGGGGACACAGGCGATTTAGACAGATTCGGGCCGCTGAGAAGCGTAATACCCTACTCCTGTGTTCTGGTGGATCTGAGAGTTGGAAAGCTCCGGAGTACAAGTCGGTCTCTCCCCCTCTCCCTAGGCCTGGGCCTCCTTCTATATCACAAGAGGCTACCACATGGGCCACAAGCTGCCTAAGACAGAAGGGTAAACATTCTTTTACATTTAAGAGCTTATCTAGTGGCTTGCCTCGGAAGCCGCCTGCTCAGACGCTGCCATCCCTTCCGGAGGACGCCCGTGTCAAGCTTCATTAAATGGAGGAGGACTTCCGTGTCCCACTCGCGTTGGGAAACGAAAGTTATCTGACCGGAGTTAGCATACCAACTCCGGCTGAGAGACGAGAGGCAAAAAGCTTTCATCATTCTGATGGGACGGGGCGAGGCGTGCCATGGGCTACCTGGCGCGCATGCAATGCATAGGCGCCCTGGTGCCACCTAACCCGCGATCTGACCGGTCTGCGACCGGTCAATCACCGTGACCGGTCGCAGACCGGATAGGCACGTGCTGTGCCGCATTAAATACGGCACAGTGCGCTCGTCTGAGCCGCTATAAATGCGGTTAGGTGCGCCCTGCCGCGCTCACCTAACCCTGCGCACGTGGCACCGACGCCACAAGGGGGTCGGGGTGACCCAGGCCTCGGGGGGAAGCCTGGGAGCAGCCCGACCCTCGGGGAAAACGGAAGGGCAGCCGCCACGCCACCCCCGGGCCAGACCCCTCCGGGGGACGCGCCATGTGGAGGCATGGGGCCGCCCGTCCCTCTGGTCTCGATACCCCCGGGCCCATATCTCCGACAGTAGCCCCCGGCATTATGCCTCGGTGGCCCTACTCGGGGGAGCGCCCTTGCTTGGCGCCACTCCTCAAGTCCGGTGACAAGTGGGCCCGGGTCCCTGGAGCAAAAAGACCTCAATGGTCGCGACCCGCGCAGAGCAGGGAATCGCCACTCAACAATAATGGGCGGTCTTCTCATAACCGCCGCATTACTCGGGGCGACGCGCGGACCGGCACACGCCGGTTTGTTTCACCCGGGAACGTAATGATGGCGCTTTTCGTGGTAACCGTGCGCAGTTAATGCGGACACGATCTGCCCCGCCTCAACCACAACGGCCGCACGACCAACGCGTGCGCCGGAAGCGGGCGAGTGGGGTAAGTGGAGGCGTGGGCGCGAAAAATGAGGCGGCGAAGTAGTGGGCACGGGAAACAAGGAGCTGAGCTCGGCGGAGGGAAGGGTATAAAGGGCGCCGAGGAAGGGATTCATTTCCTTCCTCTCGCCACTTTTTCCATGTCCCAGTCGTCCGTGCCCTAGCTTTCTCGCTTTCCTTGCCTTCTACTCACCGCTCCCCTCCGTTCTCACACTCTTCCTCCGTCGGCGCCATGACGCGGAGCTTTGTGCCGCTTGACGGCAGCGTGCCGCCGCCCTCCCGCATCACTAGCGAGAGGCAAGCCGGGCTGCCACGCCAGTTTATGTCGGAATCTACCACCCGGGAGGTGGTCACGCTGGGCGAGGGGCGCCCGGCGCCGCGTTACCCGGAGCGGTCCGTCTTCTTCCTCTCTTTCGCCATAGCGGGTTTGATCCCATCATTCTCCACATTCTTTATGGTCGTGCTGGAGTTTTACGGCCTCTAGATGGCGCACCTCACCCCCAACGCGGTGATGACGCTGCCCATCTTCGCACACCTGTGCGAGATGTTCATCGGGGTGCGCCCATCTCTTCGGCTGTTTCGGTGGTTCTTCACCGTGCAGCCGGTATCGCCGCCGACGGTGGTCGGTGGCTGCTACTTCCAGCCGCGGGGGCAGGTGCTGAACCGCTACATTCCCTGCGTCTTACGTAAGAAGTGGGATGACTGGAAGAGCGACTGGTTCTACACCCCCCTCCCCGACGAAGCGCGCCTCTGACTTTCGAGCCAACCGCCGGCACAGGCGCTGAGCTGGCGGGCGACGGTGGACCTGGGGGACGCCTACGATGCCGTCCTGGACCGCCTGGCGGGGCTGTGAGCCCAGGGGCTCACGGGCGCCATGGTGTTTGGTGACTACCTTCGCCGCAGGATCGCGCCGCTCCGGTGACGCGCCCGGGGCGCCTAGGAGTACACCGGGGCCGAGGACCTCCTGAGGACCCACCAGGGGTACAAATAGGACTGGGACCCCGAGGACTTTAGGATGGTGGCCCAACGGGTGCTAAACCTTAGCTCCGTGGAGTCGTCCCTCATCTCTCGGGGGATCCTCCCCCTCTGCAGCGACCCGGAGCGCGCCAACATCTTGGCCATCATGCAGACGGTCGGGGCCTCGGGGGACCGAGCCCCCCGGGGCAGTGATGGCACGGGCGACAGCCGCGGAGGAGGGGATCAATCTACCCCCGGAGGAGGCCACGCGACGGGACCCCACGGCGGGGGTTCGGGGAGCAGCCGCTCTGCCGACGCCAAGGGGAAGAGGAAGCAAGGGGCGACCCCTCCTCCGTCTCCTCCCCGAGGGGGCGGGACGGAGCGCGCCTGGTAGCAGGCGTCCGGAGGACGCCACGCCGACGCCCCTGCCCAAGGGGGAGAGGAAGAAGAAGCGGCTCCGCGAGATGGGGGAGACCAAGCCGTGCAGGGGGAGCCTCATTACGCCCCCGAAGTGGTCGTTCAGCCGGCCACCCCGCAGGTTCGATCACTCACTCAAAAGCGGCCATATCATCATTCCCCGACCTCCTGGTCTCATTTTTGTTTACTACTCTCTATTCTACATTTTTTATGTGCCTCAGCGAAATCCCGTCCCGCCCCTCGCGCTACTCCAAGGCCAGCCGATCCACAGGCAGCGGGACCGAAGAAACGCGGAGACGGGAGGCCGATCTCCAGGAGGCCGCAGCCTGCCTGCAGGAGGCCGAGGGGGCCGCGTGGGAGGCGACCCGAGCATGTCAGGCCGAGGCGGCCGCTTAGGAGGTCGTGGCCGGGGCCCGGACGATCGAGGCGGCGACGCATTAGGCCGAGGCGGCACGCGCGCGCGAGGCTGAGGCCACCGAGGCGTCGGCGACCGAGGCTGCTGCCCAGGCCCCCGATTCGGCCGCGCCAGAAGGTGAGGCTGCCACAGAGGCCGCCCGCGACGACGCAGAGGGGGCGCACCCAGGACCCGATGCCCCAGCGGGTGCTGAGGAAGAGCCGGCCGTAAGAGGAGGGCCCGAGGCCTTCGCGTCGGTCGACGAGCCGAGCCAGACTCCACCATCGCGGGCGCGGCAGTCCCCTTTCTCCTCTGCTACTCCACTAAGCGCGAAGCCTCTCCTGCAGGCCTTGGCCACAGCCAACAGCACGATGCTGGACGGCCTAAGCGCCCAGATGCAGGCCCTGCAGGCGGAGCGAGAGGAGATTGACACGGCGTGGGCGCGCGTCGAGGAGGCATGGCGCTCTGTGGAGGCCATGGTGGAGGCCGGCCGCAAGGCGCACGGCCTGCACACCACGCAGCTCGAGGCCCGTCGCGGGGCCTTGGCCGAGATAGCCCGCGAGGTGGAGAAGGAGATGGAGACGGCCCTCATCGCCACCGCCGTCATGGACAAGGTGTGGGCCGACCTCCGCCTCCAGCACGAGACCCACATGGCGGAGCTGGAGGAGAAGCTCGACGCCGCAGCCGCCCGGGAACGGAGGGTGGTGGAGATCTAGGTGTCGACTCGCCAGTGCGAGGAGGCCCTAGAGGCCCGCACCATGGCGCTGGAGGAGGGCACCGGCACGCTCGGGGAGCGGGCCTCACGTCTGCTGGTGGAGGAGGCCACCGTGCGCCGGCGGGCCGGAACCCTTGACCGCTGCGCCCAGGAGCTGGACGCGCTGGAGGAGCGCGCCCGCGCCCTGGATAAGCGGGAGGCGACACTGGCGGCGCACGAGGCCGTCGTCGCCCAGCAGGAGTCCACACTCCGCCTCCGCGAAGACGCGCTCGCTGAGCGGGGGCGCACCCTTGAGGAAGCCGAGGCCGCGGCGCAGCGACTGGCGGACAGCCTGCTTCTCCGCGAGGAGGCGCGGGAGGAGCAGGCGTGCCGGAATCTGGAGAGTGCCCGCGTCGAGAGGGCCGTGCTGGACCAGCGGGCCTCCGAACTCAAGCCGTAGGCAAGGGAGTTGGGCGCGCTGGCGCGCAGCGGCGGGGCGGGCGCAGGCCACGACGACCTAGTCACCCACCTCTCGTCCCTCCACTGTACCGCGTGCAAGTCCGCCTCTTCGCCTGGGCGGGGTATGTGCCTTGGAAGTTCGTGGTGAACTGCTGGCACAAGTCCTCCCAGGAGTGGACCGACGCGGGTGGCAGGTTCATCAGCCAACCCCACGCCTGGCCCTTCAGGGCCATGGGAAAGAAATTCGCCATGACCCTGTCGTCACCCCCCGCGGCCTCTATGCCAGTCGTGTAGATCTAGAGGAACTCCGCGGGGTTGACGCTTCCGTCGTACTTTTCGGTGATGGTAGGCCGGAACCTCGGGGGCCATCGGACATTCCGAAGGCTCGCCACGAAGGCTCGACAGCCGACACCACCGACCGGGGACACGGGGGGCCTGCCCCCGTGACCAGTGTAGGAGGGTGCTCCCGTGGAGGAAACACCTTTCGCTGCATGGGCGGTGCGACGAGCGTTGCGCCGGCGCTCAATGTCGAGCCGGGCGTCTGGCCCCCCATGCATATTCTCGTGAACCGGAGGCGTCGACGAGGGGATCGTGGACGAGCGGTGGGTGTTGGCCGTCACTCGTCGGGCCCTCCGCCTCGACGACGTGGAGCCGGCGGTGGCAGCGCCAGACGTCCCGGCAGCGGACGACCGCCCGCCGGTGCCTAAGCGCTGCTGCGCCGTCATGACCAAGTCGGCCACGTCGTCCAGCCAACGCTGGACTGGGGTCTCCGGATCGGGGATGACGGGTGGGTGACGCAAGAGCGCACCCGCAGCCTGGAGCGCGCCCTGGGACGTGCCGCTGTCACCATAAGTGAGGCGGCGACGCACCACGCCGCGCCACCTTCCCTCGCCGCCCGCGGGTGGCGAGGTCGCGGATCCCTCTGGTTCTTCGGGCGTCTTTCCCCGCCCAGGACTTCGACGGGAGGGGGACGATGGGGTGCGAGCCTGATGGCGGGGGTTCTGTTCCCCGTCGCCGTCGCTGGCACTCAAAGAAGGATCGTACGCCACTGCCTCTTTGGCCATAGGGCTTACTTGGCGAAGCTTGGCGCACACGAAAGAAAACGGGAGCTCAGAAAAACACACACGCGCCCCCTACCTGGCGCGCCAGATGACGGAGCGTTAACTCCTCAACGGGGGACTGTGAGGGCCCCCCTTTGCCGGTTCGGCCGGGGGCGCAGGGTGAAATTCTTCGCTCCAAATCTGTGGGATCTCAGCGAGAAACACGGGGACACAGGCGATTTAGACAGGTTCGGGCCGCTGAGAAGCATAATACCCTACTCCTGTGTTCTGGTGGATCTGAGAGTTGGAAAGCTCCGGAGTACAAGTCGGTCTCTCCCCCTCTCCCTAGGCCTGGGCCTCCTTCTATATCACAAGAGGCTACCACATGGGCCACAAGCTGCCTAAGACAGAAGGGTAAACATTCTTTTACATTTAAGAGCTTTTCTAGTGGCTTGCCTCGGAAGCCGCCTGCTCAGACGTTGCCATCCCTTCCGGAGGACGCCCGTGTCAAGCTTCATTAAATGGAGGAGGACTTCCGTGTCCCACTCGCGTTGGGAAACGAAAGTTATCTGACCGGAGTTAGCATACCAACTCCGGCTGAGAGACGAGAGGCAAAAAGCTCTCATCATTCTGATGGGACGGGGCGAGGCGCGCCATGGGCTACCTGGCGCGCATGCAATGCATAGGCGCCCTGGTGCCACCTAACCCGCGATCTGACCGGTCTGCGACCGGTCAATCACCGTGACCGGTCGCAGACCGGATAGGCACGTGCTGTGCCGCATTAAATACGGCACAGTGCGCTCGTCTGAGCCGCTATAAATGCGGTTAGGTGCGCCCTGCCGCGCTCACCTAACCCTGCGCACGTGGCACCGACGCCACAAGGGGGTCGGGGTGACCCAGGCCTCGGGGGGAAGCCTGGGAGCAGCCCGACCCTCGGGGAAAACGGAAGGGCAGCCGCCACGCCACCCCCGGGCCAGACCCCTCCGGGGGACGCGCCATGTGGAGGCATGGGGCCGCCCGTCCCTCTGGTCTCGATACCCCCGGGCCCATATCTCCGACAGTAGCCCCCGGCATTATGCCTCGGTGGCCCTACTCGGGGGAGCGCCCTTGCTTGGCGCCACTCCTCAAGTCCGGTGACAAGTGGGCCCGGGTCCCTGGAGCAAAAAGACCTCAATGGTCGCGACCCGCGCAGAGCAGGGAATCGCCACTCAACAATAATGGGCGGTCTTCTCATAACCGCCGCATTACTCGGGGCGACGCGCGGACCGGCACACGCCGGTTTGTTTCACCCGGGAACGTAATGATGGCGCTTTTCGTGGTAACCGTGCGCAGTTAATGCGGACACGATCTGCCCCGCCTCAACCACAACGGCCGCACGACCAACGCGTGCGCCGGAAGCGGGCGAGTGGGGTAAGTGGAGGCGTGGGCGCGAAAAATGAGGCGGCGAAGTAGTGGGCACGGGAAACAAGGAGCTGAGCTCGGCGGAGGGAAGGGTATAAAGGGCGCCGAGGAAGGGATTCATTTCCTTCCTCTCGCCACTTTTTCCATGTCCCAGTCGTCCGTGCCCTAGCTTTCTCGCTTTCCTTGCCTTCTACTCACCGCTCCCCTCCGTTCTCACACTCTTCCTCCGTCGGCGCCATGACGCGGAGCTTTGTGCCGCTTGACGGCAGCGTGCCGCCGCCCTCCCGCATCACTAGCGAGAGGCAAGCCGGGCTGCCACGCCAGTTTATGTCGGAATCTACCACCCGGGAGGTGGTCACGCTGGGCGAGGGGCGCCCGGCGCCGCGTTACCCGGAGCGGTCCGTCTTCTTCCTCTCTTTCGCCATAGCGGGTTTGATCCCATCATTCTCCACATTCTTTATGGTCGTGCTGGAGTTTTACGGCCTCTAGATGGCGCACCTCACCCCCAACGCGGTGATGACGCTGCCCATCTTCGCACACCTGTGCGAGATGTTCATCGGGGTGCGCCCATCTCTTCGGCTGTTTCGGTGGTTCTTCACCGTGCAGCCGGTATCGCCGCCGACGGTGGTCGGTGGCTGCTACTTCCAGCCGCGGGGGCAGGTGCTGAACCGCTACATTCCCTGCGTCTTACGTAAGAAGTGGGATGACTGGAAGAGCGACTGGTTCTACACCCCCCTCCCCGACGAAGCGCGCCTCTGACTTTCGAGCCAACCGCCGGCACAGGCGCTGAGCTGGCGGGCGACGGTGGACCTGGGGGACGCCTACGATGCCGTCCTGGACCGCCTGGCGGGGCTGTGAGCCCAGGGGCTCACGGGCGCCATGGTGTTTGGTGACTACCTTCGCCGCAGGATCGCGCCGCTCCGGTGACGCGCCCGGGGCGCCTAGGAGTACACCGGGGCCGAGGACCTCCTGAGGACCCACCAGGGGTACAAATAGGACTGGGACCCCGAGGACTTTAGGATGGTGGCCCAACGGGTGCTAAACCTTAGCTCCGTGGAGTCGTCCCTCATCTCTCGGGGGATCCTCCCCCTCTGCAGCGACCCGGAGCGCGCCAACATCTTGGCCATCATGCAGACGGTCGGGGCCTCGGGGGACCGAGCCCCCCGGGGCAGTGATGGCACGGGCGACAGCCGCGGAGGAGGGGATCAATCTACCCCCGGAGGAGGCCACGCGACGGGACCCCACGGCGGGGGTTCGGGGAGCAGCCGCTCTGCCGACGCCAAGGGGAAGAGGAAGCAAGGGGCGACCCCTCCTCCGTCTCCTCCCCGAGGGGGCGGGACGGAGCGCGCCTGGTAGCAGGCGTCCGGAGGACGCCACGCCGACGCCCCTGCCCAAGGGGGAGAGGAAGAAGAAGCGGCTCCGCGAGATGGGGGAGACCAAGCCGTGCAGGGGGAGCCTCATTACGCCCCCGAAGTGGTCGTTCAGCCGGCCACCCCGCAGGTTCGATCACTCACTCAAAAGCGGCCATATCATCATTCCCCGACCTCCTGGTCTCATTTTTGTTTACTACTCTCTATTCTACATTTTTTATGTGCCTCAGCGAAATCCCGTCCCGCCCCTCGCGCTACTCCAAGGCCAGCCGATCCACAGGCAGCGGGACCGAAGAAACGCGGAGACGGGAGGCCGATCTCCAGGAGGCCGCAGCCTGCCTGCAGGAGGCCGAGGGGGCCGCGTGGGAGGCGACCCGAGCATGTCAGGCCGAGGCGGCCGCTTAGGAGGTCGTGGCCGGGGCCCGGACGATCGAGGCGGCGACGCATTAGGCCGAGGCGGCACGCGCGCGCGAGGCTGAGGCCACCGAGGCGTCGGCGACCGAGGCTGCTGCCCAGGCCCCCGATTCGGCCGCGCCAGAAGGTGAGGCTGCCACAGAGGCCGCCCGCGACGACGCAGAGGGGGCGCACCCAGGACCCGATGCCCCAGCGGGTGCTGAGGAAGAGCCGGCCGTAAGAGGAGGGCCCGAGGCCTTCGCGTCGGTCGACGAGCCGAGCCAGACTCCACCATCGCGGGCGCGGCAGTCCCCTTTCTCCTCTGCTACTCCACTAAGCGCGAAGCCTCTCCTGCAGGCCTTGGCCACAGCCAACAGCACGATGCTGGACGGCCTAAGCGCCCAGATGCAGGCCCTGCAGGCGGAGCGAGAGGAGATTGACACGGCGTGGGCGCGCGTCGAGGAGGCATGGCGCTCTGTGGAGGCCATGGTGGAGGCCGGCCGCAAGGCGCACGGCCTGCACACCACGCAGCTCGAGGCCCGTCGCGGGGCCTTGGCCGAGATAGCCCGCGAGGTGGAGAAGGAGATGGAGACGGCCCTCATCGCCACCGCCGTCATGGACAAGGTGTGGGCCGACCTCCGCCTCCAGCACGAGACCCACATGGCGGAGCTGGAGGAGAAGCTCGACGCCGCAGCCGCCCGGGAACGGAGGGTGGTGGAGATCTAGGTGTCGACTCGCCAGTGCGAGGAGGCCCTAGAGGCCCGCACCATGGCGCTGGAGGAGGGCACCGGCACGCTCGGGGAGCGGGCCTCACGTCTGCTGGTGGAGGAGGCCACCGTGCGCCGGCGGGCCGGAACCCTTGACCGCTGCGCCCAGGAGCTGGACGCGCTGGAGGAGCGCGCCCGCGCCCTGGATAAGCGGGAGGCGACACTGGCGGCGCACGAGGCCGTCGTCGCCCAGCAGGAGTCCACACTCCGCCTCCGCGAAGACGCGCTCGCTGAGCGGGGGCGCACCCTTGAGGAAGCCGAGGCCGCGGCGCAGCGACTGGCGGACAGCCTGCTTCTCCGCGAGGAGGCGCGGGAGGAGCAGGCGTGCCGGAATCTGGAGAGTGCCCGCGTCGAGAGGGCCGTGCTGGACCAGCGGGCCTCCGAACTCAAGCCGTAGGCAAGGGAGTTGGGCGCGCTGGCGCGCAGCGGCGGGGCGGGCGCAGGCCACGACGACCTAGTCGCCTGCCTCACTGCCATCGAGGGCACCATCGCCGAGTTACGGGGCGCCCTGGACTTGTCCACCGGGGAGGCCGAGGCCCTTCGGCTGGCGAATGAGGTGGGGCCTGGCATGCTCCGGGATGCCGTCACCCGCCTCGACTACGCTGGGCGTCAGGCGGGCATCTGGCGCGGGTGGCACCCTAAGTATGCCGCCAACCAGGAGGGCCTCGCCCAGCGCCTCTCGGAGATGGCCGGGGACCTCGAGAGGCTCCTCGAGGAGATCGAGGAGACGGAGAAGTCCTCCTCGAGGGACCTCGCCCGGGGTGCGGTAGAGCTCGTGCTGGCGAGCTACTAGGCCCAAGACCCCGACTTCTCCCCGTGGGTGCCACTTGAAGAGTTTCCCCCCGGGACCGAGGCCAGCGCGCGCGCCCAAGTCTGGGAGGCTGCCGGGGAGATCGTCCATGGCTTTGAGGGGATGGCCCCTCGGCTCATCTTCGCCCTCGACTCCGACGAGGAGGAGGACGGCGACGACGGTGGCGACGATGACGGCAGTGACAGCGAAGCCGGCGGCCCAGGCGCGTCGGGGTGAGCCCCCGGGCCACCGCGTGCCTTTATCTTTTAATTTCTCCTTTGTTCTGAGGCCTCCGGGCCGACGCTTGTATATAAACTTTATTTACCTGCAATTTGGACGAATTTTCAACTCTATATTAGTTACACTTATCTTATAATGAGGCTGGCCTATTTTGCGATCCCTTCTAATTTTGACTTGAGCGAGGGTTCGGGCTCGGGCCCTGGCCTTAAGCAGCGCGGGTCGGAGCTAATGCCTTGGAGAGATCTGCGTGTCGAGACTGGCCAGGCCAGGAGCGCTATGACCGAGGGTTATGGGGACCCGATTGTGGGCCATTGCCGATTCCCCCCCGGAGTTCACCGCGTCCCGGGGCACGGCTCGGTTCTAGGCCCCGTTGGTGTTCTAGACGACCCGGGCCGTCGAGGGCAAGGACGAGCACGAACAGGCTGGCTCAAGTCAAAACACCCGGAGGGCACAACAAAAACAGACGCAGGCTTTAAGGAATTAGAAATGCTTATTACTGAAATACAGGAAGAAACATAAACAGGTATGTGCATATGCATGATGGGAGCCCCCGGCCAACCCTGCGTGCCTGAGGGGGCACGCGGGGTTGGCCCGAGCCCGAGGTACAACACCCGACCCCCTTATGGGTAGAAGCGGCGAAAATGCTCGATGTTCCACGGGTTAGGCAGCTCTGTGCCGTCTTCCGTGGCCAACCAAACCAAGCCCGGCCGGGGGACGCCGATCACTCTGCACGGTCCCTCCCACATTGGTGAGAGTTTGCTCAATCCAGCACGCGTTTGGAGGTCATCGACGCAGAGTGATCGGGCCCGGACGTGGCGCTGATGGTAGCGCCGCAGGCTTTGCTGGTAGCGCGCGGCTCGAAGGGCCACGCGCCGCCTTCGCTCTTCCAGGTAGTCGAGGTCGTCTTGGTGGAGCTGATCTTGATCAGCCTCGCAATACATGGTGGCCCGAGGGGACCTCAGGGTGAGCTCGGATGGGAGGACCGCTTCCACGCCGTAGACAAGGAAAAAAGGCGTTTCCCCTGTCGCTCAGCTCGGGGTGGTTCGGTTCGCCTAGAGCACCGTTGGTAACTCCTCGATCCACGAGTCGCCGTGCTTCTTGAGGACGTTGTAGGTCTTGGTCTTAAGGCCTTTGAGGATTTCCGCGTTGGCACGCTCCACTTGACCGTTGCTTCTGGGGTGGGCGGGTGAGGCAAAACAGAGCTTGATGCCCATGTCTTCGCAGTAGTCGCCGAGAAGCTCACAGGTGAACTGGGTGCCGTTGTCCGTAATGATACGGTTGGGCACCCCGAACCGGGCAGTGATGCCTCTGATGAATTTGAGCGCCGAGTGCTTGTCGATCTTCACGACCAGATAAGCCTCGGGCCACTTGGTGAACTTGTCGACTGCGACGTACAGATACTCGTACCCGCCCAGAGCCTTCCTGAACGAACCCAGGATGTCCAGCCCCCAGACTGCAAACGACCATGAAAGAGGTATGCTCTGCAGGGCCTGGGTCGGCTGATGCGTTTGCTTTGTGTGAAACTGGCACGCCCTGCATAGCCGGACCAAGTCAGCTGCGTCTTGTAGCGCTGTCGGCCAGTAGAAACCCTGGCGAAAGGCCTTGCCGACCAAGGTGTGCGAGGCGGAGTGGGCTCCGCACTCGCCCTCATGGACATCAGCAAGAAGCTCGACACCTTGCTCCCGAGGGATGCATTTCAGGAGGACTCCGTTGGCCCCGCGCCGATAGAAGGCCCCCNCCGTGTCAAGCTTCATTAAATGGAGGAGGACTTCCGTGTCCCACTCGCGTTGGGAAACGAAAGTTATCTGACCGGAGTTAGCATACCAACTCCGGCTGAGAGACGAGAGGCAAAAAGCTCTCATCATTCTGATGGGACGAGGCGAGGCGCGCCATGGGCTGCCTGGCACGCGTGCAACGCATAGGCGCCCTGGCGCCACCTAACCCGCGATCTGACCGGTCTGCGACCGGTCAATCACCGTGACCGGTCGCAGACCGGATAGGCACGTGCTGTGCCGCATTAAATACGGCACAGCGCGCTTGTCTGAGCCGCTATAAATGCGGTTAGGTGCGCCCTGCCGCGCTCACCTAACCCTGCGCACGTGGCACCGACGCCGCAAGGGGGTCGGGGTGACCCAGGCCTCGGGGGGAAGCCTGGGAGCAGCCCGACCCTCGGGGAAAACGGGAGGGCAGCCGCCACGCCACCCCCGGGCCAGACCCCTCCGGGGGACGCACCACGTGGAGGCATGGGGCCGCCCGTCCCTCTGGTCTCAATACCCCTGGGCCCATATCTCCGACACCATCAATAGCAAAAAGTGTTTGAATGCAGCTACGTATAGAATCCAATATCCTTCAAAGAGTTCTTAATGCTTTTGGCAATTATTTCTTATACAAGTTCCAAATTTTTATTAGAAAACTCTACTGCACATGAGGTACCACAGGGTAAAACCTCTGATAGATTCCTTTCCTGCCACGTTGGCAGTTTGTACCCGAAACAAGGAGTGACATATCACAATTCATACACTCTGCAGAGGTGTATCGTTGTACACCACGTCTTAAACCTTTTTACACAGCGCTACACTGCCACCACGTCAACACCTAAGCACACTTCATGGTGTATGTCGGCAAGGTTAAGGTCACAAGTTTTTTATCAGTCACATATGTCATACCTCTGCGGCGATCCCCGCAACAATGGCAAATCATCTGATCCCACAACAACGGTGATCCACACTCTACTCGGATCCCGCAACAACAATAACCCTCATCGCTAGCCCACGCTCACGAGATACACGGAAGTCCTTAAACCGTAGAGATAATCCAACAAGAAAGTATTTCTAGGCCAGGCCGTCCAATTCTAAGTCATATGGTCGACACGATCGCTACGACGCTCACATACCTTATAGTAGTTGTTAATTAACCTTAAGATGATAAACATATACAGCTGAACCACACAACAGACAAGTTCAGGCTACCAATTATTAAGATCACCAAGGAACTGATCCACCGATCCACCTGCACAATATTGACATTCAAAAATAAAATTCTGGTTTTCTATGCAATGGTGAGAGATATATAGATTTCAAATATTTAAAATAACTAGGCAATATGATCAAGACATGGACTTGCATGGATAGAAAACACCACGAATGCCTTCGGATTCAATTGAAATGAGTGACTCTTCAGGAACTTGAACGTCTAAAAACAATATAAAAGTCCGAATAAGGACATATTCCGAACGCATAATTTACCGCATGGAATGCATACGAATGATGTCTGATAAATATTAAATATGATTATTTCTAAGTGCTAAAAACAGGAATTTATATTGCTCTAATAAAATTTAATTTTCCCCTAGACCCCTAGAATTTTGAATCATGATATACAAATTGTTCTTGTATTTATTTCAAGAAAGTATACTTTGGTAAAGTATAAAATCAGATATGATGAAAAAAATTTCCCACTGAAATATTACATCTCATAACCCTGTACATAATAATTCTGGAAGAATTATTTTTGTCATTAAGTCTTGATGCCATAAGCTTGTTTTCTTTCTGTTCTAACTCTAAATTAAATTTCCTGGACTATCTCCATATAGGCAGCCCATTAGCTAGAGCCCAACAGAATAAAAACCCAAGCACACTCCTTTTTCCCTTCTCTCTTTTCTCGTTATCTCCTCTCCAGCGTGGTCGCTTCCCAGGCAGCGCCGCCAACGCCGTCATTCTCCCCTGCGCCGGCTGCAGCGCCCTCACTCCGGCAACCTCTCTGGCAGCTGCCGCTACTGCGAATCGATCCTTCCCACGAGCTCATTTCCTGATTCACCTCCATCCCCTACTACACTCTCTCCTCTCTCAGGTAAGCTGAGCCAGTGTAGTAAATGTCGGCCGAATCAACCAATTATATGGCCGTCAAGTCGGAAACGGCAGCAAGGACTTCACGACTCAGTCTATCGGAATGGTATTAGCATATGCAAAGCTAAATTGACTGTCTAGTACACTTAATTAGTTGTTTCTCATGTAATCATCCATTTATTATCCAATTTAACCGATTACATGTTGTAATTAAACCTCATTAGGTGTTGATTCAAATGGTTAGCAGCCTACAATATGACAATCAACCCTTTCAGCATATAAGTTACTAACAAAATTATAGCTCTATGAGTATAATCACAAGGGTAATACAAGTATATTCTATTATTTTGATAATAGAGTGTGTGAAATATCTCTAGAATCATAACAAATTATTAAGATATTAATATTAATGTCAACGTCAAAAATACGTATAGCTCCGACTAATCATCTGTATTCCAATTAATCATTTGATGGTACTTCATCCGTTCGAACTTTGTTTTTCCTGTTTTACAACATTGATCTGAGCATCGCTGACCCCCATGGCCATTGGCGCTCTGCTTCCCGGTGGTCGTCGTGGAGACGGCTAGCGCCTCTACTGGCAACTCCGAACGCCACAACCTCACCGGTAAAGTCCATATTCCTTTCTCTCTGTTTTTCCCTCTTCTACTTCTCCGTTTTTCTTCTCAGGATGCCTCACAACAAGGTATTGCTGGGATGTGTGCTACCGTAGCCTTATAATGCAAATATGATGGTCTCTAGATTCTTGATTTGTAAATAATCTGATTTCTAATGATGATTATATGTTACGGATGATATGCTTGCATGAATAAAACCTGAAAATACTAATGCTAGTGGTTAGGGAATATAATATATCCCTGATTTACTCGTCTAAACCTTGATTTGGTTTATCTCTATGTCAATTTTTCAGTGGCTGTGAAAAAAGTGTGGTAGAACTCCTCTTATGCTTCTACTGCTGCTTCTCTAGGTTGGTTAGTTCTACTGAAACGGCATCCCCTCCTGGAGCTGAAGCTCCTGCTCCACCTGTCCTTCTTGTATTTGTTTTCTTCTTCCTACTTCCTGGTTATGGTGGTTCCTCTAGCTAGCTGGTTTTGGTCTACACGAGGAAACTAAGGCTTGGTCTGGATGGAATTCACACTCAGATGGTTTTCATAGGGACATGGATGACTACTTTAGTTTTGTTGATGGTCTTCCGGATTGACATATCAGCATAGCTTGCTCGGTGTATAAATTGTAGTGTTTTCACTGATTTGCAACTAAACATAAATTTGATGAAATATGGGATATTTGTTAGTTTTTGCATTATAGTCCCTTAAAGTTCGAAAATATGGATATTACTTTGAGTTCAGGGACTGATTTCCAATTGCCCAAAAACTCAAAGTTTATCTATAAAATAAATAGTTTTGGAAATTTTTAAGAGATGGCTAATGCTACTAATTTTGTGCCTCTAAATCGTTTGGTTGCAAATATGTAGCATAAAGCAACTCTAAATTTTCTCTTTTACCTAAATCTTGGATTTGAATTCTCTTAAAGCAATTAGGTGTGGTCACAGATCACACCAACAATTTTATTTCATTTCCACTATTTCTATTTATAGATGAATGATGTATGAGATGTAGTTGATGTATGCACAACATTGTATGATGTATCTGTGAAGAAATAAAGAATTTACTCATGTGTCAAATTTGTGTCATCTACAATGAAATGTATGCAAATGAATCGATCCTATAACGCGAAAAATCCAAACCAATCGCATGACACGACTAGTCGTTCAGCTCAACACAATGAGCTTACTATAACTAGGTTGCCAACAGTGCGGCGAAGTAAAAATTAAAATCTAGGTTTGTTACACATATCACTCATCCTATACCATGTCCCATATTATTTCCTCCAAACCGAATTTGGGAACGAATATCTATTTGTTTCTCTAATTCATAAATACTAGTTGGGTGCCCGTGCGTTGTAACGGAAATAAAATTTTTTAGAATAGTTATTGAAATTAAAATCAAAAAATTAAAATTAGATGATATTGTTGATTTAGCTTTTGATCATGCCACATATCTTCCATCTAACTTTTGGTCTCGCCAACACGTCAAACTTGCCATTGCAAATAACCTGTTAGTACATGATATCATTCGTGAAGACGTTGTCCAGGTTGACACATGCGACACCCAATATTTCATATCAAATAATAACCAAATTAAAATAATTGTAAGTCAAATGACATGGAACAAAAGTACCAACTATAAGTAAAGGGTTTAAACATCATAATTATTTTAAGCTCCTGTATGGACCAAGAGGTAACAATGTACATTTTAGAAAATCCAATTTGCATGTCAGCATTATCTTATTATGCCTCACAAAGCATACAAAGTCACGATGGGTAGAACAAAATAGGTAGATCCAGACCTTGAGTTCCTTGAGCACCGCAGGCACTCCATTGAGATGGAAATAAAGTGACAAATAAGCTAAAAATTCTTCCCAGGAGTAGGAGGACACTTAGTACTGTTTAAGCTTTTTTTTTCTCAGGATTGACCTTTTCCAAAATTCACAATGGCTTAGAAACAAATTTATCCCCGTAACAAATGAAGCAAACCTCTAACTTACTCTTCAAATATTTTGTTGCATTGGAAAATGTCTTGACTACCTTCAAATCACAAGGATGATTGTCCATACAATGAAGCTTGGTGCAGCAGCTAGCTGTGGCACACAAGCATCCAAGAAGCCACTTAAGAAGCCAAAATTCTGACACTCAAGTTCACCTTTATGTGTTGTGGTATTGATAATTTCTTTGCAAATGACAATTCCAGATACCATTTCATCTATTTTCAATTTTCAATGAAATTGAACAACTTATGAAGTGTGTTCCAGAACAACATAACACAATATATGCCATGGGCATTGCTGCCCTACAATATAAAAGTATTAAGCAAAGAAAAACGTAATGGGAGCATGGATAGCATTGCATGCAGATAAATATCAGAACATGATAAACTTCGTTAAAAAAAAGAACATGGTAAACAAAAGATGCAAGCGTAACGCTAATTTTAATACAACACAGGGCAATTGGCTCCATAAATGCCACAATGTCGACCCTGCTGGCCAAACAAACAACTAATTAGCATTATATATTCCTGACTCTAACTCATCTATGTGTACTTGCTAGCCTGATTAGCACATAAACGAGAATGACAGCCGATCCACCAGATTTGAAAATAGAGAAGCAAGGTGTGCGGGGTGTGAACAAACGGGTGGACAAGCGTACATACCTTGTAGTCGACAATTTCGCAACATCCTCTTTTCTTGTTGCCTGGGCTCTTCTCCACCGTCAAGCTGGAACGGCATGCAGAGACATGAGTTATACTCGAGCAGTACTTTTAGAAGAACAAATTGAGATGCTATACCTAGTAGCTGAACTTCTCTAATAATAAAGAAGCACCAGTTTCCACTCATGAGCTCCTAGCCTCCTACATTTTGGCTAGCACACAACATGCAACATCAAGAATAATTTAAATTTGAGGTAGTTGTACATGCATACCTTATACATGCATGCAACAAAAATTGGATTGGTTCACAAATTGCTTCGGCGGCATTAAGTCGAACATATTATTAACATGACAACACCTCAACGGTGCACCAGGATCTAGTGGATCAGGATGGCAAGGAGGGCAGTGGGGGAGAGTGAACGGCACAGATGGGGAACAATGTGTGGCAGCCAAACAATAAACCAGTAAGGGCACCCCAACTCTGACAGAAGAACAAATTTGCTAGAATTTGACAATGGAACCAACCAACCACATGGCCGGCTACAAAAGAGGAAAAAAAGTAGTAATTTCTCAAGATCAATCAAACGAATAATATCCCTGTTCCCTTCTGTTTTTAGTTATTTTTCCTCAAAAAACATATATCCTATCTAATAATACCAGCTTTACTCTCAAATAATATCCCTGTTCCATTTAGTTCAAACAAAAATAAAAGAGTAAATCTTACACACTTTACTCTCAAATAACCTTGTGGTGAGGCGTTGTATCGAGCATCTGGTAGGCAGTTGTGCTTTGACTGCTTTACATCTCCTTGTTGTCTTGGACTCTTAGATCCCTTATAAATCAGGAAGCAAACACAATGTAGTTCTGAGTGAACAGTTTATGAAAGGCAAATTATCACACCGGGTGTCTATTGCAATGTCACAATTATCAGGAAATAAGGTACACTTGGATTTTAATAGGAGTCAAAATCCGGTTTAATCCTAACACCTAATCGGCAAAACTCATGTCTCATCTAAACATGCATTAAATTATATAAAAGTGTATATACAACATAATTTATTCAAATGCCATCTTATTTATCATGAATTAATATAATTTTTCCAGAATTTATTTTATTAGTTTTGACCCCCTAAAAATTCAAATTAATTTCAGCTAGAGCTACTTTCTTTATTTTCCTGAGAATAAACTATAAGGAATTTTTTAGTGCAACCAAGGAAAATGGAAACTAGGTATTATCTTCTACCTCCAAAAAAATCCACCCTAATTTATCATGCCCACAAACTAAACTATGGAATTACAAAGAAGAGAGAAAGAAATAATCCTGGAAATAGTTACAGTTTATGTATACCAAATTTCTACCTGGTCTCTCACCCCAACCTAGTGTGCCACGGATTGGGCCCACATGGTAGCCTCATCGGCTTGCCCTCACCCTGTCCACCTCTCCCCTCATCTATTCCACCCAGAGTACACGCCGGGCTCCTCCATTATCTTCCCCGACAGCGTCTCCCGGCCATTCACTTCCTTCCAGCATCGAGCACATCGAGAGAGAAAGCCCTCAGCCTCTCTATCGCGCTCATCTCCAACGCCAGTCGCGAGGGAGACAACGGCTGCCGTGACTGTCAAGCCATCGCCATCCCTGATTCCTCCTCGTTCCATGCTCACCTCTCCATGCCGAGCAAATCTCCTTTTGACACACTCCCGTTTCGTGCAGCCGACCGACGGGAACGCGACCACGCTCTCGGAAGCTCTGGAGCGCGCTCCAAGCGCCACCGTGGCGGAATCGTCGCCGACGCCGTTGATCTGGACCACTGCAGGCCGAGCAACTGCGCCACCATCACCACCATGAACTCCTCTGCAAAAGCCCTCAAGAAACCCGAAGGATCGTGCACCGACGAGGGAGATCGCCGTCGTCTTCTCCAACTCCGGCCGCCGAACACCATCATCGATTCCATCCTCTCCGGTGAGCTTCGGTCCAATTTGTTGAACGTACGGCCTCCATAAGACCCCTCTGATCATTTTCACATGCTGACATAGCCGCAAGTCGTCCAGGTCGATCCATCGTCGTCGTCCTGGAGCTTCTACCGCCGCCGGGCCATTTCTCGCGTCGCCGCCATCATCCAAGCATCGCTGGGCCTCGCGCACAGCTCGGTGAGCACCCTTGAACCTCTAAGACATACCTGCATGCACACATTTAGCCAATATATGGTTGTAAGTGCACATGCACCACCACCCGAAAAAATCCTCCGCTCGGACTCGCCGCCGGCGCTACTCCGATGTCCACTAACCGAGAAAAGTAGAGGAATGGAATCGCGAGAGTGTTCTCTTCATTTTACCTTTTGACCTCTTCCCCTTTTGAGCCACCGTTCGCCGCCGGCGAGCTCGCCAAGCCACGGCTGCGCCTCCCAGTTTATCGAGCAGCCGAAGACTAAAGACAGGGACCTTGTTTTGAGAATTTAAACAACTAAAGGGTCCTATCTATAAACAACCCTCACACATAGAACAGTCACAGGACTGCGTGTTGATTTCCATAAAATATAGGGTGTTTCATGAAAAATAGCCAGATTGAAGTCTCTTATATAAAGAAAAAGGATAATTAAAAAAAAGTTTCTATTGAGCTGAAAAATATGTTAACTTGTAGAATCTATAGTAAACCCCTTTCTAGCTCCTTTTTAGATGAACTCAATTCCTGTAGATTCATAAAGTGGTGATCTTTAATGTTGTAAAATAAAAATATACACATACAATGTAATAAATATCTCTAAAATTTAATGTATGAAATAATAGGCATAATACATGTTTCAACTTTAGAAAATTCACAGAATAATCATTTTAACTTCAAATGGAATGAATTAAATTTCTGTAGAATTAGTAAGATGTGAATTTCAATTTGACAAAATAAAACTTGACATCTTCTGCAACAGAAAAAATTCTAAAATTTGATTTATAGAAATAATCACTATATGTATAATCTAACCTCCAAAATTCATAAGAAATTTATCTTAACTCAAAATGGAGTAGGCCCAGTTCTGATAATTGGTCAAACATATGATCTTAGCCAGTGAAAGTAAAATAAAGTATTACTAATATAGAAAATGTTTCTAATCCTTAGGTGGTGAGACAAATATTAAATCACAAGCCATAAAATAGGCAATTTATGTAAGGTGCACTTTAACCACAAATAAGCCATTATGAAACTTGGTTAGACCAGCAAGGCTATAACATCATTCATGTTAACCAAAGTTTAAAACACTTGGCTCATATAATATTTCTTAAGTTGGTATAACCAAATACTAATATAAAACACATTACACTTTATAAAATAAGTAGAAAATTCATTCCAACTCCAAATGAAGTAATTCAAAATTTGTTAGGTTGATAATATCATGGACTTAATTTCTATGAATTAAAATGTAGCACATACAGTACTAGAATCATCTCTAAAATTCGGTATAGCTATTAATGTTTACAGTGTATCACCTATCTTGTAAAATTCATAATAAAATCATGCCAACTCTAAATATTGTGAAACCAATTTTGTTAAACTCCTGGGGACCAAGCCTTCACTGCAGTAGCCCAACACTTCACAAATCTTGGACCTAAAATGTACCTGAGTACTAATAGAGCTTAATTAGCCTATGTCTAGAATAGAACTTACAAAATTCATAACTCTCAAAATAGAAGTGATAAAATAGAAATTTCTTCACATAAATTCATTTTAAGACATTACCAACCCACTATGAAGAATTCATGCATTTTAGAGCATTTTGGATTTTTCGCATTATTTGGATGCTTATTCGATTTGTACGTTATGATTATATAGATTGTGAATTCGTTGACGGTGAAGGAGTGGAATTAGTTGTCATATTCATATTAGGGACTTCTACAAGTGAGGCAAGTGCCATTTTTCTTTGAACACATTGAATCCTATGTTTTATGGGCAAATGTTCTGTATATAACTTTGTATGCGCTATTTGGTAGAAAATTGTATTTTGTTGAGAAGATGGTAGTTATAACCCACTTGTTACATGAACCACCTCGACAAATTTCACTCATTGCTGATTGTAACCATAGGAATGATTGGAATACATTGGTTGTACTCCAATGGGTTTAATTATGCTTTTTATGTGCCATATGCTTAGTCATGCTTAGCAATTTGCTAAATAATATTGTGATCACTTTATAAATGAAATTTTGGGTCTTATTTTACTTCTGAACAGAAATGATAACTATGATTATTTGTGAACAAAAATGGAGTTAAACACATTTTTAGACTTGGGCGGCAAGTGGTGCACATATGGTGTTAGTTGTGCACCGATAGGGGGAGTGTTCGCCCGGATTGATTAAGGACTGAACTTTGTGTTGTTCACTATTGTTTATCGTACATCCACATGTGCTATTTATGGGGTGGCCTTAGCTAATTAAGTTACTTAAAGTCTAGCCTTGCATATTGGTAAGCCGAAGTAGAATTAATTAGTCTGAGCGATGATTTATACGAACTACCTATTTACCCCGCTTATTATTGGGGGTAATTTAGGCGTCTAAATCTGTCCAATTCAATGGTATAGTGTCTCGTGGGAGAACGGATGTATTCGCTGCCACGGCGTTAGGTTTAAGGCGTGGGCCCGCCACCTAACGGTTCTGGGTCATTCCCAGGATGGATTCACACTTGTCGTCGTTGATGCAAAGCTATGTGTTAAGTAATGTAAAGGCTATGTTGTGACCTCTATACCACATTCAAAGTGTAGAATGTGGTGGTACCGACGGGTACCAAACAAACTAGAGCGATTCACATCATGTGGGTAAAGTTGTACAAACTCTGCAGAGTCTAAAACTAATCGATTAGTCATGCTCACGGTCATGAGCGACATAGTGAATTGTCATGGGTATAGACTTGTGTTTTATAAATGTGTTTATGAAAATGGGCTCTGGGAATGGTGAAAAGTGTTGAGTTGTGATGATTATGATGATGACTTTGCTCGGTATGGGCTGATATTGAGATGCAATGCTTGCTGCCCTTTATGGCGTAAGAATGATTTATTGATGATGGTTATGTTACTATTATGATATCACACCATGCTACTTATCCTATACACTTGCAAAGTTTTATCTAAATACGTTGCAAATGTTTGAGAACTAAAATTAGCTTTGTGCTGAAAATTAAGTCCACATATAGCCTCTCTTTGAAGTAGTGTCTTTATGTATATAGATTTGATTGTGTGCTTGCCAGTACATTAATTTGATTAATGTACTGACTCTTGCCCTGTAAATATATTGTTATTTAGATTTTGATGCATGTAGCTGAGTGCTCGGGATCGTTTGATTGTTCAGGATGATTCTATTAGGGGGCTACCCCTAGTCGGCTTGCTTGTGGATTGGGTAGACAAGCTTCCGCGAATCTAATTATATCTGATTGGTCGGTCTATGTAAGTTTAAAATAGTTGTAATCTGAATTTTAATTTAAGTTAAGGCCTTAATTTCTTTATATCATTGCTTAGATGAAAGTGCAAAGCTAACAACTTCCTGGGACTAGCTAAGCATGAGTATGAATGTTGAGCAATTGAGATATTGTAGAGCTCTAGCGATTTGAGTCAAGTCTCCTGAGATGTATAACACATTTGGACGCCGCCTTCGTGTGGTTCGACAGGCATGTCTTAGGCTGAAGTTGACTGACACGCTAACTCCCAACAATATCTCCTTTGTTCATTATTCGGCATAGCAAAGTTTATATTGAATGGTGTTATGTTGTGATCATGAACACATTGAGAATCGAGTGGCTATTTATGCGTGTATGAATCTCACTCATCCAAAATTATATGATGATCACAAATAACACTGGACGATATAAATTTGGCATGCTCGACATGTGAGCTCACAAAATGAAGATTAACAAATATTTTATGTTTATTTTTTTTTATAAAGAGAGGAAGGATCCTCTCCCATTTCATTAAAAAAACAAAACGATTACAAGTTCAGAAACCTTTTATCATGAAACATAGTTGGATTCTTTGCGCTCAAGTTTATTCGCGGCATTAATAGCCGCTTTGTCATCCCCAACTACTTCATCATCGATGACACGTAGTTCACGAGCAATCTATTCAGGGACTACTACGAGTATGTTGGAATCAAGCTTTGCATTGTCTCTCCTGCGCACCCTCAAAGATCTTTGCATTGTCATGTATTTAGGTTGTGTTAGTTGGTTAGTGTTGAAAATTAATCCTTTCAGCACGTGAAACGAAACGACTCATTAGCATATGATTAATTAAGTATTTGTTATTTTTTTTAAAATTAAATTAATATAATTTTTTAAAACAACTTTTGAATAGAAACTTTTTAAAAAAACATACCATTTAGTAATTTGAAAAACGTGCACGCGAAAAAAAAAATTGAGTTGGGAAAGTAGGGTGAAGAACACAGTCTTAATGTTTTGTTTTGAATAAGCAGCCCGTAGCAACGTGAAGGGGTCCAGCTAGTTGTATATACAACTATGGAGAGAAACGGGGGAGAGAAAGGAGGGGATGGAGAGAATGACACAGGGACCCCGCTAGTTGTTTTTATTTCTCTTTCTTAAGAGACTTAGGCTTTGTTTTTCTTGGCTGTTCCCAACCCCTCTCTCTCATTTTTCACGCGCACGCTTTTCAAACTACTAAACGGTGTATATTTTGCAAAAAGTTTCAATACAAAAGTTGCTTAAAAAAATCAAATTAATTCATTTTTGAAAAAAAATTTAGCTAATACTTAATTAATCACGCACTAATGGATTGTTCTGTTTTTCGTACGCACTGTACGCGTTTGGGACACAGCCAGACTAACCCCCTTACATGTGGGTCTGATCTATTTTTAATTTTATTTATTTATTTGTCGACTGGAACGTTACGTAAGTGCCAATGTCACGTCAAAGGTCAGGTCAAAATGCCGCAGACGAAAGCACTGCCAAAACCGTTCAAGAAGGTAAATTAATTCAATTTTAATAGTTAAGGGAGCATCTATATCCTTTCTTTTTTTTTTCGTTGAACGACGCGAATCAGACAAGGCCTATAGTTGGGGAACACACAATGAACTTTGCTTCCCTGAGAATGCTTTAAGATACGTTTCAGCCCATTAAGCCGGTTCTCTTCACCAGTAATCATCTGGATGGGCCGTATCAAAGAAAGGAGACGTGAAAGTCCAAACGGCAAAATCATCAGGGCTCAATGTTTCTCAAAAGGGAAAAGAAATATCAACGCTTGGCATTTGTAGTCCGGTAAAATTTTTTCTGTGAAAAAAATATCAAAAAGAGTCATCCAGTCCAGGAAAAAAAGTATTAGATGGAACAAGTAGTCATCAAGTTCTACTTGTCATCAGAAAATGGTGAAGAAGATCTGGAAGGAAACCCGGACTGAAGAAGCAGGTGGCAAAGAGATGGCATTTTGTGGTTTATGCCTTATGGATACTTTTGTTTTCATTTAAGAACAGGTACAAAAATATGCATTGCTTATTTATAAATTCCTATAGGGAAAAGGGCAATGCCTACTCCATTTTCTTTAATTGATGGCGACATATTTATGGACACAATGCTTAATTTAGTCTGGCTTAAGTACAGCATAGTGCCACCTAACCAAATTGCCTTGAATTGTTATTATGTCTTAACTAAACAAGCTAAGTTCTCCAGCTCAGAAGCACATCCAAATATTTGACCAAGAGCACTAGCCAGCTCATAATTCGCGGAAATTGTCGCGCGTTCAAGTTTCTCCAAGGCATTTTAAATACACTTAATGATATACAAAAATATCTTTCGCCATCAGACCAAAGCTCGCGCGAACAAATTGATTCACGCAATTAATGAAATCCTCATCCAGCAAGGCAGCGACTAAGATTAGATCCATCCACTTCATTTTATCACCAATTTGCGATTGGATCAGGTCATAACTGAGAAGTACTTTTCTCATACACATATGCATTGCAAATGCAAACTGGTAGTTTTGCAGATATCAAACAGTGGCAAGTCGAGCTAGGCCCCATCACATGCAAGGCGAAGCCAAAGTTTACCCGTAATGACAACATGATCTTATCTTAATATGTACGGAGTAGGAGTAAACTCTAATTAGGAAGGACTAGATCAGATCTCGAGCATCCTGTACTTGTAGTTCCAAAATTCCAAACTGCATGTGCTAAAATTACATCAAGTCATCCGTGCATCCGTCTCCTATTGTGGATAAATATCTCGTGATCAATCGATCCATCTCTTCTTGTAGTAACATGTTGATGCTTGCATGTGACTGGGTTTCAAACGGCAAGAACACGGAGGCAGTAAGAAAAGAACAAAAAGTTTTGCAAATTGTGGAGCCAGCTGCTGTATGAAAAACAAATCATGTGGATAGGGTGAACCTTCAGCTTAATATAATCACGCGGATAATGGTTGTGTAATTAGAGGTTCTCCTAATCCTGGAGGTTAGCGTGGAGTTTAAAGGCTGTGTTTGTTTGGGTGAGTTGAAGACCCATTCTCTTCGTACGAAAAACAAAACGACTCGTTAGCACATGATTAATTAAGTATTTACTAATTTTTTAAAAAACGAATTAATATGATTTTTTAAAATAATTTTTGTATAAAAATCTTTTTAAAAAACACATCGTTTAATAGTTTAAAATACATACACATCAAATACGAGGGAATAGAGTTAAAAACACGGCCGACCAAACCTAATTGGTTCTCCGGCGCATGTATCACGTCGTATTGACTTAGTGAGAGTGGACTCTTCGAGAACCCGAGGGGCAGGACGGTAATTTCGTCCGTAGCTGTCACACAATTATTGGCTGGGGAGGCTCTCGTGCAGCACAGGCGCGCCGAGCAATCGAGCAGTTCTGAGTGGCTGACGTGTCACCATCGTACGAACCACGTATGGAGAGAAAAAATATGGGCCGGATGATCGTTTTTGTCGAGGGTGATGATACTGTTGGGAATTAAATTTGCTTAGCGGCTACTTCAGGATTTGTTAACTCCGGAGTGGAATCTCGATTCGTGGAAGAAATGAAGAATGCTGCCACTGACAAGGGTTTGCATTTCAATAAGAACAAAACGAGAAATGGGTTAATCGTGTCCTCTTTCGACCGTCCAAGAATGACGTTAATACCATCTCGATGTTGCCACTTCAGGTAAAATAACAAGACCATGAGAGTGGGTGACAAAAATTTCTAGATGAACCAGAGGAAACTGCATGCATATTCTACTCCTGAATTTTTCATCAGGATAACCATCAAACTCCTGTAGTTAAATATCGAGAAAATAATTCTGACGAAGTCGCTAGAAGCATCACCCTGCACTTCTCAATCACGGCAGAGACAAAAGAAGAATCGTGGAGCACATGCTAATCCTAACGCTAGCAGTAGAAGCGACGGCCGTAATCAGCAATCAGTCTAGCTCGCCGCCCCGGAGCAACACAGCCAATCCCAGATCACTTCCGGCTGCCGAGACAAAACCCATCGGCCAGCCAATCCCGATGGATTTGTGGTGGGACGTCACGTCGCCCAGCCTCCTAATCCACACGGGCCACGAGGCCTGCCTCCCCGCACACGTGGCTCGCTGACAGCTCCTCGGCCGGCGTGGCTGAGCTGGCAAGCTGCCCGCCCCGGTTGCTGTCGCCTCCCCTCACAATCCGAGCTTGATTACCAAGTGACGCTCGTGTGATTAACGGCTTAATTACCAAGTGACGCTCGTGTGATCGTGTTGTTTAACGGAGCACTACGTGAGACTGGCGACAAAATTTTGTTACAAACATCCATATCTTGATTGTTAAAATTCAGTAATGTTTGCTTCAGCAACAGAACATACACGTCCATGTTGCAAGAAAAACAAACACAAATGACACCACAAATCGTCGACTTTGATCACCGGTGCTAGCTTACTTTCGAGCTTAGCAACCTGCCTGAATAATCAATCATTCAGTAGTGCTACTCACAGTTATCCCCAGTGTTTTTATTACGTAGCTCCATGAGCTGTGACACAGAACAGGTCAAGTTTTAAAAACTTTTTCCATATTTTCCTCTGAGAGCCTGTATTCAATTCTATCATATCCCTTATCCATGTCGTTCATTAATCCCCAAAACTGTGCACAAGTACCCTGCTAATTTTCCAAAATCACAAACCACACCCTACTAATCCCTAGAAACTTCACCGATACAAGCATGTGTGACCATAATATGGCAAATCCGGAGGGGTGCACACAGCCTCACGCGATCACATTCGTGACTCACTCGAAAGAGAAAGCGAGAGAAGAAGAAAAAAAATCCCATGTGTTGCCAACTCGCCACCGGCCACACCCGGTGGCTCTCGTGCATGCGCTGCGCTGGGTGTATATATACCGGCCTCTCTCCCGTCTCGTCTCCGCACAACAGAGGCAGACACACACACCACTCCATTTCTGAGCTCTTCTAGCTAGTTGAGTGAGAGAGCAGCAGAAGGGAGGAGGAGTCGAAGATGCCGATCCGCAACATCGCCGTGGGGAGCCACCAGGAGGTGTACCACCCGGGTGCCCTCAAGGCGGCGTTGGCCGAGTTCATCTCCACCCTCATCTTCGTCTTCGCCGGCCAGGGCTCCGGAATGGCCTTCAGTAAGTCACCGATCTTTAACCACCTTGTTTTATCACTCGATACTACAAAGTCCGGGACTTAATTTTGGATTAGTGTAGCAACACATGAAGCCTCACAATGATAACACAAGACGTGGAGAGAAAAAAATTCCTGTAGATACAAAACTATTTTTCTCTCCGTCCTTGCAGGAGTGAGAGAAACTAGAGGCCGTGCTATGATAATTTAGTTGGAAGAAATTTTCTTTTAAGAAGTCAAAAGTTCATAAAAAAAGTGGTATGGCTTTTAGGTTGAATGATTGGGCCCAAATGACTGGTTTGCCCTTACTAAGATTACGTGGACGAATTCTGGGGATGATCAGTAGCTTCAGTGGCTCTGTTTCAGTCAGTGATGTGGCAGTCACACACCATGTTCTTTTTTTTTTCGATTACACGGCCGTCACATACCATGTTCTTGTGCCAAGAACTAAGAATCTTTTCTAAAAAAAATCCATAGCTTAGCATTTGTTCAAACATATTTTTTACAACGAAACACCGATGGTTGAAATGGTTCTATTAGATTAGCAATATTCAGTAACTTAAGTTAAATAAAAGAGTAATAATCAGTAACATGAACAAAAGAAGAACACAAACGAGAAATCATAAGCAAAAACCACTGATGAGAAAATTCCACAAAATTAATTACTATGGCGGACCTCTGAATTACTACTTGTTTCACCAACAATTAATTCCTCTTACGTGTACCTGACTGTCATGCGCGTACGCAGGCAAGCTGACCGGCGGCGGAGCGACGACCCCCGCCGGCCTGATCGCCGCGGCGGTGGCCCACGCCTTCGCCCTGTTCGTGGCGGTGTCCGTCGGCGCCAACATCTCCGGCGGCCACGTGAACCCGGCCGTGACATTCGGCGCCTTCGTCGGCGGCAACATCACCCTGTTCCGCGGCCTCCTCTACTGGATCGCCCAGCTCCTCGGCTCCACCGTGGCGTGCTTCCTCCTCCGCTTCTCCACCGGTGGGCTCGCCACCGGTACCTTCGGCCTGACCGGCATCTCCGTGTGGGAGGCCCTGGTGCTGGAGATCGTCATGACCTTCGGTCTCGTCTACACCGTGTACGCCACCGCCGTTGACCCCAAGAAGGGCAGCCTCGGCACCATCGCCCCCATCGCCATCGGCTTCATCGTCGGCGCGAACATCCTCGTCGGCGGCGCGTTCGACGGCGCCTCCATGAACCCGGCCGTCTCCTTCGGCCCGGCCCTCGTCAGCTGGTCCTGGGAGTCCCAGTGGGTGTACTGGGTTGGCCCACTCATCGGCGGTGGCCTCGCCGGCGTCATCTACGAGGTCCTCTTTATCTCCCACACCCACGAGCAGCTCCCCACCACCGACTACTAAGCGGATCGCCGCCGCCGCCGCTTGTTCATGATCGCCTCGTCTCCGACTCCGATCCAACCGTTTAGTTTCTCGCATCATGCATCAAACCCGTTTCATTTGCTTGGATCAGTTGTACGTTGAACGTACTGTAAGTGTGGACCTTGGGAACCCGTTGCTTTGCTTCTGTAAAACTGTGCATGCATTTGCCTGAGTTCCTTCTTTTTTTTTTCTAGTCAAATTCGATCGCAATTCCCAACCAGTACCGCAGTACGAACGACTCGTTTGCTTGTTTGAAAAGTTAGAAATCTTTTCGAATCCAATCCGGTGCGGTCATTTGGGTGCTCATTTCAAACCGGCCCGAGGGACGTGCAGGCCCGTAGCTTGCAGAGTTGCATCATCCCAATAATGCGGCCGCGCGTGACGACGAATGGTATGGTACGCGCGCCACGTCGGAGTGGGGAGCAGTGGAGATAAGGCCGCGCTGTGGCTGTCGGCCTGGACCGCGGTTCGCGCGATCGATCGCGACGGAGTCGAGACGCGCGCGCGCGCGAGCGAGCGCACCATGTGCAGGCGCGATCCAACGGCGGCTCCCGCGGATGCGCGCGCGATCCAACGGCGAGATGCCGTCGACGGCGCGTGTAAATGGCGTCGTGGTCCACGATTCTCGCGTGGGTTGGGTGGTTGGGTTGGCATACTATTTCTGATCCGATCTCATCGATGCAAGGAAGGGGCCACTCTTCTCCACGGCACGGCCAAGTTGGCACACATACTTGCCATGTCGATGCGTAATTTCGCAACTACTCGTACGGTGTCATTCTACTTGTGGTCAGTCCTAGTTACAGTTGGTAATTGAAGAACCAACTACTCTACTGGTAGAACATGTTGAGAGCAAACCACTCCAAGTCCAAGAGAAACTATTCATAGCGAACGTAGCTATCACCCATCATGTTGAGTTTTTAGTTTTTGTCCGCCGTGGAATGTACCTACTACTACCAACAAAGGTGCAGGCGCTGATGAAAGTCCGGGGAACTATGCGTATCGCTGGCAATGCGTCCAGAGGCCTCGTGCCCTCTCTCCTGCCAGCCTGACGCCCTGACGTCCGGCCCACCACTAACCATGAGACAGACGACGCCTACACATCACCGTCTCCTTCTCTTGTCTTCCTCTATCTTCTCCTCTCATTTTTTTTATTAGCATCTTCGTTTCTGTTGATGATGCAACCAAGCTAGTAGTATGGTGTGATGTTGACTGTCCAGTTACAGTATTAACGTGATTGCCGCATGAATCCGTTTTACTGCAAGTGTTATTTTCACAATTCACATGACTCTGCTGTAATTCAGTCAATGTTCTGAACTAGCAGTGCTATTAGGAATATATAGCCATATATGTATAGGATTTTTTTATCCTTATTTTTTTTATATTTCTCTATCTGAGGATCTTGTGTATTGAAAAAGTTATATTAATACATGGTCGCTCCTCTCATTGAGTGTGTGGTGTTCCTTCCATGTCTCTACATGGTATACTTCGTGTCAAGCTGATGGAAACGGTGTACTCCCAGCAGCCCTCCGGTTTCATCGACCCGACCATACCTAATGCTGTTTGTTTACTGCAACGATCACTCTATGGCTTGAAGTAGGCTCCTCGTGCTTGGTACCAGCAGTTAGCCACCTACATCCGTCAGCTGGGGTTTCTCATCTCGGCCTCTGATACGTCTTTCTTTGTCTACAAAGATCGAGACCGTATCGTCTACCTCCTGCTCTACATCAACGACATCATACTCACGACTTCCTTTACGGATCTCCTCCAGCTCATCAGCACTCGGCTGCACTCTGAGTTTGCTATGACGAACCTCGGCATCTCCGTCAGCCGCTTGTACGATGGCCCCTTCCTGTCCCAGCGACAGTACGTCGTCGATCTTCTTCAACAAGCTGGCATGTCCGAGTGTCATCCCACCGTCACCCCCGATCGACGTTCGAGCCAAGCTCTCCACCTCCGATGGAGCTCCCATCAAGGATTCGATCGAGCACAGGAGTCTCGCGGGCACTCTCTAGTACCTCACCCTCACTAGGCCTGAACTAGCCTACGCCGTTTAGCAAGTGTGCCTCTTCATGCATGATCCCCGAGAGCCTCACCTCGCCTTGGTCAAACACATATTGCGTTACGTCAAAGGCTTCCTCTCTGCAAGACTCCACATCGGTACCGGTCCTATCAAGTCCCTGACCGCTTACTCCGATGCAGACTGGGTTGGCTGTCCTGACTCCCGGCACTCTACCTCAGGCTACTGTGTCTTCCTCGGCGACAATCTGATCTCTTGGTCTTTCAAGCGTAGGACGATTGTCGCCCGCTCTAATGTGGAGGCTGAGTACCGCGCTATTGCTTACGCCATCGCCGAGTCCTGCTGGTCACGACAGCTTCTCCAGAAGCTCCATGCTCCTACCTCCTCTGCGATTGTTGTTTATTGCGACAACGTCAGCGCCATCTACATGACTGCCAACCCGATACATCACTGCTATACGAAGCACAGTGAGACCGACATTCACTTCGTTCGAGAGAAGGTGTCCCTTGGATAGGTCCGTGTGCTTCATGTACTGTCGTCCCATCAGTTCGTCGATATCATGACTAAAGGTCTGTATGTGTAGCTGTTCACTGATTTCAGGTCCAGTCTTTGCATTCATGAACCTCTGTTGTGACTGCGGGCAAATATTAAGAATATATAGTCATATATGTATAGGATTTTTTTGTATCCTTATTTTTTTTATACTTCTCTAATTGAGAATCTTGTATATTTAAAAGGCTATATTAATACTTGGTCATCCTTCTTGGATGTGGTGTTCCTCCAACCTCTTTACAAATGCAAAGTTGCAAACTGCTACTCCGTTCGAATCTTCAGAAGAATGATCCTCTGAGACCATTCATCTCTGGATATTTTTAAGCCATTAAAGTGTACATGGACCACATCAATCATATGGTCTGTAGCTTAGCATTATCTTGTTTTTAAGCCATCGTCCTCGCCTAGCTTGTCTCTTGAGTCTTGATTAGGACCCCACTAATGTGTTTGGTGTAAGCTAATATAGCTAAGAATCAACAACATAAATTATCCTTACCCCGAGACAAAGAAATGATTAGTCTACACAAAGTTGGCGCAACGAAACCAAGAGCATGTGTTGATGGCAAGAATTGCTTGGACGATCCGCCGCTTTGGCCTCCGGAACCTACTGGATCGCCTCTCTTTCAGCTTTTCGTTGACGATACGTGCAAGTAGCAGTGTCGAGCGCCGTTGTCGAGCGCCGTTGTCTCAACGTTAATTCGTGGCTGATGCTTCGCGATAGATAGGTGACACGGACCTCACGTGTTGTTCGCACTAGCTCATAGTTGCGTGTGTTAGAACAGTAGAATTCAGACATGTTTAATCCAAGCAGTAATTCCAAATAGGAATTTTATTGGTTGCCTTGTCTTCTCCGTGGAGAGCAGGACGTCGCTAGCTAATGAACTACTCACGACTAGTGAAGGTACTCGCGGCCATTAATTCCATCATGAAAGACTGAAAGTTACTATCGATAATACAATAAATGGGTTTGTCTTGTTTCTGAATATCTCGAAACGGAGCCGTACGCCCCATCCCTCTCGACCAGATTGCACGGTGATCTTGTCGGCTCGCCTGATGCTCACTCGCATCAAATTCCTGTGAAAACAGAGTAGAGTAGTAGCAGGCCAGACAAACTTTCTACTGCTTGTTATGGCACACTGTTCATCGGATACCGTCTTCGTCACATGACATGTACCCCCAAACTCGGGTATGCACCGCTGGATGGATGGGTGGAGCCCGTGCGCGCGGCCGTGCCAATGCACCTGACGAAATTATGAGCGAACCAGCGTGGCCGCCGTGGCCTAGTAGCCCATGGCGCTCGCGTTTGGCTCAATCCATTCGCGGAGAAGATGAGATGTGATCAGTGTGCGAGGCTGCGCGCCGAGAAAGCAAGAATGTCGCCATAATGTTGCTGCCTACTTCAGAGACCCGGTGGTTGGTGTCCTGCACTTGCTCTGATTCTCCCGGTGAAATCTGAACCTGACGTAGGAGTAGAACGTAACGGAGGGTGTGGTGGTGATTTATACTGTCATCCACCATATCAGTGTTCGTTTTGCCGGTACACACACGTGATGCCCTTTCTCCTGTGCTTGACCGCTTGGATCTTTCCTGTCCCTTCGGTTTTGGTTGCTGCCTAGCTGCCTGCGTCGTCATCTTGCATTCTTGCTTGCTTGATTGACTAGCCCAAAAAAAGCAGAATTGTGGTGCCACTACAAGGTCACCGTGTTAGCACTTAGCAGCGACAGTGGACAACTTTTTGCTTGTCATTTGCCAACTCTGAACTCTCTCCTTACTGTTTGCCTATGCAAGTATGCATGGTTGCCTATGTTTGGACCAAACTGTAACCACACATGCCTCCTTGTGACACTGGTAAATACTAAGAGCACAGTTTTGTTCCCCTGTGATATGATTGTTCTGCCTTTTTCTTCCGCTGAGAGCAGCTTAGTTGCACAAATGAAAGGTACGTACAACTGTGCCTTTTTTTGATGGTATCCCTATGAGAAGATCTGATCCGCTCACGGATATACTCCATTTGGGATCATCTTTTTCATGGCTGCATGCATCACACATTCACATGCATTCATCTGGGAGCCCATGCTCATCGTGACTGCTCCTCAGTGTTCACAAGAACCAGTCACCGCGCGCACAGTAGAGTGAGAGCAAAAGAGTTTAAGGCTAAGTTCGTTTGCTGATTTCCCAGCGCACACAGTTGATTTTTTTTCACGCGCACGCTTTTCAAACTACTAAACGGTGTATTTTTTTACAAAAAGTTTCTATACAAAAGTTGCTTAAAAAATCAAATTAATTCATTTTCGAAAAAAAATTAGCTAATACTTAATTAATCACGCGCTAATGAACCGTTCCGTTTTTCATGCGCACTGAAACACCAACAAACGAACACAGCCTAAACATAAGCAAATTATCAGGTACATGCACAAATGCAAACCCCTAGTGAGCATCGGGTACAGCTTTCTTGAAAATGATACAGAAACATAATCTGGCAAATATTCCGTGTCAATGACACAGGCATTGCAGGTCCAAGCTTTAGACCACTACTGTGAGATCTGGAATAATTCAACTGATTCAGTTTGACACAGTGTTACAGAGCTTCGTTGATAATAATTGGTACCTGCATGATAAGTTAAATCATCCAGAATTATGCACCAGATATACACTTCCACCATGCAAGACAAGTTGTCAGGATCCCATTACATGTACACTTCTAGAAAACAAGACTAGACATGATCCTGGCACATCCAGCACACCAAGCTGCTACCTTAAGGAAGTTAGAAGGGAGAACTTTTTCTTTTGTACAAATCAATTCCCAGCGTTTGCACCAAAAACTTCGTGTGGTTATTTCCTTCTTAACTCGCATCAACTACACCACCAAGCATTTAGGTACAAATCATTTACATCAGTACACAAGAACATGCTAGGTCTAAGCATCATGAGCTCGCATACAGCAACCGGAACTACTGACAGCATCCTCCATTTTTTGCATTGTTCTCATGCTTCTGTTTCAGAGAGTTCCTCTTGACAACTGAAGAACCTTCCTCCAAGAGACTTGGTACCTCAAGAATCTGCAGTAGGACACACCACAAGATATTTACAACTTTAACTAAATCAGGCCAATACAATATTGTATTACAAGTAAA
Source organism: Oryza officinalis (assembly GCA_008326285.1). NCBI lineage: Eukaryota > Viridiplantae > Streptophyta > Magnoliopsida > Poales > Poaceae > Oryza > Oryza officinalis. The sequence goes on along the minus strand of BDMV01000003.1, from coordinate 3,893,204 downwards.
CGATACACAATTTAATCAAGATAACATTGTCACATTAAAAGGTACTAAGACTACCTTTAATCTTGTTTAAAACTGCTTAGAATATATAAATGACTTTTTAGTGAAAACCAGAATCTTCAGTAGGAGCTGAAAATAGTCTCACATCGAGACACCTCTTCCTCATATGTTTGGTGAAAAATGCAACAAGACAAATGCCAAAATATTCATGAACAATTCGAACTTTGGCTTACTTTAACAAATCTGTTAGAAGAAAAAGAATGCTAGTTGTATGCTTCGAGGATATATAGTTCATGCACTCATGTGCCAGAGCTACATTAAAAAAGTGGCACATAAACATCGCACATGCACCACCATGTGCAAAACATCACATTAAAAAGAAATAAATTACAGAACATGTCAATAAACTGGTTCAAGCATGCTCCTTGTTGGAGCCACAGGTAACATGCTTCCAATAAGGCAGGAACATATTCCATATGCTCAGGTGATAAGTATGATTCAATAAACAGAACAACAGAAGAAATCATACTCAATGATTAATTCTTTAATAAATAAACCTTCTGGGAAATGAAGGGAAAAAATGAATATGTCCATACAACCTAATAATGGAACATTTAAACACAAAAGACTCCCTAGGCATAAGCCATCAAAAGAGTGGCAACAGGATAAGGAAGACAACCATAGGTTCTAAAGGAGAAATAAAAGCTAAGAAAACTGCAGGAGACCAGGAACTAAAGCAAGAAGCATTGTCACCAAACATGGCATAACAAGGATAATTAAGCAGACACACTACCCAAATTTTGGTTGGCAGTTACATCCATCCAAGCAGAAAAACACGCAAAGACTGCCTCAGGCCATTCTACAAACAAGACACGACACACTTGCTGCACAACACTTGCATATGGTATGGAGATGGTACTGTGATGAAAACAAAAGAGACTTCCTAAGACACGAATAAGTGCAGCACTAATCTAAAGCTCAAAGAAAAGGCAACCTAACAGCATAGCTCTCTAAAAATATGTGCCAGATGATCTGATGATTTCAGGTGGGCTGACAGCCCCCGCTTGAAGGCTTTATCAACTTGTTCTATGACAGGATGAGAAAGAAAATATAATCACTTAAAAAAACATTAATCCTCCAGAAACTGTTTCCCACTGCTAGGCTGTACCAAAGACACAGCACAAATGGATAGCCAATGACTTCAATACACAGTGATCGCTGCACTGAACAACAGAACAAATGGCACAAACAACATCATATGCAGGACTCACAGCATTGAGAAGAATATAATCATGTGACCAAAGAAACCTATGAAGCTATATCACCGCAGCAAGAGTCTTATATTAAGAAGAAAAATTGCATGACAGGTTGCACTAAGCAAAATAATGTTGTGTGCCAGAAGACTGCAAGTCCGAATGCAAGGCCTGAACTCTGAAGCGCACTGTCATAACAAAAATATGCTACAAACTAAAGATATGTTGAGCTTTAACTTCAATAATGCTACTGCATGGAGTTAGTTTCATAAGTTTACATGTCGACCTGTATGTATCCATTAGTTCAAATAATCAAAGCAGAGGTTGCTTAGTATATTATTTATGTACCTTTAACGCAAGCTCTTCAAAGCATTTCTCCACATTTTCTCTTGTTTTGGCACTGCTCTCAAGAAAAAGACATCCAGATTCCTGAGCAAAGGCAAGACCTTCTTCCCTTGTCACCATCCTTTCCTCATTCTGCAAAGTAGAATCATCAATATCAGAACCATGCACTGCCATTTCATCTTGGGTGCTAACTCCTATAAGAAAAATGGCCCCAACCATTAACGTCTTTCTTTGTTTGGTAACAATCTAATGTCATGTGTATTGACAAATTATTTTCTTCCTGCATGCTATCTATAATAGCCGTACTCTACCATTGTCAACCTCAGTTATGCAATTACACCAAATGCTATCTATGATAAGGTGCTGAAGTGATACTATAAGTTGTACAAAGTGTTACAGAAAGTGATCTAGCATGTTATCGATGAACGAATAAGTACTTATATTTTCGAAATGGGGAAGCATCAACAGCAGCTGAAATGGAAAAAGGTTCCCACCAAATAATTATTTGATTTAAAAGGCAAAGAATGATTACCTTGTCCACCTTGTTTCCGACAAGCATTTTAATGCACTCTTTATTTGTCGAATGCAAATCTATTTCCTTGGCCCATACATCAGCCAAATTTGTGAAACTCTCTCTCTTTGTGACATCATACACTAACAGAAGAAGACAGCAGAAAGTTAAACTTCCATGAATTGCCAGAATAAAAGAGCAAGTATACATATTATTCTTCCTACAAATTAGGTTGCAACAACAGTTATTCAATTTCCCAGATGCAACATAAAAAAACAGAGTTGTTTGAGACTTGTTCGTACATGGTCATGGTAAATTTTCACCTCAGTGGAAAAGAAAACCCATGATATCAGCACACAATACCATGTAAAACAATGAAGCACCATGGTGGTGGAAAAGAAGCAACTGTCTGATGGCAAATAAAACTAATTTGTAGCATTGCAGGATAATCTAGTCACTAGATTGTTCAGGAATCACTATTGAACTATATTCAAAAGATCCTGTATCAGAAGAATAATGATGACAAACTGACAGTGCAACACCACGTTGGAGCATGCACACAATATCAGAGGTAAAAGTGACCTAAAATGTGATGCATGAATGCAATACGAGCAATTTTTAGAGTTGATATGCCTTAACAGTGAGTTTGGTATAAAAATGTATTGTAGGCATGGTAAATGCTTAGAGATTCTAATTGATGGTCCTGAACATAAGTTGGGAATAAAATTACCTAGAATGATGCCATGGGCACCTCTGTAGTAAGAACTTGTGATTCCCCTAAACCTTTCCTGGCCAGCTGCAAGCAATAAAAAGAAGTCAATGAACACTTAAAATCTTTTGAACACCATTAAATAAAATAAGCTGCAGAAGAACAGGATTGAGCCAACAAATATCATGCAGCAAGAACAGTTGAACTTTACAGGAGGAAAACCAAAGCTTTTTCTTTGTACTAATACTTATTTCTACGTATGCAAGTGGAAACAGCTTTTTTCACAGGCCCCTTTCTGGGCACAATGAAGCTGCCTTTGGGGTAAAAGGCAAATGCAGCAGCTTTCCAACATACAAAAATATTGTCAAATCAACAGGAGAACACCATTTTCACAGACAAACATGTAAAAAAGAACTTACCAGTGTCCCATATTGTTAGCTTCAGTTTCTTCCCATTGACAGTGAGAAATTTGATTTTAAAATCAACCCCTGATAAATCAATGTGGAAACAAAGTAAATTCATAGAAGTAAATAGCATGAAGTTATAGGTAGCGCAACAAACAGGGCACACTTGAACATGAGGTGGATTCCTGTCACTGAAGTGCTAAACCTTTACCCTATTCCAGAATGAGCACATATAGAAGGTTTTGCCCCATTAAGAATTGAGATCTCGATAATTTTCAAGCATGACTCTTGAACAAATTCACTGCTGACAATTCATGCTTAGTAGTTAGTATGACTACAAGTCATAAAAATCTTGAGGAGAGTTCAGGATCAAGCTTTTTCCGCACTGTTAGTTTTGTAGTAGTGTTAATTCCGACGTAGTGCTATCCATTCAGTTGCCATCAACTGAATGATCACTTGTTTTTACTGAATTTTCTAATTTCACACAAAGGAGCAGACATGCATGATGTGTGCTACTGCTTAGTTGACGGTTTCACACCTAGACGACGTAACAAATCCACACTTGTCCCTTGGAATTAGGCTTGTCGCAAGCAAGGTCACTCTCAAATAGATCATCAATACATAGACACATCGCAAAACAATCAGTAAGCAGTAGTACTTGTGTATTACGGGCTACATGGTGCGTGAAACAACAGTACCACAACGATTTCCACCAGTGGTTATTCCAGTGTTTGGTGATCCCTCTACACCGAACCGAGAATTGTACCACAACCGTCGCATCTTTCAACGAAGGTACGCACGTATTTTACGTCTCTATGAACAGCAAGCCAATACAGACATACAGTACTACCTAATAGGGACAAAAATTAATTGCCGGCGTCGGCGTGTTCCCCGATCGGGACAAGGCAATGAAGCGGACATATTGAGCACAGGAGGAGGCAGGAATAACGAGATCCAGCGAGGACGGGGGGAAGGCATCCGTACGCACCTATGGTGGGCGCGATTTCGTCGTCGATGTGGGAGGCGGAGACGAAGCTGACGAGCAGGCTGCTCTTGCCGACGGCCGAGTCCCCGATGAGCAGGATCTTGAAGGAGCAGTCGTAGCTGCTCGCCGGCGACGAGGCCATGGCAGGGGAAGGAAGGCGAAGAGCGAGCTCAGGCGTGGATCGAATCGCGGCGGGCAAAGCAAAGCATCCGGAAGCGAATGCCGGCGGGTTTGGTGTGCGTGGTGTGGAGGAGAGAGAAAGGAGGGAGGAGTGGGAATAAAGCAGGCAGCGAGGCTTCGATGCGATGCGAGGAGGAAAGGCGAGCGGAGCCGAAGTCAGAAAGCGAAACGGAACGACGATGGATGATGCGTCGGGTGGACTGCTTTCAGTTACGGGTTGACGACTCGACGCGACCGACGCGACGGCCACGGGGGCTGCGTGTGGGTCCGAGGCCGGATGCGCCGCGCGGACGCTTGGCCAGGTGTCTCCGCGCCGCACCGCGCTGTCTCGCTTCCCGCGCGGCACGCGTCGTCGTGGCGTTGGGGCGCACGCGACCGCGAGGGGAGTGGTGTGGATTGTGGAATCGTCGGCCAGCCGCGGTTGTCCGTGCTCGGCGCGAGGTGGAGGTGGGGTGCGTGCGTGCGCGGTGCGCCGTTCGGCCGCGGCGGTTAGCGAGCAGCGAGACGCCGAGACGGAAGCGCAGCATGCGCTGCGTGGTGGGGCACTGGGGTGTTCGGAGAAATCGAGCGTTGCGGGCCGCGCACGTGTAACGTTTTTCTCCGGGGAAAGTGGCACGCCGTCCAGGTGCGGGGGATCGGCGCGCGTAGGAGGGGAGACATGTGCCGTGCGGCGCTCTCCCGCTCGCTCAGCCACTTCTCGCGGGGCCGCGTCGTGTTGTGTTGGACGTGGTGGTGACCGGGCGCAGGCCGAGCCGCGAGTGTCACGTTCACGCAGGCGAGTGAGGACGGAGGTGTATGCTCGTTCCTCGATAACTCGAGCGCTTGGATGTAACGTTTTTAGCCGTTTGCTATCACGTCGGGATGCTCGCGCAGGAATAGATTTGGGCACGATCGATTGGTCCTAGTCTGGCTCGAAGAGTGCCTGGCTTACTGGCTAGAATTAGATCTTTCAATTGCATGTCAACCTCATTAGCAAAACAAGATCGAGCCACTCCCTTCTGCCTTCGTGTTGTATGCTTTCCTAAAATTCAAGGGTACTTAGGATACATCCTAAGTAAATACAATCAAGTTTATGACGATTATTCAAAGGTGCACAAACGAATAAATTAAATATTTAATAATAATAATAATTTGATTTTTAAAAAGTTAGCAAAAAAACTTAGGTAATAAACACGCCACGATTGCTTTCGATTGCTTATTTGCAACAAACAACGTCGACGTCTTCTTTAGGGTCACAGGGTGGTAAACTCGTGATGATGGTGATCAGTGTCACAGGAAGGATGTTTTGTAAAGTAAACAAGGCACACGAGGCCCGATGATTCATACTATATATATATATATATATATATATATATATATATATATATATATATATATATATATATATATATATATATATATATATATATATATATATATATATATACACACACACACACACACACACACATATACATACAGTCTCATAAGCACCGCCATGTCACGACCACGTTTCGATAGTTCATTTTTCTTTGCGAGGAATACTTCGGCCGGCGTTGGACCGTATAGCGATGGCTAACCTCACCGGCGAAAACAGATACTAAGGCCCAGCAAAGACGAAAATCCGCCTAAGTATAACGCTGGGCCTAGATTGCCACCAGGCCTACTACATAAAAGGAAGAAAAAAAATACATCGAAAGTCACTCATCTTGTTATCAGATTACAAAATCGTCTTTCAACCATAAAACTAGATATATGTCATCTCTTAATTTATAAAACCAGGTCACTTTGGGTCTTTAGGCGGTTTTGACCCCAGTTTTGTCCAACGTGGCAGCTGAGTCAGCGTAAAACCCACGTGGACCCCACACGTCAACGAATACTTCCCCTCCCCTCTCCACCTCTCTTCCTCTCTCCTCCCCTCCTCCCCTTCTTGGCGACCGGCAGCAAGGGAGAGGAGCTAGGCGGCGGCCAGTGGAGAGGAGCTAGGTGCGGAAGGTCGGTGCGGCGTGAAGGATTGAGGGCATCGATGACGTCCTACAGTGCGAGGACTCCCTCGCAACATGGACCGCGTCGAGTCGGAGCAGCAGCCGCATGAGCGCCTCGCCGACAACAATCCTCCCTCTCACGTTCCGCCTCGCCCTCCACCTTCCTTGCCACCTCCTCTGCCTCCGCCTCCACCGCATGCACCTCCCACACCATCCTCCTCACCTGGAACCCCCTCGTCGCCACCCACCTCCTCGACGACGCCCACCACCACGTCCTCACGCCCTCGCCGTCACCGTCGGCTCGAGAACTATGACACTACTGTCGAGGCCGCACACACCTACGACCATGTCGCGTTCCAGCTCCGCGGATCCAAGGCCATCCTCAACTTCCCCAACAAGATCGCCGCCGACGCTGCCGTCAAGTGGGCCCCTCCTTGGCCTTATCCTCGCCGCCGTTGGAAGAGGCAAGAAGCTGAGGTCGGAGGAGCGGTTCTACTTGAGAAAGGTGAAGAAGGAGAGGCTCATTGTGCCGCCAGAGGAGGAGTTGTTGTCGGCGGCAGCAGCGGGCAGAGACATCTGGGATTGCGTTGCAGCCAAGACGCCCGCTGCGCCACCAACACCGGCACCGTCGCCCCTCAGCCTCACCGTTGATGATGGCTCCTCGACCGCACGGAGGAGGCCGTCCACCACAGCGGCGCCCGGCTCGTCACCACCACCGTGTCACCCCTTCTCCTGCGTCGCCTATCGTCGACCGCCAAACCTCCTCCTCTCCCGCCTCACCCCGTTGGCCTCCTCCGCACCCATCAGCCGGCCCGCCCAGATGAGGAGAGAAGTGAGAGAGAGGAGGAAGGGAGAGAGAGGGGGTGATGACGTGGTCACCTGACATGTGGGGCCCATGTCGGTCCCACGCTGACTCAGCTGTCATGTCAGACAAAACCGTCTAAGGATCCAAAGTGACCCGGTTTTGTAAATCAAGGGATGACATATATTTGGTTTTGTGGTTGAAGAACGATTTTATAATTCGATGACAAGATGAAGCACTTTCGATGTACTTTTTCCAAAAGGAAGAAATCATGGATGGTCCAAATTTCAGAACAAACGTTTGTTGGCGTTTTGATGGGCTTTGCAACTAATCACAGTGGTTACCAACTAGCACAGTCTATCCTCTCACTTCGCAGGTTGCATCATTATTGGGCATTTCAGACAGCAGAGAGCGCGGCAAAGCTCTCATCTCATTGTTCTTCAGACTCTGGAGCACGCGGCAGCAGGGGCGGCTCTTGTCTGCCGGGTGTTGTAAGAGCTGCATCCGGGGCACTTGTGTCCCAATATGTGGAATTGCACGTTCGATGTCGTCCCACAGTCGTTGCATAGGATCCATATCTGACAGAGCCAAAATAACCACAAAAACTTCTGTTCAGCGTATAGTTACCTGGTTGGACTGAAGAACAAAAGTAACTGAATTTACATACCATCTTCTTCTGATAGATCACTGGCATCGGCGATGCTGCAACCTGAGTGAAGAGTTATTTGGATGGTGTTCTATGTATGTATATGTATATGTACATGGTCAGTGTCAATGGATAAGCTGTGCAATGGGAGAAGGAAACTGCACCTCTTGATCAAGCTTTTGCCATGCATGGGACATGTCACAAGCAGACCTCAGGCAGACCGGGCAAGAGAATCTGGCGAAATGTCACAGATTGAGACCATATTCAGTAATCAGTTGGGAGAGGACATGGTCGAAGTCTTATCTGTGATTACTTACTGTTGATGGGATCTCATCTCGTATAGGCATTCCAGATGGATCGTGTGTCCGCAGTGCAGTGCACTGATGTCTTTTGTTGAGTCAAATAGATACTAGCACAGAAGCAAATAAGGGAATTTATTTTAGTAGAATACAGAAAATTTCAGAGTCTATGGTTTCTCTGACAACAAATATTTACCTCGAAGCATACAGGGCAGTTGTGGTGCATTGCTCTTTCCACACAATGATGAGAATCCTTCAGCACATAGCTGTAGCAGCATCCTGATAACCACAATATTTGTCAATGCAAATCTTTACTAACAACGAGAAATCTGAATTTGATGAAATCACTCGACCCTAAACATACCGCATTTGTCACAGTGAAAGAAGTTCTCTGCACCACCAGTTCTGTAAAATGTGATGATGTCATATTTCAGTACTCCGTCACAGGAATGCAAATTAAGCACAACTTACCTACATATGCCGCATCCATCGCAGTGAAATTGGTTCTTTGATACCTGGAACAAGAGCAAGAGCCACACAAGTCGGAGAAAAGAACAGAAATACCGCCGAAAAAAATATTCAAAATACTATTTAGTTTCATTAACAGCACAAGGTTAAAATGTTCTTTACGTGCTTACATCGTCATCATAAAAGTTGCATTTTTCACAGAAATATTTACCCAAGCATGCCCCACAATTGGAGCAATCCTGTTGTACCTACAAATCAAAAGGCGGACGAATTTTATGTGATGGGCACAGCCAAATCTGATGACACCTAATAAACACTATTTCTACTAGTTATAGGCAACTTACATCCTGTTCTTTGTTGCAGAGAGAGCAGATAACCTGTGATGGAGAAGGTAGAACAGTCTCAATAAGATCACCATATGGTATGGCGGTATCTCAAAAAAAAGGTCACTATATTGGTGGAGGAGGCTCATTATGATTAAACAACCAAAAGTGCCGAAAGGGGAGATAGCGACTTGTATCCATATCCACAAAAGAACAGACTTTGCCCGTTTCAACCATACAAGCAGATTCTGAAAATTGACAACGGCTTTTGGTTACTCCAGCTGTCTTCTCTACTTAATCTGTGCAGTTGTTTGTGGCCTGGTGACTTGTTTCACGCTGAGTTTAAAACTAGAATCTATGGGCATGTAGTGAAATATTTTTTAGATAATGATCTAGTATGAGCATTTTCAGATAATGATCTAGATCGAACATGCAACCAATTCAATCTTTAGGATATGAAATTGCACAGTTAGTTATAGTCCATTTAGTCTTTGAATAACTTCTGAAACACCTGTTATAGTCAGCCATCAACAATAGGAGTGTGTAGTTGATGGTACAATCTATTCTTTTGCAACTATGCTGTGCTGCAAATCATCCTGAGTTCTTGACTAATGGTGAAGGATGCCTACAATAGTTTCTCCCACTTGATTTTTTTACTTTTTTGTGTCGTATCAATCTTAGATTCATTACTTAACATGGAGGACGTAGCTATAGTGCTGCACGGACACATTAAGTAGCCAAAAAAAAATCAACAGAATCTGGCTAAGTACATACATAGTAGTAGTGGATAAGCGTATACTAGAAAAGTCAGAGAAATTCAGGATGGAACTGAAGCAGCAGTAATCAATCATTTCCAAGAATATTGTGCAGCACAAACTACTAGTATCATGTCCAACACGACAGTTATTAGCATCAAGTGCAGCAAAATATCCGATAAAGTAGCAGTGATAGTGATACGCTGGAAACAGCAACCAAAATAACAGGACAGAGACACCGACCAGCTTGATTTCATGGCGGGGGATCTCGTGCCGGTCGCTGATGCTGACCTCCAACGAGTCCTGTAACAAAGTAAGCACAGCAAGAAAGTTTTTCCTCCTAGCCAGAGACAATTCAAAACATGTAAAATCTAATAATGGTCAGAAAAAAAAACAGTGCGTCAGTGTGAAGTTCTAACCTTCACTTCGTTGTGGCAGTGTCTGCAATCGAAGATCTCGCCGCAGCAGGGCGCCTTTATCTTGCATTTCCTCCTGTAATGCACGCATCTTGCATATGGGATGAGGAAAGAGGGAGGAGAAACAAATGAGTGATCAGTAACGACTTGCTAGTATAAAAGATCCGCTGCATCTACAGGAACGAAGACATGATGAATGGCGCTTAGCCGCTTACCCGTACTGCTCGACTGCCAAGTCCATCTCCATTTCTCGCAGCTTTCCTCTAACTGAATTCTCAAGTATTGTAGCTCTTAGCACCTGAAGAGAGACCGAAAATGAAGAAGCAAATCAACTCAACACTTCTTGCTCTGCATCTCTTCTCAGGTTTTTCACCTCCTCTGCATCAGCTCGGCCATCTCGCCGCCGGCCACCACAGACCAGACCGACGACGAGACACCAAACAAAACGGAAGGTAGAACAAGAAATCAAGACGCAAGCAGCGTGCGTCCAGAAACAAGCCGACCGCTGCCTCTCACCGTACTTAACGCCAAACCCGAGAGAGAGAGAGAGAGAAATAAACGGAGCCGCGCGGACGAGCCACACGGCACCGTCCCACGTAGTACCTGCGTGCGACGACCACCGGCCAACCCGATGATTTCGCGGCCACGGCAGGGAGACCGCCGCAGCAGCAGCAGCACGCGGCCGGCACCGACTAGTCCCCCGCGCCCGGCGCTTGCCAAGTGCCTCCTCTCTCCTCGCGGCGGGAGCCCGAGCGAGCGAGCACGAGCACGCCCGCTGCACGCACGGCTCGGCGCACGGCTGCACCCACGGTTATATATTTGGCTCGGCGCGGCGCGGTTTAAAGAAGAGAAAAACGAGGGGAGAGGGGTCGCATAGCATTCGGTGGCGCTTGGTCTTTATGTGACGCAGTAAATAAAGTAGTCGGGCGGGCCGCGCGTCACCCACCCGCGTGCGCTGCCCATCCTCCAAACCTTTGACATGTTCGGGCCGTCATCTCATCTGCCGACTGGGGCCGTCCTGTGGTCAATGCTTGATATTGAGCTCGCCTCCTTCAGCGCGAAAAACTGAACGAAGTTTAAGATTAAATCGTCGTACATAAAAAAAAAGAAAGCCATTGATATATAATTAATTAAGTTGTAATTATCACAAACCTAAACAAATAAATATATTTGATATTTTAAAACAATGTTTATATTAATAGTTTTCACATAGGACATACAGTTTTTTAATAGTTTGAAAAACGTGCTAACGAAAATCGAGATAAAATATGAATCTTAATAAAAAACCGTTTAGTGTCGTGTTGTACTCCCTCCATCCTAAAATACTTATCATTTAGATGGTTTAACATAAATTAAGGTTTAAGAAAAAAATACTATATTATCCCTCATTAAATTAAATGATACTATCTTTATCCCAAAATAATTATATTTGTAGGATTCAAAATTTATCCCAAAATATTTATTACTTTTAAAGTACTACTTGTTCCATCCACATCTTTCATTCAAATTTTTCACTATTATACTCTCCAACTACCATCCCGCTCCTAACTATACATCATTTAACGAGGGTATTAGTTTTTTTTCTTAATTTTAATCTATGCTAAACTATCTAAAATAAAAATGCTAAACTATCTAAAATAAAAAGTATTCTAGGACCGTAGGATGGATGAAGTATATGGTTAGCAGTAAAGTGATAGTTGGGGATATAATAGAGAGAAATTTGAATGGCGTATGATAGATGTGAACCTAAAATTGAAAAGTATTTTAGGAACGTAGGACGGATGAAGTATATGATTATAAGTAGAGTGATAGTTGGGGATATAATAGAAAGAAATTTGAATAGCATGTAATGGATGTGATGATTAGTACTTGAGAGTGACAAATATTTTGAAATAAATTTTGAATTTATACAAAGATAACTATTTTAAGGTGTAGATAGCAGTAATTTTTATCAGTCTAATCATGGTTGAAACTATTGCGGTCTGAGGTCGTTGGCAGTTACGGAGTACATGGGGTGACTCGGAAATCTGCTCGTCGATGCCTTTCAAATGCGGAAAAGGAAAGCTGGTCATTAATCGCTGGATCGTTACTGTATGTCAAGTTCCTGTGCCTGCTTGAATGCATTGTTTGCTGACGATCCGATCATCCTTATGCATTGTTCAGACCTGAATGATCTCGTACACCGCGGTACACGATGTCGGCCATCCTCTGTTCCCGTCGAGCTTTCTGACATTAGACCGTACACGAGATACATTCTCGGGTTTTCTTGGCCAAAACAGAACCTGGTATTTCTACTGCATGGTTTCCTGTCGAGAGAAGCTACTGTTGCTTCTCTGAACCGGAAGTGTGCGTCTTTCGTAAAAGCAACTCTAACCTTGTTTCCAAAAGAACCACTAGTAAAAGCAGCTTCAACTTAACATGTCCCAAAGCCATTTGACCTGCAAATTAAACTAACCAATCAAGAATTAGTAGAATCTACCGTCTGGCAGAATCTCCAGCCTGAGAATTAAGGCATGCTATCCGACATTTGTCTATCTGACCAACTATAATGATCGTGCCATTTGTTAATGCAGTTCTATGCAGATTGGGCAGCCTTGAAAGCAATCCTCTGCCTGCCTCGAATTTCATCCTCTTCGCGTTTGATCGTCTACCTGACGCACATCAGTACTATGACCGACCGGATCAAATAAAATGAGAATAAGAACTGAAGAGGCGTATATTCAGGTTCGAGTTGGTGCCGATGCTTGGTAAACAAGTGCTGCGAGTTGCAGGGTGGCTTGCAGGTAACCATCAGCTAGCTAGCTCGATGGTGCGGTTCATGGGATGTGGAGCAATTTTCTGGTGTTATTTGTGATGCATTGGAAGTGCGTCATGTGCCATGGTTTTCTTTAATCTTGTAAGGCCGACCTGCAAGTCGCAACTAAAAAGACCATGGAATGGATGTGTCGTTTTCCATTGAACTATATAGTAGTACTGTTACTCTCACCACTACACAGTCTACACTATGTATTTTTTTTTAATCCTTGTTGTGTTGGCTCACTGTTTCTGTATCATGATACTATCTTACGAAGCAATGTCTCATTTTTAATCTTTGCTTTAATCTTGACGAAGCAATATATATGTCCGTTGATGAATTCCCTTCTTTGATCTCTTAACAATAGTTTTTGGAGTGATGCAACATTCTGAGGAGAATTATAGGATCAGCACCCAACAATAGAATTTACAATAATGCTTCTGAGAAAGACGAATGTGTTCTACAAGATGCCCTTTCCAACGCACGGTGGCATGGACGCCTATATTTAGTTCTCCCACGCGTTCTTAAAATAGCAAGACATTTATTCTTTTTTATCACCATTAAAAATATTCAGGTACCAAAAAGAATGACTTGGTTAAATTTCATGATCATAAAATTGCCATTTTTTAGCATTTTTATTTCTATAATTTTTTAGTTATTTGATACCATGTTCCTTCTTGGTTATGAGGCGTTTTTTAATATGTTATATGAATTTCTGTAAAATTCCTACGGAAAAAAGTATAAAATTTTATTCGTATTCTTGTCATGAAATGTGAGAAGTTTCGACAAATGTTTTTTTATTTTTAAGGTTTGTGTTTATTGTCTTCAAATAATAAGCAACTAAATAAATTTTTTTAGAACAACTAAAATAAATTGTTGTGTTTAATTGATTCTTGTGAAAAATGTTGCTAATAATTGCGCTAGCTGTCACCGAGAAAAACATACGATCTTGAACGTCCATTTTCCATCCAACGTTTCGAGACACGACGAGTAGTTCAGCCGCCGGCTAGGTTTTCCCCAACTTGTTCTACCTCTACACAACGAAGCCGCCGTCACCATCACCATCTTCCTCCGCCGTCCCGACTCCGCGAGCCCAAACCCCTAACCCCGGAGAGCCTTCTCGCCGCAGATGGCAGTCCCCGGCCGCCGCGACGACCTCGTCGACGACGACGGGATCGGCGAGGAGTTCATCGGCCCCTCCGACGACGAGGAGGCGCAACTGCCTGACGAACTCCTCCGCCTCGCCGACGCCGCCCAGTCCGGCAACGTCGCTGCCCTCCGCGCCGCGCTCGGTACCGGCTTAATCCTGTGCACTCTCTCCCGATCCTCGAATTTTTCTAGGGTTCTGTAGGATCGTTCGATTGGATTGGGGTACGCATGTTGGGTAGGTTTGGTGTTGGTCCTTACCTATGCAGCGCAATTCTAGATTTGCCCTTGCCGTGATTGTGGATCAGTTCGTGTAGTAGTTTGCTACCTGAACTGGCGTAATGTGAGATTTGTACCGGATGTTTCTGGTTTGTGGGTTTGAGTAGTTTCTGCAGAAGCCCTATGTGATGCAAAACCAGTATCGGCTTGAATAATTGATTGGCGCTTTAACATAGGAGCAACTTGAAATTTGAGTACAACTTTGTGTGCAGGCACTTGGATTAATACGAGTCTGTGCATAAGGGCTAGATGGAGACATGCTTTTGCAATATAAAAAACAAAGTTAAGTATATCCTTTTTTGTTGAAATTTATAGTACCCTTTTGTTGGAAAATGTGGTAAGCTGGTGACTGGAACTAAAAGTAGCACCTAAGCATGCATTTTTTGATATTTGTAATTGTTGTGTGTCTAGTTCTCTGCATTTGATCTTAATTTAGCTTGGCGTGTTGTGCTGAGGAAGTGATGGGATAACGTTAGTCACATAAATCTTTTCTTATTATAGTAAAAACAGGTTTCTATTGTTTAGATTATTTGAAAATAGCAGAACATAATCCCTGTTGAAAATCCACCACAATGCCAATTTCTTCTTTGCCCAACCCATGAAATTTTGTCCCGGGTGATTCATGGAATTTGAAGGGACAACACTAGTCCGTGAATCTGTGATCTTGTTCCTTTTCACCTGCATGCTATGTTCCTATTATCCTTCATTGGATGGCTTTAAATCTTTGTTTCAACACCAATTTGCGGTTACCTTGAATTTCTGTAATGTTGTAATCTCTATTCTTCAGTTGTATATTCAGAACAGTGAACTTTCATGCATACATAGGCTCTCCTGGTTGATTCATCTGTTTGTGTTTGAAACTTGTCAAGTTCAAGAGTAGTAGTTTTTCCCCGTTAGTTTTCACAGAAGCTGCACTGAAACAAAGCACTTTGCTATTGATTGGGTAGAATTGAGTTCAAAAACTGTTGCTTATGCTTTGTATTTTCCATTCTTTTCTAGTGAGTTAAGAAATCCTGTCTCTATAGCATTATTAACACAGTGCTGTAGGCCTGTAATGATTACATATATGTGATGCTTTCACCATGCTAACCGTCTCTGAGTGTTGCAACAAATCCATTATGTTTTTCAAAATTTCGTAGTAAAAATTATTCCGTTTTTGTTGGTGCATTGGACAATTACCTGCAAGTGGAAGCTGCCATCAGGAAAAGCATTTGTACATAGATGATAGTTGTAGGTGGAGATCTTTTGTTAAATCCTATTGATTTGTGTATGCAGATAATTATGCTGGCAAGATTGATGATCCAATTGAAGATGGTGATACTCTGCTTCACATAACATGCTTATATGGCCATCTACCTTGTGTGAAGGTTCACATTGTTATCTTGAATTATTTTTGCTCTGTTATTGGTTGTATCTAACTGTGGTTATTTTATCAGCTACTGTTGGAACGTCAAGCTAGCTTGGAATGCAAAGATGAAGAAGGAGCAATTCCTCTTCATGATGCTTGTGCTGGAGGTATGCACATTTAATATGCATTGAGCACTGGCTATTCTTGTCCCTTTCATCGGCAGTTTATATGTGTAGCTCATCTGTTGAAACTTTTCATGTAGGCTTTACTGAGATAGTCCAGCACATTCTGAATTTTGCTGCGAATATTGATGGCTGCGTAACAAGAATGCTCAACACTGTTGATTCTGAAGGCGACACTGTAAAGTTTCTTGAGCTTTCAGTATTACATGAACCATTTTTTTCAGCTAAATGCTATCAGCATGATTTATAATTTTCTGCAATTACCCCGTGCAGCCACTCCATCATGCTGCCAGAGGGGAACATCTGGATGTTGTTAAGCTCTTGTATGACTCTGGAGCATGTCCCAAGAAGGTGAATACTTATGGCCAGACCCCTGCCGAGATGGCTGATGAAGGCACTGAAGTCAAGTCCTTTTTAACTAAAAAGCAAGTTGAGGCCAGCACACATACGAGCAATTAATTGACACGTCAATCCTTAGTTGAAATTGGTAAAATGAGTTACTGTCAACATGAATATCTGTAGCCATTGGAACTATGTAGTGGTATGCGGGGAACATCGTCAAACCATCCAACACCACCCTTTTGTTTTGTATTGGCTTGTTGCACAATAGAAAAGGTAAAACCAGACTTATGCCATCTGCTTCTATCCTTTTCCTTTGTATGTTTGGGTTTGCTTGATGTCTAGCAAGATTTGTGAAGAATCATTTCTTCCATAGTTGATAGTTCCATGACGACCTGGGACTCTGGATCATTGATTGGTATGTGTATCCCGCCATGTCAGGAAGGTAGTCAATGTACCATCCTCATCCATGCCGTATCTCTCGATATTTTATTCTTCTTTTTTTTTTCTGTGATAGAACTTGTACATTGTAAAAATGTCATAGTTGGTACATTATCAGGGTTGATGATACACGAGGCTACAGTAGCTGTGCTGTATGAAGCATTGCCATAAACCTTATCCATCTGGGTATTTAGATGTGCAATGTGTCAAATTATGGATATTTTGAAATTCAATCCCGATTAATTTAGTCAGAAAATCGGATTTGAGTTACAAATTATGGATATTTTGAAATTCAATCCCGATCAATTCATTCTGAAAATCGGACTTGAGTGGCTCTTGTGGGTTGTCTATGGCGGTGCAGCCCGCTAAA
This sequence comes from Oryza officinalis, assembly GCA_008326285.1. NCBI lineage: Eukaryota > Viridiplantae > Streptophyta > Magnoliopsida > Poales > Poaceae > Oryza > Oryza officinalis. The sequence continues at coordinate 3,876,248 of BDMV01000003.1, read as the reverse complement.
CGAGTCCGAGTCGGACTAGCCTGTTCGACCGACATAAGCGGACGGCCCATCTGGCCATCTCTTGTTCTGAGATCAATCGCCGATTCTCCACTCTCCCAACCACGACGATGGCGGCGGTGCAGCGCCCTCCCCTTCCTCCCGCCGCCCCTCCTCAACCGCGCCGCGGCAAACCCGGTTGCCGGAACGCGCCGCCAGCGCCGCCGAAGGTTTGCCACTACTGGATGTCCGGCAGGTGCAACCGGAACCCCTGCCGATTCCTCCACGCCGACGCGCCTGATCCGGCGCCGCCGATCGCCGCCGTCAACAAGCGCAGCAACACGTGGGTCAACCCGTCCTGCGTCGTCGTGAATTCGGATGGGGCTCGTCCGGTTCAGCCGGCGAAGCGGCAGGTTGAGGCGCTGCCGGAAACGCCTGCCAAGCGCCGCTGCGGCGGCGCGTGGTGCGTCGGCGACGGGTTCTGCGGCGTCGCGCGGCTCAAGGGTCACGCCAAGGCGGTCACCGGCTTCGCGCTGCCTGAAGGGTCGGACATGCTGTTCTCCGGTAGCCTGGACGGCACGGTGCGCGCCTGGGACTGCAGCACCGGGCAGTGCGCCCACGTCGAGGAGATGCAAGAAGGGGAGGTGCACAAGTTGATCGCCGTGGGCCCGTGGGTCGTCGTCGGCGTTCGCGGCGCCGTCAAGGCGATCCACACGGGGACCGGCAAGGAGCTGCGGCTGCGAGGGCCCACGTCGCAGATCACCGCCATGCTAGCCGAGGACGAGGACCACCTCTTCGCCGGCGCGGAGGACGGCGCCGTTTTCCTGTGGAGGATGAACCAAGAACAGCAATCGTTCGACGAGGTCGCCGCGCTCACCGGCCACGACAATGCCGTCGTGTCGCTCGCGCAGGGAAAAGGCGCGCTCTACTCCGGCTCCGCAGACGGCAGCATCAAGGTCTGGGACCTCGAGACCCACCGGTGCATCTACAGCTTCGCCGGCCACGCGTCGGCGGTCACCGCATTGCTCTGCTGGGAGCGGTTTTTGCTCTCCTCGTCCGACGATGGCACCGTGAAGGTCTACCAGTGGAAGCCTGATCGCGACGACATCGACCTCGAGGTGCACTACACCCACAAGGAAGACGAACGGGTTGTTTCCATGGACGGAACGTACGACGCCGACGAGAAGCCCGTGCTGCTGGTGTCGCGCGGCGACGGCGTTGTCCGTGTCTACGATCTCCCGTCGCTCAAGAAGAGAGGGGATATTCACTGCGACGACGAGGTCAGGACGATATCCGTCAGGTCGCGCGGCGTCGTCTTCACCGGAGATGCGTCCGGCGAGGTAAGAGTGGTAAGTGGACATCACCGGGTGATGCAGCTGAGGCTCAAGCCTGAATTAGTTTAGCTCTGACCTGTATGTGTTGCTTTGTGGTCGTGTGATCCAGTATTCCGATGTGTCGTGTGTATAACATTGTAAACAGAGGAACCGCTACGCGGCTTGTGATACTACTACCTCCGTTTTGTAACGGCGTGAGGCTCAATCTTCTCAAATTTTCAGTTTGAACAACAAAGATATCCCCAACGAAGTATTTGGTTCAACAAAAAAATCGTTGAAAAAATCGAAATAAACCGGCTGAATTTTTTGGTTTCCACTCGTTCAACAAAAATTCGTTTAAAAATCGAAGTAAACCGGCGGAATTTTTTGTTTTCCTTTCCATATCGGGGGAAAAGTACAGGCCTAAATGGGCCGTTTTATTAGGTCGGAATGAACCGTCCCGTCCCGTCCCGTCCCCGTATAGCACGCAAGCGCGGCGCGAGAGAGCGGGGTGCGAGAGAGCGGTGTCGGGACGAAGAAGAAGGCGGGGAGGGGGCAGAGCGGAGCAAGCGGCGACGCCGCATCGCCGTTTCTCTCTCCTCGCCCCTCCAAACCTCTCGAATCCCGTCCCCCAAAGTTCTCCATGGATGCTATCAGCATCGCCATGGCGGCGGCGCCGGCCGTGATGAACCGGCGGCCAGCGGCCGCCCATCTGGTACGGTTCCGCTACTATTTTTTTTCCATGGTTTCTCGGCTCACATCTCGTCTTACTTGCTCTTATCTCGTTACTGCTTTGTGGTTTTTTGCTCTCATCTCGTTAGTACTTGTGTGGACTTGTGTGGTTTTGGTAGGGTTTTCTCCCCCCACTCCGATCGCGGAAGTTCACCAAGACGGCTACTACTCAAATCTCTTTACGTAACAGTCAGATGGTATGATTTCATATTCTAACTCTCAGCCCATGAATGTAATTGTTAGTCCTCTTAACTGTAATTGCAATCAAAGATATTTCCTGTGAATATTGTTGTGATGATGATCTTTCCTGATAAAAATATGGTTCATACTGCAAGGTACTGCCTAGTAGTGGAGTTATGTTTACCTGCCTAGTAGTGGAGTTATGTTTGCAAAGTTCAATGCTGATACTTCTGACATTGAGCTTCTTGAGAAACAAGGTGATGACCTGAAGTTCGCAAGAAGAAAGTGAATGGGTCAATGAAAATCCCGCGAGTATGGTTGTCTTTGTCTGCTTACTGAGAAAAACTGAAGATCTCCATCTTTGAGTTTTTGATTGACAAGAACGGCAAAAAAGAGGCAATCTATACTGTATACAGTTACATGGCTATTGGGATTGTCCTAAGCCTGAACTGTTTGTGGAAAGTTTGGTGCGAAGCAAGTAAATCTGATGAAAAACCAGATGGGCTTAAAGCTTTTATTATTAATATTGGCTGCATGGCTGGCAAAAGACTCTATGACTCTCTGAAGACCACCAAGGAGGTCGGAGAGTTGCTTAGTTTCTTCTACCAAGTGCTAAAAACTGCTGCCCTGGAGATTGACAAGGAAAATAAATTGAAGGCTGGAAGTAATCAGAGGTATGGATATGGATTGATAGTTGCAGAACTTATTTTGGTATTTGGAAACGGGATAAGACAGTCATACAATGATACCTGTGCATTGTCTATTTTACAGTGCTAAAAATGATAGGGCTCAAGGCAAGATACCTAGTACAAATGAAACTGAGATTGCTGAAGACAAGGTACGCAAATTGAAGGCTGAAAGTACTCAGATGTATGGATATGGATTGATAGTTGCAGAGCTTATTTTGGTATTTAGAAATGGGATAAGACAATCATACCATGATAACTGTGCATAGTCTATTTTACAGTGCTAAAAATGATAAGGCTCAAGGCAAGATACCTATTACAAATGAAACTGAGAATGATGAAGACATGACTGGCAAGGAACACAAACTTAAGGCTGAAAGTACTCATAGGTATGGATATGGATTGATAGTTGCAGAGCTTATTTTGGTATTTGGAAATGGGATAAGACAGTCATACCATGATACCTGTGCATTGTCTATTTTGCAGTGCTGAAAGTGATAATGCTGAAGGGAAGATGTCTAGTACAAATGAAACTAAGAAAGCTGATGACAAGCTGGAATGAATACTCACAACACTGCATGTTGTCAAGTGGTAAGTATGATTGGCCATACCGTGTCTTTGGTTGCTCTGATTACACTTTTGAACGAAAACGAAATATTGAGGGACTTGGATGGGCATATTGGAACCTCAAGGACTAAACTCATAATTTTCAGGGGCCAAACAGGCTATTTTGCCCTTTATTTGTCTAATACAGTTTTATGTTTTACAGGTTTGCATTGAAGACACGATTAGTAGACCGACATATGGCTCAAGACTTGATGACCTAACGTCCCTGACAGTCTCAAAAGTTAATCGATGGCTAAATTCAAGACATTGTTCAAGTAATGCTGATATCAGACACTGACCATGATACTGACAACTCTAACCATCCCACGAATTCGCATTTATGGTTCGCCTATTGTTGACACTTGTCACGTTTAAGATGACAAATATATCGGTATCATAAATATGAGTGTTCTAACTAGTTTTGACGACATTGAAGCATGTATCCTGCTTCGGTTTTGTGACGGTTCATATGCAATTTTTTTTAGTATTTTATTTGTGTTCTGCCTTTGCTTATTAAAATCTTGCCATTTCCTTACATCTTTGAGGAAAGAACAGTGCTAGAGCACGGGATTCCGTCTGATGGTATAGTTTATATGACGCTGACATCACATCCCTGATAGCTAATGCCTCGCGTTGCATCCCATGCGTTCCTATCTCCCCTGGCTGTTCTTCCGACATAAGCCAGTCTACGTGTTTCGTCATTGCGTCAACATGGTTGATATGGAGGTCAAGTAACTACTAGACTTAAGCATGTAGTATGCCACTAGCTGCTGGCGCACACGCAAGGACAATGTCAGAATTGTACAGGACTGCCTTTTCTTTTGCCTACGATAATACATGGCCATGTGAATCCTTTTTACATGTGTCGGTCTAAACTTTTACGTTGTAAGTGGTCATCTGCACTATACAAAAAAAACAATAGTAACAAAATAAATACTAGTACCATTAAATCTCAATGATATTTATATAGTACCACATAAAATTCAAATGAAACCATGATACTAATTATTACTTTGTGTCCTTCATGATACATCCTCTATACCTTGCCACCAATGCTTCCTATGTGATTGTTCATCCCAAGTTTTAAAATTTGTTACTAATATCATTCATCCACGTATCTTGGCAGACCTGATACTTAGGTATATCGAACTTGGTACCTGAGTATCAGGTCTGATACCCACATCATTCATCCGTGTATGTAGATATTAGACCTGATACTTGGGTATATCGGACCTGATACTTGGGTATCATGTCTGGTAACCACATGTACCATGTCTAAAACCTGGATATCATGTTTGGTACACATATGTATTAGACCTGGTACACATAGGTATCGACCTAGTACATAGTTATCTAATATGGTACGCATCATACCTGATACCAGATACCAGACATGTATCACTCGATACCTCAATGTATTATCATGATATCCGTATGTAAAAATGTCAATAGACCGATGTGATTCTGAGTAAAAAAAATAGCCTGCCATCATGTGTCAGCTTTTCTCATGTGTTGTCCCTTCATTCGGCTAGTCTATCAACATGTCAATGCATGATTTGTAACTAGAAGTCTACTCGTAACTAGGTGAGCGTAGTCACCTATGCCTACAAATATGTACTACTCCACTGCATACAGTACACTTGATTAAAAAAAGACAAACTGGAGTAATGTGCTAGTGGTGGCCCTAGCCTGGCTATGTGCGTGGCTATAATAGAGCTATAAGAGGTTGAGGGGGTGTTTGGATCCAGGGACTAATTTTTAGTCCCTGTCACATCGGATGTTTAAGTGCTAATTAAGAGTATTAAATATAGACCAATAATAAAACTAATTGCATAAATCAGTGCTAATTCGCGAAGCAAATTTTTTAAGCCTAATTAATCCATAATTAGCACATGTTTACTGTAGCATCATATAGGCTAATCATGGATTAATTAGGCTCAATAGATTCATCTCACAAATTAGTTCAGGGTTATAAAATGAGTTTTATTTTTAGTCTACGTTTAATATTTTTAATTAGTGTACAAACATTCGATATAACAGGGACTAAAACTTTTTAGTCCCATCCAAACGGGGCCTGAGTGTCACTGGCCTGAGGTTAGGGGCTTGCACGGAAGCAGACGCGCCACTCACGAGGTCATCATCATTATCTATCCCGTTCCAAAGAGACACCGTCCTATAGTTTTTCTCTTGAGGAAACGTATATGGGGTGAGTTTAGTTAGATTGTTTTTGGAAGTTTGGTTGTAAAATTGGAATGATGTGATTGAAAGGTTGTGTGTATAGGATAGGTTGATGTGATGGAAAAGTTGAAAGTTTGAAAAAAAACTTGGGAACTAAACAAGGCCATGGTGCTGATGTTTAAAGTATAAAGCATGGCATTTGAAAGAGTGACAATGAATGAACGACATTGATAAAGGGTAAAGACAAACTGAACCTTAATTAAGACGACAAAACCTGATTTAACTCTTGTACCGGGAGAAATACCGTCTCAAATCCATCATATTCTATCGTTGCCTTTTTTTAAGGAGAATATTTTATTGCTTGCCTTATACCTTTTTTCTGCTTATTGCAAGTTTAACTAACATTAGTAACATCCTAGTTCGTACATGCTTACCGAAAATGAAATTTCATTGTATTTCACTTACAGTACAAAAGGCAAGGTGAGGACAGTATTTTATCTGATATAGATTGTTTAATAGTACTCCGTACTAAGTATCAGATAGATTTTAAACATCCTACTATCTAATACCGCAGTCGTATAGGATGGATCAGCTGCTTGAGTTTTCACGAGCCCGTTTCAAACAAGTACATGTTCCTATGCAAACAGCTACCGGTCCTTAGCGTAAAAGTTCGTAACTAAATTATTAATCAAGAAAATAGTAATGGTCACCTGACAGCAGTCGCAATTTTCAAATATTTTATATGTATTTATACAGTTTCAAATTTGAAATTTAAATTATTCCGGCCAGTATCAGAATGCCAGCCAGCGGCTCCAGGGCGGCCTGGTATTTTTATCCCTGGTCACGAACTCACGATCATATAATCAAATTGGTCATGCTAAAATGAATTATTGAAGGAACATGTAACGTTATAAAAATCCCATTTTCATTAAGTAGATCACATCTGGCAAGCCCCATGGTGAATTTGATTTATACAATGAATGAACTTACAATATCCCTACTAATTTCCATATCCACCAGACAAGAAAAATGTTTCTCATTCTTGTCCTAAAAACATGAACTTAAGTACTTTCATCAGGCCACCGTTGGTTGTTAGTATTGTCTTAAACATTGCTTCCAGGTAGCGTGCGGGATGCTTTACACCAATGTATTCGTAGAACACAACGCAGGAATACACATGGAGTGCAAAGTACCTGTATCAACAGATAATTGTTTCAAACATATAAGCAAATCATGGTACCAAATGTTCCAAAGCAAAAATTAGTATGCAACAGAAAGCAAAAATCAATTTTATTCAATTAAGCACGTGCACTACTGATCCTTTTATTGGAACCCTCAAAATGTTCATCTTTGTCATTGCTAGTCACAAACGGTGTGTTGAAATTATTGTGCGCAAGATTTGCCACCATGTTCAGCTCTTGCCCATTTCCTTGTGCTATAGCTGATCCATTGGAACACGACGCCACAGTAATTTTGGGGAGCATTGAAAACTTTGGTGACATACGTTGTAATCCTGTTTCACTATTGTCAGATACTTTGGGTTTGAAGTGTTTGCTAACAACTACGTTAAGATCTGGTAAAGGTTCCTTCTTGTATTCAAGTTTTGCCTTCTAGCTGGATACTGTAAGTTAAGCCTAGTGGCTTGGTTCACACAAATGGCTACTTTTGATATAGAGTTCTGTAATTTTGTGTTGGTTATGTATTTCCAAGAGTTCCTGTACTGTAAACCTTAAAACCTGTAGAAATTTTAAAGAAAATGGCTTCCCATCTACTTAATTAGACCATCAATTTTAACAAACACCTTTACATGTTGGTGACCTGGTGGTAATCTCACATGACAAGAGTTAGTTTTAGGCTCAGAAGTTAAAGCAACAAATCAACAATCTAATAGTATAGGGATTTGATTCACAAAATGGGACAGTTCGGGCCTATAGGCGCACGGTATTGCCAAAATAAGATGAGAAGATTGCTGTGCGTGCACACCACACAAGCTACACACAAATATATTAGCAAAGGCTGCAGAAGAGAAGAATAAAAGTGCAAAAGAATGTGTGCAAGGGTCTTTTCAGCATAAAAAAAAATATAAGAACATTATATTAGACTGAATTAATCATGTTCTGGTTTCCAAAGCTACGCAAGTGAAATTCATACGTCATTTCAGATTTTGAAGCTTACCGAAGAGGTCTTCATGCAATTCTGTGAAAACTAGCCACTGAACACTTAAATAAGAGGCAGTGGGCAGGCATACTGCCTCCATTGTTTTATGCAATCTACTTGCCACAGAATATTTTTACTCATATTCCAATTTCTAAAGCAATGTGAGTCCATAGAGAGCTATTTTTCTCTCGAACGCGTCAATAGAGAACTATGGACTTCCTAATTCCTATGTTATTTTTCTAAGTAGAAGGGTAAACGGTACTCCCCTAAACTATTTCACTTATTTTCCTTTTGTTTCCTATACAAATGACGTTTCCAGTCAAGAATTTGTGAGATAATAGATGTCAACATAATCTATGCTATAAAATATTTTAATGACAATTTACGTGCATTTTTATATCCAAAGGTTTAATGAATCTTAGGTTCTTCCAACCTACACAATTAAGCCTTGTTCGTTTTGGAGGGGATTGAAGAGGATTGGAGGGGAGATTGAGGGGGAATAATTCCACACCACAATAGGTGTGGAATAAATCTCCTCCAATCCCTCCCTCATGGGGATTAACCGAACATGGTCTAGTGATTTTCAGGGCATACTACCATCCTTTGATGAACATTTTTTTCTTTTCTTAGATTAAGGGACGAATCAACATGAGAGTGCTATCAATTGATGCATAACCTAAGGGCTCCCTTGGAACACAGGACTTTGACCAGAATTAGTTCATTTCCTGTAAAATTCCTCCCAAAATCCTCAGATCCATATGAGGAATATATATAAAATGACATTAACGTTGTTGTTGGAACTTTCAACTACTAAAGCAACTTGACAAATGTGTCAGGTACCTGAGAGCTTCAATCCTAAATAAGAAATATTGTATCAAACTAGATAATGAAGTTCCTTCCACAATGCGCAAAAACTATGTAATGATTTCCACTTACAGAATATAGATAAATCATGTGTAAAAGGATCTCTGTCACAAACAATGATAAGAAGTTAAGCATGCATGAAATATTCGAAGTACTTACCAGATCAGCTGTGTGAAATAGAAGCAAGAGTCCTATTAGAAGGGGCGGGGGGAGGATCGTTAATAGTAAAATTATTGAAAGAATCCATCAAAAGAGCTCATGCGAAAGAATGGAGCCTAGGCGTACTTCTTTTTCAGCAAAAAAAAATTGTACCTTAGTAGGATTGTTAGCCCAGAACAACAAAAGCATAATAACTGCATTTAAAAGAAAACTATGTAAGATGAATGTGTTCGAATATCTGTTTGCGATACTAAAACATGTAGCCAGCAAAAAAGCATTTCAGTATATGAAAAGCTCAAAACAAAATAGGACAGCATTGAAAGGTTTGCCTTTGCCTCATCAGTTAAAGCCACACTAGTAAATTCGCTTTGACTAATATAAACGTGCATTGCCATGTACCCATAACCCAATAAACAGATGGAGGCTAGTTCATAATTTATGGTCATAGTTAGTATCGCGTTTCAGATTGTTTGGTGCTATGAACACTAATGTGTAGAAACAATTTCAGACTCACCAAACTGTATCCTAGCACAAATGTTGTTTGCTTTCCCATTTCTTTTCAGCTCCGCTGCTAAAACACTCATCCTGTAGCATATATATCCGAGAACAAAATCCACGCAAAGGCCAGGCGCCAGTTTGTGGAATGACAAATACGAATCACGAAAACTAATAAATCTGCACAGATACATGATATGTTCAGTAACTGCTATATACATATTAATCATAAGAGAGGACGCATGTCGATCCGGAACAAGAATTCAGATAAAAGACCCGATTAGCTAGCTACACGAGAAAGGAAGACCACCTATAAGAAAGAATACAGAAATATACACAGTAGTTTTGTTTACTAGACACGCATACCTGACGTTATGCCCGCGTGGAAGCAGCGACAGCGGAAGACGTTGCCATTACTGGCCTTAATTTCCTGAAAGGCAGTAAGGATGGGCCGGAGAGGTTCTTCGACCAGGGCGTTCCATGTAGCCTCCAGTTCCTCCTGGCCATGTCCCGTCGGCTCGATTAGATCGTCAGGAGTCAGTGGCGTCGTCCACTACTTGGACTCGGGAGGAGCGGATGGAGGAGCACACACAAGCGCAAGCTTCTTCCTTGGCTGCCATTGGGTAAACTGAGGGCGCGCCGCTTTCCTTCCCTGCTCCCGGAGAAGCGGAGGGGGGCGCCATTGGCCCCTCTCCACATATTAGTTGTGAACCTGCGCGCAGCGCCACTCTTGAAGGAATGCATGGAGGACATGGCCACCATGTTAGATTTCTGCGGCTTTCCTTGGACCGGCGTGCCGGCGGAAGGGCAACCGTCAGGCAGGCGGCGAACACCCGGCGTCGGGGCGGCTGAGAGGTTATGCGGCGGCGGTGGTTCCGGGATTCTTATGGCGAGAGCGACTGAGCCGGCGGCGGAGGGAGGAGTGGTGGCGCGCCGAATTGGGCTCGATGCGTGGGCGACGCGACGGACAAGAGGAAGGGATTCGCGCGGCGGAGAGGGGGATCCAGGCGCGCGGCCGCGGAGGGGGGAGGGGACGAGGGGAACGAGTTTAAATAGCGGGTTATATTATACAACATTAATACTCCTACATTAGAGCTCTATCTGATACCGGCCCATTTAAAACAAGCAAGGGTGCATGGGCCCTCATGAATACGGTCCAAAAGTGTCCAATTAACCAGATCTCCACTGTAACCTATTCACTGCCGATTTCGCAAGGGTCGACTCACAAATGTTGCCCTATATGTCTGTGTATAGATAGATGCGTTTACTTAGTTTAACGTTTGTGGAGAAAACAGATATAATAATATGCACTCCAGTCGTGGGGTTTTGATGAAATATCACCCACTGAAACACAAATGATAAAATACTACTTAGGACTTATTCGGTTTGGAGGAAAAATAGAGGATTTGGATTCATATGAATTAATTCTTATGAATGCCATTCGGTTTTAAGGAAGGAAGTATAGAAAAATCAAAGCAAATTTTCCTTTCCTACAAGTTGTATAGAAAAAAATAGAAAATTTTTCACTCACTCAAATCTCTTGAAAAAATTCTCATGGATTGGTGTATGCATGCATTCCTTTTCCTTCACTTTTTCTATTTCTATGAGTAAAAATTCCTTCAAACAAGTAGGTTACCTTTGGATATTTTGCCATTCGAAAAGTTGTAAAACCAAAATACTCTTTAATGTAGAGAGAGAGGAAGGAAGAGGGGAGCGCTAGGAAGGCCGAGCTGAACGGCCGTCGTGCTCCTCGGCGGTGGGCGGCGGTGCGGGGACAATAGGAACATCATGCGCAGGTGGGCCCTCTAGCGTCGCTCCATAGGAGGCCATGCCGATGTGGTCTCTGCTACCACCTTCGCCGTCTTGCAGGACCCGCTCACCGCCCTTTCTCGTGCTATGGGGCCGCGTGTAGCCTCCATCGTCGTCGGCCCTCCATCGCCGCTCATCCTCGCCCTCTAGCCCTCCATCGCCATCGGCCTGCGCGCTCACCGCCTTCGACATCACCCTCGCTCGTGCATGTTGTCCCGCCGCCTCCTGGTGAACCCTGCAGCATCGCTGCCCCCTGTCGGGGAGCACGACCATCATCCGACTTGGCCTCTCTTGACGCTCCCCTCTCCCTTCCTCTCTCTTCACATCCTGGGGTATTTTGGTCTTACAACTTCTCAAATTGGCAAAATATCCTGAAGGTAAACTATTGAGTAGCATTTTATCTTTTTACATCCTAGTGGGTGATATTTCATTGAAACCCTATGATTGAAGTGGCATATTGTCCATTTTTTCAACGTTTGTGGCATCGTCTAGCGACTTCTCCCTTGCAACTGAACCGATAGATTTTTTTTTCACCTTAGTTGGCTCCTACCAACATAAGGTTGACATGATCAAATAATGTTATCTTGTGCTTCTTCCATCATAAAATATAATAACTTTTAGTAATATATCTGTATAAGGATATGTCTAGATACATAGCTAAAAATTGATATTATTTCCATCTCAAAATATATCAACTTTTAACTATATATTTAGAGTTTTAGCTAGATATACCTTATTCAGATCTATAAGTTACTATCTTTTGAGACGGATGTACAATATTACATTTTGGGCAGTAATTAGTACTCGGTACTACTGAATTTTAGTGGAAAGGTTCATGTGGCTGCTCATCTTACGCTTTGTTACTCTCCGTTGCGTTTACGTACGATATATGAAATTATTGTGAATAGCCACAATGGCAGATGGGCTCATGGGCGTCAATAGATAAAGATAGCAAAGGTTACAAGGATTAGTTAGATGATTCATGTGGGCGACTAAAAGCGAGATCTAACTGAACTGAAAGTGTTCATTCATTTGGGACCACTGAAAAATTACACAAACAGATGCGAGCGGCACACTGATTTCAGGTTCGGTTACGTCATCACACAAACATTGCCGTTGTCCGGTTGCTCATGGCGAGATAGTCCAGAACAAGTGAACCAGATTCCTCAGGCATATGATACCGGCGTCTTTGCTTTGCTAACCATGCCGTGGCAATATCCTGACGGCAACCATTTTACTACTTTTTTACCTGTGCTGGAACTTTTTCTTTGTCAATACAGTACTTTTTTTTACAGTTTTAAGTTTTAACTGAAACTCTGGGAGTTTCGGCAAGCCTGATGAGTCAAAACAGGCAGCACTTGACCCTTTACTTCCTCTTGCCGTTTGCTGTACTCCCAAAGAGCGGAGAAACTGGCTATGTGCCCAGTTTTCTTAATAAATAATCGGAGGCAGTAGCCTCTGTGGTCTAAAAAAAAAAAGAGCGGAGAAACGCCGGTCTCACGGGCGTACGTGTTGGTGTTGCCTGCAAATCTGCCACGCGTGCTGGGCTGGACCATGAACGACTTCGAGCAATCGAGGCGGAACAGCGGATGAGGCTGTGGACCATGGCGATTGGCGGCCGGCGCGGCGCGAAGAAGAGAAGCTGCCTGCCACTGGCCGGCCGCGGCTCGAACCTTCTTCCGTCTCCCACCCGTGAGGCCGTGACGTTGACCGTCGATCGCGCCTACACACCAACCAACCGCGCGCGCGGAGCGGGGGCCAACTGAAAATACGCGTATCGTATTGGTCGCTTTGGTTTGGTGTAGACGTTACAGTCCACGTGATGCGCCCCGTATTTGCACTTTCGCCCTCAACTAATTTCCAATATACAGAGCCTTCCACCGTTGCTGCGCATGCGCAAGTCAAACAGGTATTTGAAATATACAGTAAATGAGGAGGACTGGAATGCAATTCAGCCGGAGGTGTACTTTGTGTTAGTCTACCTTTTTGTGAAAAAGCCCATAGAAAGCGATGTTTTTACTTTTGAGCCCCGAATGCACACTTCCCATCCCCGGGAAAAGGCCAAGCATACGCACACGCGGAACAAAAAAGCAACTCGGTCCTACCGAGCAGTGAAACCGGGCCCACATGTCAGTGGGATCTACCTACGAGAACATTACTGCCAGGTGGGTCCCATGTGCCTGCCCCGCCGACCACGTGCTGACGTGCCGCCCTTTGGCAGTAGCCTTTCCGTCGGACTTCAATTTTTTATTTTCAGTTTTTTCTCTATCGAGATATCGACTTTTATTTTTATTATTTAATTTTTGTTCTTTATTTATCATTTATTATTATTCTCTCTAGGAACTCGTCCTCTTCTCTTCCCCTTCCGTTGGGTTTGATCCTTGGCAATTTGGCATTCATCGACAACACAAGGCGAAGCCTACGAATTCCAATTTCCACCTGTTCCGGTCTCGTGCGTGCATGGAACTCTCCGGCGAGACCGCCTCGCCGGCGCCGGAGCCGCCGGGGCAGCCGGAGGAGGAGGTGTCGCCGCGGGGGGTGGGGTTGTTTGAGGATGCAGTGGAGGGGTCGTCGACTGCCACGGAGTCGCCGGTGGCACGGCCCGACGGCGAGGCCACCACCCAGTCCTCTTCGACATCAGCGTCGAGGTCGCTGGCCGGCGACGAGCCGGTGGCCGCAGGCGCAGGGGAAGCGGAAGCCTACGGGTCATCGTCGGGGCTTTTGGGGACGAGCGGGGATGAATCGCCGTCGGCTTCTGAACCGCGAGAGGAGTTGGGAAGTGTGGATACGGGAAGCGCCGCGTCGCCGTCGGTTTTGCGATCGGAACAGCGTGCGAGGGGAGCGGAGGAGCAGGAGAATTCCATGGCCGCACCGTCGGGGGCAGGATCGCCAGCGAGGGAGGAGACGAAGCCGAGGATCTCTTCGGCGCCGTCGTCGCCGGTTCTATCGGGCACGTCGACCTCGTCGTCGTCGCCGCTGTCACAGATCAAGCATCAGGCACGGCACGTGCGCTCCGGCAGCTTCCAGCGGTTCCGGCAGCAGATGCAGCGGGCGTGGAAATGGGGGCCAATCGGAAGTGGAGGAGGCGGCGAGAGGAGCCCCAGGGAGCAGCTGCTGCGTACGACAGTGAACTTTGAAGCTATGGCGCATCAGAAGCGGCAGTGGTATCAAATCCAATCCAAGTCACGGGTACAAAACTCTCCTGTTTCACTCAATCCTGCTTATGATATTCTTGCATTTTTTGCAGCTTCTGCTTAGGAGCGACTGAAAACTTATTTGAATGGATAACTGAGAACAGAAGTGCTAAATCAATCAAGTAGCTTTAGTCTTTGAGGTCCAGTAGAAATGGGCAGGTTCATGCAATCAGATAGTAGAAAACAGCAGCAGACGATGAGCTCTAATGCTTCACCTATCTCACTGTTTGTTGTATGCATTTCAACAACGGAGTTATTGGTCAATGGCCATATTGTTAAAGAAAACGATCAAATTGCTAGTACCGCAATGGTGCAATGTGAATTTTCATACTTGCAGCGAAGTAGTTGACGCATTCTGATGTTCTCATGAATCATAACCTGGTGAACCTGGTATTGTTTGAGAGTGTGATCCCCAGAGCAAATTCAAACACCATAGCACCTCTAATATTTTGATTTGCAAGTATCAAATATGTCTCAAGTACTCCTACAAAAGTACTTCCCTAGAGCCACAGAGATCTACTTTTTGTATTGCAGTCCCCTTGTTAGTTTCTGTTGCATTATTTTGGTTTGTATTCAATGCGAATTTTCCCTTGTTACTACGCTGTTTATTTACTCTTCTTTTTTTGCAGGACCATAAGCAATATAAGGATCCAACAACACTCTTTGAACACTTTTTCGTAGTCGGACTTCATTCTTATGCAAATGTTGGAGTCATTGAGGATGCATTTGCAAAGAAGAAAGCTTGGGAATCTAATGTAGAACACTCAGAGATTGTAGATCTTAGAAAAATTCAATATCATGGACCTATACCAACCATGGAACCACAGGTGTGCTTCTTTGAAAAAAAAACACATGGAATTCTTCTGCTTGTGCACATAACTCTAGTTTCATGGACACTGAAAGCTTCTATCTTGTTTATACTGGCACATCCCAATATTCTATCCTGGCATTGACTGTTGGGCTTGGTCTCTTGACCTAAAAGATGATCAAAGAGCAATTTACTTGCAGATTCTTTTCAAGTATCCACCTGGAAAGAGAGCGGAAATTAGGGAAATTGATTTGCCGTCATTCTGTTTTCCCGAGGGTGTAAAGGTTAGCTAAATTAGTTTTTTTTCGCTGAATTTATACTGTACATATTGGATTTCTAATGAACTTGCCCTTTGATTTTCTTAGTTGAGTAGAACTGCCTCTAATGTGACAGAAATTTTACTGCTGGCATATGTTGTTTTCTAAGTAGTTCAAATTTGAGTGAAGATATCTATCATTCATCTGAGTGTTTGAACAGGGAGTCATGATTCATCTCTTCTTTCTTTTTGGATTTTGGTCCATGGGTTGAAATTTTTCCTGAAACAGATCAATTGGTTTTGATATCTTGTGTCTGCAAAAAATCTTTAGTAGTATGGTTGCATGATGATTAGCTAGCATTGTTTCATTAAAAGGAGGTCTGAGAGAAAGATTCAGTTCAGGGTAACATGAAGTTTGCTTGTCGTACTTCTTTGCCAGGACCTGAGGAATGCATAATGATACTTGTTAATGTTAGTGGTACACACTTCTTTTTGGCATATTTTCTAACAAATGCTATAAACAAATGGTTATCTGAATTTGTTTACTTGCTGATACTTTTTATAGTCCTGGGACTTGATTCTTTTCATTTGACTATGACTAAAAAAATTAGTTAAATTGTTTCGATAATTTTCTGTGGAGGATTGGAAAACTAAGTAGTGCTAGGTATTGCGAATGTTAACCAACAAAAAAAATCTTCTTTTCATTTTTCCTTCTATTCTTATTGGGATATGTATGTTCTGCTGTACATATATATTGATTTTTTAATTTCAAATTTCCAGGCTCGCTTAATAGAGAGGACTCCATCAATGAGCGATCTGAATGAAGTGGTATTTGGGCAGGTGAGGCTAGTTGTAGCAGGATATGGGAAATCTCCTGGTATTTGCAGTCAACTGTTTTGCTAGTCTGTAGAAAATGATATAGTAAATGGTTGTTCAAAATTCGTTTTAAAATTCATTCTAAATTTTGGTGGCTAATGGATAATCAGAGGACAGTTGTCATGTCTCCACTACAAATACGAATACTCCTGTGGAGATTGCATTACTATTCCCTATTTACTTTCCTTTATCTCCTACTTGACTCTAATGTGCTTTCTTTCAAAGTACTATCTTGCTAACTTGTATAACAAATTTTATACAGGAACATCTGTGTCGAGATGACCTGTCTTTTATTTTCTCCATGAAGGTTAGTTTGTTTATTCTTTTTTAATATTCCTGGATGTTAGCATTTAGATAATCATCTATCACCCTTCTTATTGTTGATTGTTGTTCACGACACCAGGTATCAGATAATGCACCACTATATGGTGTTTGTCTGCATGTCCAGGAAATAGTTCAGAGAGCACCAGGTATACTAGGCATGGTTTCACCACTAAACCCTACTTCCTACAAGCCAAGTCGTTTCTTGGTTTCTGCACCACGATGTTACTGTTTACTCACAAAAGTGCCCTTTTTTGAGCTGCATTATGAGATGCTAAACAGGTTGGCTATCTTTACTAAGTTTCAAGATTGCTTTGATTTATCTGGCCTAAGAACAGTGTTATGTATAAAATGCCTAGTCTGTGCTCCCTTAATTCTGCACTAACCAATAGTGTATGGTGTTGTTTATATGAACAGCATAATTGCTCAGGAGAGGCTTGACAGGATAACACAGTTTGCTAGTGAAATTGCTCTGGCAGAACCAATCCCCCGTTCCATGAAAGAGCAAAGTCAAGTAAATGGGGATTTTGAATCCGCAAATGGGCTTTCTTACAATGACTGGACAGAATATGCTGTACCTGTCAACAGTATATCAGGTCTCATCTCTTCATCAGGACTTCCATCAGAGGGAGAGATTCCTTCATATTTGTTCAGGAGTTGGGAGTCTAATTCTCCTGAAAGTATGTCAGCCAGTGAGACTTCAGATTCTAGTTACATAAGAGAACTCGAGAAGGAAGGCAGGCATAGTTTCCAACAATATGAGGATTGTATATCAGAGAACTTGGGATCCCGTTGTGATAGCTTTGGAAGAACAAGTTATACTTATGAGAATGGACATACTTCCCCAGATCTTCTGTCCACACATTCGCCTATCTCCAGAAGAATTGTGCGTGCACAGAGTATGGAGTCTTTACACAGGTAACCCTGATAATTAGAAGAAAAAACATAGATTTTCTGCAGTTGTCGAGTGCAAATTATGGTCATCACTCGTCAGATCTGCTGGGTGTCTGAAATCATGTGGTCTTTCCTGTGAAACTACTATATTATGTCTAGTGTTTCATGCTGTTCACCTTACTCATTAATTATGTCATGGTTCTGACAGTTCTGTGAAAGGTGTTGGGTCAGATGAAGAAGAAGAACTAAATATGAAGCAAGAAATAGTTGTTGATGATGAAAAAGTTATGGGGTGGGCTAAGGTTTGTCTGACACGTTCAAGCTCGACAAAAGCCATCTGTTGGCCCTTGTTCTACTAATAATAGACTTTTTTTTTAAAAAAAAATTAGGCACACAACAATGAACCTCTACAGATTGTTTGTGGCTACCATGCTCTTGCTCTGCCACCTCGTGGAGGTGAACTTGTTTTCCACCCGCTTGAACATCTGCAACCTGTTAAATACTCCCGGCCAGGATTGTCTTTATTGGGGTTAGGAGACACAAATTCAGACAATGGTTTGACTTCAGTAGAAAAAACTGAGGTGAATGTGTGGTCTTTAGAGATCTGTTTCGTAGCACCATGCCCTCAGCTTCCCTAACCATGAAATTTTATTATTAGGTCAATGCCCGTTTGGCGGCTGCAGAAGAAGCTATTGCATTATCTATATGGACTACAGCTACAATTTGTCGTGCTTTGTCTCTCGAAAGTGTATGTTGTACTTTCTGCTCTAAGTTTTACCTATGTGGCTCCATTTGTTGGTGTTGTATTCCCCCATTTTTAAGACTAGCCATCTTGTAACAGGGTAAGCTTGTAGTAGTAAGGATAATAATGAAGTTGTATCTTTGTTATTTTTTTTCCTTTTCTGCTGCCTTCATTAACCAGCTTTGTTAAGCCATCATGGTTGGCTCAGTGTGCATAAAAATCACTAGTTGTTTTTCACTGCAGGTGCTAGAGTTATTTGCTGGTGTTCTGTTGGAGAAGCAGATTGTGGTAATATGCTCAAATCTGGTATGCTTGTTAGCTTGAGCTTTGTAACTATGTGCCCTGGTTTCCTCTTATGCTTCCTGCTGATTCCAGCACCTCCCTTAAATGCTTAACTGCAGGGTGTACTGTCAGCTATTGTTTTGTCAGTTATACCGATGATAAGACCATTCCAGTGGCAGAGTTTATTGCTTCCTGTAAGTTCTATCATTTCCTGTAAGTTTCAGGTTTCTGTTCAACTCTGTACTTTTTAATATCATATTGGTAATTTCAGTTTTGTTTGAGTGGCCCATGGGGGCCTGGGCTTTGATCTGACTGATTCTGCCTTTTTTTGGTGACTCAGTTTTGCTCCTTTTTTTCTCATGTTTATCATACCTTATCATTATGATGTAATCATGGAGGATCCGTCTTCTTTGTAACTGAATAACTTCTATAAACTAGTGAAAAGATCAGATTGCCTTTGATGCTAAAATATACATGGCCATTGTCCTTTCGTTTTAGATTTCAACTTTTGATTTTGGAGAATATGAATTGGTAGTTGAAATAGACAACTAGTATCAAGAGGGTATGGCCTTTGTAGAGTTTGTGTTTTAATAAAACTTGGGATTTTTAAACCCAGTTTAAATGCACTCGCATCGACTCGTTCTCCTAAATGCTGTCTGCAACTCTAGTAAAAAATAAATAAATTGTGAAAGATGCAACTTTTAATGTAGTGTATGTAAAGTCTGTGCATAAGAGCAGTAAAAACTGTTGGACTGTCTTTTCTCTATTTGCATTTATCATCCGACCGTAGGCATTTGCTTTCTCTGAAACAGATGTATTGATGTCTAGAGTCTATACATGCTTTGAACATTGGACTAATACCCTAAAAGAGTGATAGATTTGTATCTCATTCATATATCTCATGTTCCTATTCTGCTCTGAAGTTAAACAACTGCTTTTCAGGTTCTACCAAGAAAATTGGTGGATTTTCTTGATGCTCCCGTCCCTTTCATTGTAAGTTCTGAATGTTCTTTAAAGCACACTTATTGGTCATGCTCTTTCAAGGAGTCATCACTGACCGCAATTGCCAATTTGTGCATGTTACCAATCTTCACCATGTTCTGATTGTTTGTGCATATTAGCTGATAGACTATCTGTTCTCTCCTACAGGCTGGTGTCCAACATAAACCCCCTGATATTAAGATGAAAGCATCAAGTATTGTCAGGATCAATGTAGATAAAGATCAGGTAAGTGCATCATATTTTTCCTGTAATTTAAAATATCTTGGGAATAAATGCTTAAATATTTTTGTCAAAAGTGAATAATTTATTCTTGCTCTATGCCTAGCTAACATGTCAGCATGTGAGTTGGAGTAATTTAAGTGAACAAGATCAATAGGAGTAAGTTGGAATTGATTTTACCCATTGGTGACATTTCACTACACCCAATCAGGAATCGCTAGTTCCATATACATGCTCTGCCAAACAGGAATACATGCTGATTTTCAAAGAACAAAAATATTTTGTACGAGTCTATAAGACCAGAGTTTCAAGGTTTATACTTCCAGGGTACATACTACGTCTACTGTTGCATCATGGAACTCCTGGCCTGATCACGTCAATTTTGTGATATTTTACTGGTGCAAGTAAAGCATATGTGCTGCTGTTATGACTTTTTGCAGGAAAAGATTCATAGCCACTAACTGTTAGCAACTATACTGAAAATGCACAGGTGAAGGCATGCTCATTACCTCAACTTCCACGATTCAAAGAACTTGTTTCTGATCTCAGTCCAATTCATGCTAGACTTTCATGTGAGAATGCTCTGGCTAAGAGACATCCAATTTACAAATGCAATGAAGTTCAGGTAGTAATATTATTTCCAATATTTGGAATAGGGATCAATCCTCTTTGGTGCCCGTTCCCCCAGATTTTTTTCCTTAGCAGATCTTGATCATGTAAAACTTGTTGATCCTTCATGTTAGATTTTATTAAAGGATAAAGATGGCTCGAAATATTTCCCATGTATTACAACTAGTTTGGATTTCATTACAGGCTGAGGCAGCTTGGCAGTTCTTGAACGTCATGAGATCCTATCTGGAGTCACTTTGTTCTGACTTGCGCTCTCATACCATCACCAATGTACAGTCAAATAATGACAGGGTTAGCAATATGAACACCGTTGTTTGCACTTCAATTATTGAAAACAGCATAAATCCAGTCAATGATATTTCTTCTATCTTATCAGGTTTCGTTGCTTCTAAAAGACAGTTTTATCGATTCATTCCCCTCAAAGGACCGACCATTTGTAAAGGTATTTGTAGTTGAGTTACGTTTTTATGAAATTAATAGAAATTTATAAGTTGTTTATGAACCCTTGGATGGTAAACCTGTAGTGTACTACTAGAGGCATGCCAGTCTTTCTCCACATCGTAGGTCCTGTTGATATGAGATAGAGAGCTTTCAAAAGATGTGAATATTGTCTTCACTTTTAATTCTTTTCTATTCCTTGTCCTAGATCACTGCTAAAAGAAAACATAGGTCGTTGGCTTTTTTTTTTAATAAAAGAGACCAGAGGGGTGGAGGGACATAACAAGAGTACTAGTATATGAACAGGTCTCAGTATAGAAATTTCTTAATGAAACGAAACTTGTAAGGATGCCAGAGCTGTATTATCTGTGTTTTTCATCTAATCATCTTTCCTTCTTTTCTGTTAGTCATGCAAATTCTCGACTCTAATGAAACGAAACTTGTGTTTGCAGCTTTTTGTGGAGACGCAGATGTTCTCTGTTCTATCAGATTCTCGACTTTCCACATTTGAGAATGAACTGACATAAAATGGTTTGCTCTAGTCAGAGATCAAAGTAATCAACTTACCCTGTTTGTGGCAAAAAATTTCCCTGTCATAGAACGATCGGGCAATGGGAAGAAAAGGCAGTCAGAGAAAAGGCAGTCTGACTGCGCAAGCCCCAGAAGTTTCCGTTCAATGCTGGAGCTTAAAGACGGATGAATCGGATAGCCTGGACATGAAAAATGTGTGATGCAACCCAGTCTTTTAAATGGGATGCACCTGTCCTTTGGGTTTGGGCCTTTGGGGAGGTATACATGGGATGGAAAAGAAATGTTTCGATGCTGCATTACAGTTTTTTTTTGGTTCCTAGTATTCTCTTCGTTATACAAATCAGCGTACATAGTGAAAAGAATCCTGTAAATAAGATAGCTTATTCATTGCAGTGCGCATATACCCGATGTTACGGGTTGAGTACTTGAGTTCGGGTGCACAAGAACGTCATCACACAAGAACGTCTTTCGTAGGTTTTTCGAAGGGTATTTGTAAATATTTCAAACCATCGTAAGTTAGTAATAACATTGACCACATGACAAAAGCATGGACGCATGTTGAATAACATCGTCTCAATTTGCAAAGCAGTATAACTCAAAAAACTATGCAACAGACATTAACCAACCACACCTCACAACACAAGCACAACAGCGGCGTGATCACGTGACAAAATTGCACCTCATTGGAGCAGAGATCAGCAAGCGTGGTGATCACCAAGGATGAGTAGACTCAGCTGATCACAACCGCGGCGTGACTCGAGTATGAAGTTTATGAACTGCATAATATCATGCATCGCCAGAGAGGACAGCCTGGTGATCATTAGAACATGATTGAACTACATGCTATATTGAGGGCTTGAGGCTAGCTGTTCACGTCCAAACCTCAGGGCAGCAGCTACTCCTCCCCTACATTGCCTTGCATAGCAACCTCTTTTCCTAACAAGAAAAAAAGAAGACACGCAGATTCCCATCTCTGAAGCCCCCAAAACAGAGTCTTCCATGCACACAAGAAACAAACAAATTGCAACGTGCGTTTCGTTGCAGCTTTCCATTTGCTGGGATTATTATCCAGTACTACATTCGTCCCAAAATAAATTTATTTTTCATTATCTCACACATACAATTCTAAAATTAAAAAGACTAAATTACCTCGTCTTTATTAAATCTCAATGTAACTATTTTTTACTTTCACAAACTACGATGCAATGATTATTTTAAAAATAAACTTATTTTAGAACAAATAAAAATAAAATTAATATGAGATGGAGGAAGTAGTGCACACACACCCGTACATCGTACAAAAATCCATCGTACTTTGCATGGTTGCATCTGCATTCCAACTTCCAAGCCTATAAATACCGTTCGCGCGATCGCCAATACAGAGCACACGCAGCAAGCAAGTCAGTGACCAGTGACCACTCGGTAAAACGCACGCGAATTCGCAGAGATGGATCGCCGCGCTAGCATGTCTAGCCGGAGCGTCCTCGTCCAAATCCCGGACCAGCTGCCGACGCTGTTCGAGCCGCAGAAGGCCATAATGACGCCGCACATCCGCGCGAGCGTGGACGACGACGACGACGACGCGGCGCCGCCGGAGCGGCGGCTCACGGTGCTGGCCCTCCAGCTCGCCGTGCTCGAGAAGGCGGCGAGCCGGCTCGGCACGCTGGGGTTCATCTGGGCGACGGTGGTGCTGCTCGGCGGCTTCGCCATCACGCTCGGCCGCACCGACTTCTGGTGCATCACCGTGCTGCTGGTGGTGGAGGGCGCGCGCATCCTGGGCCGCAGCCACGAGCTGGAGTGGCAGCACGAGGCGACGTGGCGGCCGCCGGTGTCGTGGGCGGCCGGCCTCGTGTTCTACTGGATGCAGCTGCTGTCCGCGTCGGCGTGCGTCGCGCTCTCGCTCGTCCGCCTCGTCCACCAGCGCTACGGCGGCAGCGCCGACGCGCGGACCAACCGGAGCTCGGCGCTCGACATCTTCTACGGCCTCGCGCTCGCCGAGGCGCTGCTGTTCCTCGTCGAGAAGGCGCTGTGGCAGTGGCGGGTGGAGCACCGCCGCCTGATCGAGCGCGTCGCCAAGGAGTGCCACCTCGCCGGCGCCTGCGGCTCGGTGGCCGTCCGCCGCTTCTTCTACGACTCCTACTCCCGCTGCCTCAACGGCAGCATCTTCGACGGTCTGCACATGGACCTCGTGTCCTACGTCGACGACCTGCTCACCGCCGGCTCCTACGACGAGCAGCGCCTCGGCGCCTCCGTCCTCGTCGCGCTCGCCGAGTCCGACCGCTTCGCCGACTCCACGCTCCGCAGGATCGGCACGTCGGCGCCGGTCACGGAGCGGCTCATCGAGATGCTCAGCTGGAAGAACTCGTCGGAGAAGGGCGTCCGCCGATCGGCCGCGGTGGTCGTCTCCATGCTCACCGAGGGGAAGCTCAATGCTCTCCGCGTTACCGGCATCCCCGGCGCCATCGAGTCCGTCGCGTCGTTGCTCTACGCCGACCTCGACGAGCTCAACCTCCTCGGCCTCTCCATCCTCAACAAGCTGGCGCACGACCACGACATCTGCGACAAGATCGGCAAGACGAAGGGACTCCTCGACAAGATCATCTCCTACTCGAGCATCGCCATTGCACCTACGACGGCCGCGCCCACCGACACGAGCCTCATGTTGGTGAAGCAGTCGCTCCGCGTGGTGAAGAGGCTGGCCAGCACGACGGGCACCACCGGCAAGCTCCTCCGGAGGGAGCTCTCTGGCATCGTGTTCACGGTGAGCAACGTCAGGGATGTGCTGCAGCAGCGCGACGGGAAGACCCGGACGACGGAGCTGCACCAGCTGGCGATCGAGATCCTGACGAGCCTCGCCATGGACGAGGAGGCGAGGGAGATGATCGGCAGGACGGGGGGCGTGGTGAGCGAGCTGGTGGCGATGTTCTTGCCGGCGACGGAGGCGGTCGGAGACCGGCCGGCCGACGCGGTCCGGGTAGAGGCCGGCGAGGCGCTGGCGATGCTGGCCCTCGACAGCAGGAGGAACTGCGGCGCCATCCTAATGGCTTGCGGCGGCGGAGTTGAACGGCTCGTCGAGGCGCTGAGCGACCCCATCGTCATCGTCGGCGCGGCGAGGATCCTCCGCAACCTGTGCACCTACGCCGGCGACGAGGGGCGGCTTCCGCTGAGAGGAGTCGCCGCCGGCGCCAGCAAGGTGCTGAGAACAATCATGGCCGAGAAGGGCAAAGTGCTCAACATATTCCTGGGCCTCGCGGCGCAGATGCTCCGGTTCATGGAGCCGGGAGAGCTCCGCGCGAGCCTCGCCGCGGCGAGCGTGACGGACGTGGCACTGGCGAAGACGATGGTGCAGGTCCTGCGAGAGTACAGCCGGCCATCCATGGTGGTGCCGCGGATCCGCCGGTACACCATCGAGCTCGCCGTCGCCATGATGCGGTCGGACGAGCGGTACGTGGCGCTGTTCGTTGAGCTGGGAATGGAAGACCAGCTGCGGCGCGTCGCGGGCACCACGTCGGAGCTCGAGTGCTTCAACGTGTTCTCCGGCAGCGTCGGGCTTAGCCGCCGCGGAGTCAGCGTCTGCGCGGACGTCGAGGCGGCACTGGAGTTGATGAGGCAGGCATGAAATTTAACTGAAACTACTTGCGTGCGCGTCAGCGCGTGTGCCTGATCGATCTTAATATCCTGTACCTGTATCGCTATTCGCTATGTGCGTTGTTAATTTGTGATTCGTTCATTCACCTCCAAAATTTGTTTGATCCTCATTGTATCCAAAAATTGTGTACGAGTACTTTCTTAGTTGCCTGAAACAAGTGAATCATTAAATATTGTAAGGCAAATAATATTACTACTTTGTTGATTATACATGGACTCCTAATCCTAATGTTTGTTTTTCCTTAGAACAACTAGTAGATCAGATAGGTAAGAGGTGCAGTGGGAAACGTGATTATACTTGGGAAATTTGGGCAAAATGGGTTATTATGAATCTGGGATTGCTATAGAATATCAAGAACAAACTGACAGGACTGCTAAGCCATACAGGATAGACAAAGAAGCACCACAGCATGAGTTAAACATGGATAATCAAACTGGTAGTTTCCAGAAATACAATCATGTTCCATTAATCCCATATACATTGCTGCGAATAGAAGTTACGGTAAGTCAATCTTTGTGCAAGAAGCTTGGCAAGTTTCATAGCTGCAGGCCCAGGTCTAAGAACATCCGGGTTACCTGAAACAGAACATGGACTAGCATCCCCAACACCTATGCACCATCCCCCTGGGGCTGGTTCTTCAGGTTGCCGGTGTAAAATTTCCTCGTCAATGTGGTTAAGAACAGGATCGTCCATGGAAAATCTTGTTCCAAAAGCTACGCCGCTTCGAGTCATATTCTCTACATCATCCAGGGTCAGTAGAAGGGGTTCTTTTTTCGAAGATGAGTCCCATTTTGAATAGTGTAGGTCATGGTTAACAACAGTCCTGTTAAACTCAGGGGAGTTGCAAAGAACTGTCTGGAAATACTTCCTGTGTGGCAAGGGCATGTTAGTATAGTACATTAGCATGGTTCTTGGTAGATTATCCGTACCGATTATACAGTATTCGATAAATTTCCGAGAAAGGATAACAGATGAAGAACCTGCATGGGAACAATAGGTACAATTAAATACTTCTTCAGTATCTTCCAATCAATTATATAATTAGGTAAAAAAGACTTTAACATAAGGTGTAATCAAGATGTATAGTGGATTCAATGCCATTCTATAAAGAAATAGATTCATTTTAAAACAATACATATTTTTTCCAGCCTATTTCTTGAGCGACATTAGAATTCTGCAAAGCTCTTATTCAAGCAGGGCAGACAGAGTTACATGTCATCAGAGTTGTACCGAAAAAAGTGCCTATGTTTTACAAAGCATCAGATAACTAATGGGATGCCAAGTTAAGTAGGATGCCAAGTTAAGTACAATGAGCCCAATAAATGTCAACCAAAGCAGGAGAATTAGATGGTACAAGTACACTGTTTATATGGATATCCATAGGTAGTAATCTAATAATTTTAAACCATCTGTCAATAACTAAAAGGGAAACTGGTCCATTAAACCGACATATGATAAAGACGTTTCACAATTTTCCATCAACTGTGTATTGCATCATCATTAGCACTATAAGACACATTATTCTATGTCCCCTATCATTATATAACGATTTACGGGATAATCTAAATTCTAATAAATACTGAAGCGCGTTAACCACTTACCTGTAAATAGTTTATAAGCATTTGGCAGTTCACGTTTTTGAGTGGCATAAAATATATCAGTCCTGGATGAGAGATATAGACCAGGATCAACAACAATCGGTCTTATCTGTCTTGACCTGCACAAACATACAATGTCAAGAACTTGAATTCCCAAGTTTGAATTAAAACTAAAAAATTCAGAATGATCATATGTCCTTACTCCCTCCAACCGATATAACTGGTATGCTGGATGAAGTTGAGATCCTTTGGTATATATGATAAAACATGTAGGAGATCTGCCAACAAGTCAAAGTTAGGTCGGATAAAGAGTGCTGTGCCCTATAGATGAGTACCTTGTTTCACAAAATGTCCATAGTTTCCAAAGCAATGAAATGGCATAAGCACAACATAGAGGTATTTGTGTCCGTTCTGTTCTACCATTACATAACCAAGCAATTTCTGTAGGGCACAAGTTTATCTAAGTCTCTTTAGGAACAGTAAAGCAAGTGAACTTCGAATTCAATAAGCAAGTACAATGAACATGATGCACATTGAGGAAACACTAACAGCCTAAACAGGAGGCAAAGATTAGTAAAGTTTTTTTTTTATTATTCTCAAGCTCCATAAGAAATAGTTCTCCATGCTGTTATAATGCAAAGCATTCACCGATTTAGATCACATCGTCATGATTTTCTGTTGTAGCCAGATTAGATCAGCATGCCAAGCTTGCACTCTTGACCCAAAATATTTTTAGAACAACCAAGGCCATATGGTTTCTATGGCGGGAAAGCAAAAATCAGTAGCAAGTTCAAAGGCTTGTCATGCTGCCAAAATAATACCTTTCCATGTCAAACCTCAAAGGAGTTGGCTTCAGTGTAGAAAACCAAGTTCCACATGCTTCTTGCATCAAACAGATGTGGTCACAATTTGTTTTTTGGATGAATATATGTGAGAAATATCTACTGATCGATTAATCAAGAATATATTCCATGGAATACCACAGAATCAAATATATTACTTTTCCTAATGTGATAACAGGATTTTTAATCCCTTCAATGAAACAACTTTTTAACCATTCTAATGCATTGAGGATGGTCTTCAGAGATAATTCATCATCTATTAGTAGCCTCATTGGTCATTCTTTTACCTTTCGATTCACAGAAACCTGTCTACAATAAAATACCCCATTCATTAAACAATAACAATCTATAGTGAAAAGTTAGCAAGATTATCACTTTCATAGTTTACCGAAAAGTTTAGATCTAGCTCGAACACCTCAACGACGATAGAGACTTATAATATACACAAAGGTACCCAAATTGGTGGAGAGAGGAATCACCATCAGGAGTGACAAGCGGGTAGTCACCAGCGTCGAGGTGCACGAACCAGTCCCAGTCTTGGCCTACCCGCAGCAGCAAGGAGGCGCCGTGCAGCGTGGCGGCAAGCGTGGACGCGCCACGAGGATTGGCGAACCCGGGGTCACCGACGACGTGTACGTTGGCGCGACCAGGGCCAGCCCGCGCCTGGCGGGCGAGCCGCGCCCTGTCCCCCGCGGACGCGACGCGGTCGAGGAGGAGGAGGTAGAGGTTGCGGGGGTGGTAGGTGGCGAGGAGCAGCCGGAGGAGGCGGTCGGCGTCGCCCGCCGAGCCGGTGAGGAGGAATGCGAGCGACGGCGGTGCCGGCCCGGCGCTGGACGCGTCGACGGGGAGCGGGATGTGGTGGGGCGGAGACGGAGACGGCGACGAAGGGGAGGAGAGGAGGTGGAGGAGGAGGAGGAGCAGGAGCGAGGAGAGGAGGAGGCAGGGCAGCGGGCGGGAGTCCTTGGTGAAGACGGCGAGCGGCAAGGCGGCGGTCGCGGCCGGCCCGGCGGGCGCGGAGGGTTGCATGGGCGATGGATTTTTTTGGCGGTGGTGCAAGCCGCGGGCGGCGGGCGGAGTGGGAGGAGCGGATCGGGAGAGAGGGAGAACCGTGGAAAGAGGAAAGGTTTTTCTTCCGTGTTTGGTGCCCCGTGCGAGTCTGATGAGACCGGCCGACGGTTTCCTTGGATGGGTCAGGATCTGGTCAGGGTGACTTTGAGTTCACTCCATTGGGAAAAATAGTAGAGTTGAATTTATTTGTTTTTGTGTAATTCACATATTATAATTTTTGTGTATTGCACTTTTTTATTTTAATATTTTATCATGGATGTTTTTTATTTGATGTGTTTGGTTAGTAGATTTAGGGTTATTGTATAAGCCATGAATCATTCTAAACTTTTTCACCATATAACCATCCTTGTGTTGATTATATTGCTTCGTTTATGACTACTGGTTTATTAAGAGGAATTTTTTAACAAACTAATTATTCACCATTAAAAAAATCTAATTATTAACATGTTCATAAACATTACTTCTTTGAGTTTTTGTTGACGAGATAATGTCTAAGTTTTTTTTTTCCCTTTTGTTATATGTAGGACTATAGTTTGGCTGTAGGATCAGTTTGCTAATGTCAATTTGTGGTTAAGTACTACTCTGGTAAAAAGATTGTGAGGATAGGAAAATTAAAGAGTCACGTTTCATTTTTTTAAGAAATTGAACATCAGATTTGTGCATTTAACTAAAAACCTATGAAAATTTTTTACTCGTACTACTGCATAACCTAAATAAAAGGCGATAGATTGGTTATTTTTGATATGATATTATGAGTGTATTAGTAGTAGTGGTTTTGGTAACTGACTCTCATTTATATTATCGTGTGTGGTTTTGCCGTCTAGCAGTTCAAAATTCGATTTGCCTCTTCAGCTTCCGGCGCCAATGCATTTCACACGCGCGTGTGCGGTAATGGTAGCAAATAAACCGGCATCACTGAGTTTCTAGTAGAGCATATTAATTTATCCATAGGAATAATTATGGAGGATCATACTCCTTTTCTTAATACTTGTGCACGAGACTAAAAAATATTACATTCTAATACGGAGGAAGTACTGGGTCTGTTCGGCTGTTAGGTCTGCAGTTGCACCACAGTTGACACCAACGGTGCCACACACACACAGCGGCAGCGCAGCCGTAGTCGCAGTTGCTTGCCTGTCAAACAGACCCACTCTCTTTTGAACTGAAAATGTAGCAATATTTTGAAATGAAGAAACTACAATTATAGCGCGGCTATCTCTTATATAAAAACACCCCATACAATATTTCATAAGCAAAACCTATTATTGTGGTGGTGGGACAAGCTATCTTCTAACCATTTCATAACAATCAAATACAGTCATAGCACGACTATCTCCTAGATATATAAAAAAGAACAGTTACCCCACACAAAAATTCGTAAGCAAAGTGTGATCTCACATACTGTAACCGCGCTTCATCCGAGTATGCTAGCGATCTAAACACAGGCATATGTCCCATTTCTTTTCTGCGCCCTGGTGGAACGCAACGCAAGTACCCACAACCCAAGCAACAATCTGGCCCGTGCGAGACCGCGAGTGTTCCTCTCCGCCACCACGTGCTCCGCGGCCGTACCGACCCTGCCACCATAAAGATCTCGCCTGATGCCGCGCCCCTACCGCGACTAAATTGCCCAGGACCGTGGGCGACGACTACGCACCAGCACACACCAGCTAGTCCCCCCATCTCTCACCAGCGCCACGAGTTGTTGTTGCTGTAGTACGCGGACCACGCGACCTGCGCCTCTCCGGTCGAACCACCCCTCGACGCCATCCATGTGAGGATTGCTCTCACCGTCGTTTTCGTTCAGGCAACGAACTAATCAATCGTTTCTTGCCATGGCAACGCGGCTGCAGCAGCGTCACCCATGAATGAGAACATATCATTGCCCGGCGACACGAGGCGACAACCAGCACAGCGCCACTGTGCCTCGACGGGTAATAAGTACAGTGCCCTTTTCATTTCTTGCAGGTGCCTCAGCCTCACGGCCCTCACACAGATGGATGCATATGGATGTTCTACTGCCAGTCTACCATACTACCATTACTACCACCAGCCAAGCCTGAAGAAATGGAACTGGTAGACTGCTAGAGCCGTCAAAATTGTTTCACCTGCACGGCCGCAGCAGCGGCTTGCCCGGCCGATGATAGCATAGATATACATGTCGCATTCAGACATTCAGACGCAGTGTCTGTTGATCGCCTTTGCTGGTTGCTACTACCAGGAATAGGAGGGACCTGATAAGCAAAAACAGCAACAGCACTTTCACCGCTTGCTTTGTTTACAACACCAAGGTTGCCATGGTTGCAGGAAAGATTGAGCATGACGAGAGGCTGTTTTGATGTCTGTCGATCTTTCCTTGCCAAGAACTAAGATTTGGCAGATGTTCTTAAACCGCTCTCTAATCCTAATGTTCTACAAAATGGAAATTGAAAAGAAATGCAAAAGGAGATAAAGGAGATGAGATGACACGCTAATCGTCTCCGTCGTCCTTCGCCGCTGCCGGGGAAGAGGCAACGGTTTTTGTTCCATCACTTCTTGTCCTTGCCGGCGAGGCGCGCCGCAGCGCGCTCGGCGCGGCGTGCCTTGGCGTTGACGCGGCTGGCGGCCGAGGCGTCCTCCTCGCTCTCCCGGCGCATCTCCATGACGCGGCGGTGGGAGTTGGAGTGCAGCAGCGGGGAGAAGGTGGGGCTGTTCGCCGGGCGGTACTCCGGGAAGAGGCGCCCGGACTTGAACCGCACGCCGCACGCGTTGCACAGCGTGCGGGGGCCATCCGGCCCGAGCCGCCACTGCGGCGTCTCATCCACGGCGCAGTGGGTGCACCGGCGCCGCGGCGCCCCCGCGTCCGCCGCCGCCGCNCGCCGGCGCCGCCGCAAACCCTTGGTCCTCGGCCCCACCGCCGCGCGCGCCGGGGGCGGCGCCTCCACCTCCGCCGCCATGGTGTCCACCGACGGGAACGCGTCCTTGTTCGAAAGCCACTCCAGCTCCTCCTCCTCCTCCCCTTCCCCTTGCCCCTCTCCTACCACTGCCGCCTCCAAACCCTGCAAGAACCACACAAAATATCAAAACTTTCAGCCGCCTACCAAGCCATACGGCAACCCAACCTCTCACACGGGGATTGGAGAGAGACACATACCGTGTGGTCAAAGAAGCCGTTCAAGCTGGCGCCCGCGTCGCCGGTCAGCTCTCCAGCCAGCGCCGCCGCGTCCTTATCACCAACCATGTCCGCCGCCGCCGCCGTCACGACTCGGGGGATAAAGAAATGGAATTTTTATTCGATTTTTCTTGGCACCTCTATTTGATCCCCTGGCCTTTTTATCATCAAGCCCTTTTACCCCTTTTTGTTTGGGGGTTTTTGCTTCGGTTTGCAAGTTAAAGCAAGAGATTTTTGTCTGGGTTCTTGCGATGATGCGAGAAATCCATAGGTTTTAACGATGGTAATAACCCCATGGCGTTCACGTGGGGGTGGGGTGGTTCTTAAGTTTTGGGTCTAGCAAGCACTGTGGCTCTCTGGACGATTTGGATGTATTAGCATCTCACTAAACACGAGCACCTTCCATTAGGGTTTGCTTAAGGTTTAAGCAGTGGAAACGCGCCCCAGATGGCCAAAACAAGAACTGAATGAATGAAGATGATCCTGCCTGCCGTTTCTATCCTTTTCTGCATCCTGTTTTGTACGCAGCGGTGCATGCGTTTCGTGACATATTAGGGTACAGGGAGTTTCTTGCTGTGATTGAACTGTACTCGATTTTTCCTGTTGTTTTTGTCCTTTTTGGGGCTGCTTAATACTTAACTATTGAGTATAGACGAAGTTTGTTGGGCTATTACGGTTCTTTTTTTTTGGCCTTTCTAATCTCTAATTCGTAACATTTTGAAATTTAAACTAGTTATAATTGTAAAAATAATAGACCAAACAATTGTGCAAAGCATCCATCATGAAACCCACTTCCTAATGAAAAATAGTGCTGCTGACGAAAAAATATTGGACAATTATAGTTAACGGTCACCTCTAAAATAGTATTTACCAATGGACAAATATGGCAGCAAAACAACATACAAATATTTATGTGAGGGAGCGGGTCATGTTGGTTCATTATTACGTATCTATTAGGAATTTAAGGAATACATAGTTATACAATTCGTTAGAAAAATTTAAGGAGACATTTGTAGTTTTTAAGTTTATGGATAAGGAGTAACTATAGTTTGTCGTCTCTATGTCGGAAAAATATGCTACTTATCATTTACTATTTATTATAGTATACAACAATTTTCTCCTTTTGTGAGTCGGGTTTATTTTTGTTGAAGAAATCGTGCTATATTGGTTTTGTTCGAAAGCCCGTTAATGTGGCTGAGCTACAACAGCTTAAACGATGTTTCTATTGCCGATTTAGTTGTCGTAGACTTAGGGTGCACCGTTGCGGCTCTACAGCAATGACTGCCGAACACAACCTCTAAAGCTAGACAAGGCTACCATGCGTTTGCTATGATACTTATGTATATGATTGATGAACTAAATAGAATATTACAATATTGTCAACACTAAAAAATCATATTTATAATTATTAAAATGGGATTGGGCCTCATCAGCAAAAGAAGCTAGGCGAGGGCTCATGGCTTTGCTATGAAAGAAAAGAACTGTGTAGATCACATTAAGCGGCCCATGCATTCTCAATATCGTATCTTTACAGGCAGTGGATGCAACTACATAGAAAAAATAAGTGTATTGTTTCATTTATATGCATTGAACATGTCATATGATGTGATTTAAAGTTAGGAGATTGTATTTCTAAAAGATTTGTATTATAATTTACAACAACAAATTAATCAAAACCTTCAATAATAGCTCGGCTTTATCCTCAAAATCCATTCAGATTCTCACCGAAGTGCAGCTCAGCGTTGGCAACCATAGCCCACCGGCCACCGCGCAACTGCACAAGCATGGCTGATCTAGTCTAGGGAAATAAAGGGAAAACCTCGGTTTATCATGGCCGCAAGCTGCACGGCTGCCGCCTCCCTTTGCTTCCCCATCCAGAAGAGGCCTGTAAACTCCGCCAGGCCATACAGCCATCCGGCCCGCTCCGTGGTCCGTGGAAGCCAATTTCGCATGTGTCGGCCGCGCGGCCTCCACCGCAAGGGCGCGCAGGCCGACAGCGAAAGGCGAGCCAGGACCGTCCAGCGAATCCGGCCCGCGACGCGAGGCGTCCGAGGTGCATCCGCATCACGGCGGCCACGGCCCGCGAGGCGTCCGAGGTGCATCCGCATCACGGCGGCCACGGCCCGCGAGGCGTACGAGGGCATCACCGGCAACATCGGGCCGCGCATCGGGGGCTCGGGGCATGGAAGCGTGGTCCGTACGTGGAGCGGGACGCAGCGCGGCTGGGCCACGCATCGCCAACCAACCGCCACGCAATCGTCCGCGGCCGCCGAAATTTCTTCTCAGCCATGTCGGCGAGACGGCGAGGATGGCTAGCCTCCGATTGGATTAGATTAGATGTGCCGGTCGATTGGAGGTTGGAGCTGGAGATTTTCACCAAACCTGGCTGAAACCGGCCGTGTTTGGTGCAACTGGCTTACGTGTGAAACGGTGAGATCGAATCAACCGGTCCAGGTTCGTCTGTGCACCATCGATCGGTGATTGGTACGTAATGCCCATATGCACGCAGCACGCGCAAGGATTTAACTCAAATCATGCGAAGGAAGGAAATTTATCTACGGATGCAACGTGCAATCTAATCATATTAGGGCTCAGCTCGGGGATGGCGGAGCAGAGCTCCAACTCTATTACCAAGTGGACTCTATTACCAAGTGGACACTGTTTTTTTCTGAACTATCCAGCCTTTCACCATACCAAACATATATTCTCTCCTCCTGATACTGTACATTAATTATACACACAATAATCTTAGGTTATGCACCAAAGCGCCATAACTAAACAAGCATGTTCACCCAACTACAGGTGTTTGTACGTCGGGGGTTGGAGCTAGCCATATTGCCGAACAACAATCAGCAAAAGCAACACGCTTGCATGTGCCCAGCATATATACTGCAGTCTACATGAAGTAATAGATTAAGAGATTAATTAAGAGACGACGCAGCCTCGCGACTTTTAATTAATCTGGCTATTGTTCGTACTCTATATGATCGAATGATAATATCAACATATAACAGTATGGGATACTAATTAACTGATAAGTACATATAAAGGACATTTTCCTGCTTTGTCGTGTCATAGTTTCTAATTGGCATGTTACTTTCACTAGCTAACGTTGCATTTCCAGAGAGGAGGAATATACAGGAACTACAAACGGTGATGCCCTTTGGAAACTTCCCTTGTTCAATTATAGATATCAAGGAATATCGACCATATTTTATTAGCTGAAATTAGTGCAATTTGAACTATGATTCAAGCAGGAAGAAAAACCACTAGTGATCGATGACTAATGCCACACGATTAATAATGGCTCAATAATCTGCCGGCACGGAGAGAATTTTCAGAAGCTGCAAAGCTGAGGCACTTCACATGGCCCCCCATCTTAGCCCCACGCTGTCTCTCGCCAAGTCGCAATTAGAAAACGGAGAGAAGAGATAGTACGAGAGAAGATGGAAGGCCATGTGTGAGTGCATGTGGGCTAGCGAAGCTAAGCTAAGCTAAGGCCGAGTTCAACCGAGTTGGAACTTGGAACGGAAGGGTGCCTGCATTTGTTGCAGTTGGTGGCTGCATCTTCTCCTGCATGATTGCATTTCGGCCACCGGCTAGTATGGCTTACACTTTCCTTGTCGCCTCTATCTTCTCACTCCTCTTCATAAATCATATTTTGTGCCTGCTTGAGCCAAACAAAGAGCACAGAAATGCATCTTACATAACTGAATTACAAGAGGTAAAACGGCTGTGTCGTATGGCTGAAAACAGCAGGGACTTCAGATTGTCGTATGACTGAGCTGCTACATAACTCTTCACTAACTACTACACACTGAATTTACCTTACTCGGAAAGCTGCAATTGCAGAGAATCCATTGGTATACTCCGTATCATGTATGCCTGCCAGGTGGGTCCAATAATTGTTTCCATTGCTAACATGGGAAGGTTCAGAATTGGGCGAGTAATTGTTAGGATCATGTTGTTTGTTGTGTAATTCACCTACGGAGAAAGGATTAGTTTTTGCAGGATAGTACACTTCATAAAGGTAGAAACAGTTGGGTCGGTTGGGCTGACTTTTTGAGGGGAGGACAAGGGTCCTGTTGCTGCTTGTACTTTTCAGTGCTTATTTATAACCTGATGTCCCCCAGAGCAAAAGTATTACTGGTAGTATTATACTATTATTTGCTACTGCTACATGACAACCAAACATATTTGACAGAGCAAAAGGTGAACTGTGTGAGAAATGTGTATCTTTATACCGTGCTGATGCATTGTTCTTTCAGTTGCTTATCTGTTTGGTTTGTGCTCAATGTTGTGTAGTTGTTACTATGGTGGTTCCAACACCATTGGTGTAATACTAAATGGAATATTATAAGCTGAAATTGCTGAGTTTGGTGCACTAGGATATACAGTATTCTTCTTCTGTTATACTCCAGTTACTGCTTGTTGTGACCCTAATTGATGTGTGGAACCTAATTGATGTTCCTCAAGAGAAAAGGAACAATCGATCAGGTAAAAATAAAGGAATAGCTGAGCAAGCATGAGGTCAGATCATGACAGCTTCATATTCATACCACCAAAGTGTAACATCAATCAAGCCATCATATCTATGCTTTCCAAGCACAAAAAAGAAACATATCACATTATCTTTTAAAAAAAAGAAACATGTCTAGGGCCATGTTAATTGAAGTTCTTGGACTGGCTTGGCTCTTGGAAGTTATTTAACAGTAATGTTTACTGTAGTAGTAACTGGGTGAGACCAATTCCTTGTCAAAGGCATTGCTGCTTCCATATTCAGAGCAAACCATAAAAAATAAACCTTACAAGTACAACATTATGTACGTATTCTGTTAATGGTCAATTCAGTATTTTTTTTAGATGGCAGGTCAATATTATTGCGTGCAATGAAAAAATATTTGAAGCGAACCCCTGTTGGTTAAGATCCCCAAATTTGACAACCTGGTCATGAAAACAGTAAACCAAAGCATGGCGTTCTCAAGAATCTAATCATGAAAAGAATAGGAGGTTCTTCCATGTGATGGAGATAATTGGTTTTGGTCTGGGCAACTCGTATTCCGTGTACGCCCTTCTCTACCCCTAATACAAAGTTTGCTCTATGAGTAAATTAACAAAAGAACTTGCTCCATGAATTTTCCTTCATAAGGAAGTAGGAAAAAAGAGAGAGGATAATGTGGCTAAATATTTTCAGAGCTCAGAGTGACAGAGATCATAACACAGCAGGTGAAACTTACAATGATTTATTACTCGTTAGACTCAGCGAATGCATTTCGCAGGAAGACATTATGCAAATTCGGTTGCTGCTTGCCAGTGTTGTTGTAATGACACATTTTTTTTCCTAGACTTAAACCATATAATATACACATGAAGCTTTGGCAAAGTACAGCTTATAATTGTTTCACAAGATTACTGCTTATAACGGTTTATTGCTCACTGGAATGGTTTCTTCAGGAGATGATTAGAACCTTACCTGTAGAAGTTCTGCACTATTGCCAAAAGATCCTGCAGAAGCTAAGCATACTGTTGAGTCAGAAGATTAGAAGATTCTCATCTCACTTTTTACTCCTGGTATTAGACAATTAAATATGAGGTATTTATCAAACTTGGAAGAGAATCTTACAGTTCCTACAGGCTACAGCTCCACCACTAGGATCACTGACAAAAGTTCCATTCCACCTGCAAGATAAGATTAGCATACTAGTTTATGGTCAATCATTTGTTTAACACCAGGACACGTTTGCATCTCTACCTCTGCCTTCATTATAATCTACTACTACTACTTACACATATGCAACTAAAGTAATCTTGGCGTTAACCGTGCGTGCCCACTTAGTAAAATTCCATTTGTTCAGACTACTGAACTTATGAGACCACCACTTATGTTTCTTTATTTCATAATGTTATGGTTGAGTTTAACTGAATTCCTTAAAGCTTAATTTCTTCCAAGAGGCTGAAATGGTGGTAAAATCTGCTTGCTGCCATATTTTGAACATTGAACAGAACTCCTGAAAATTAGTATGTAGCAATGAGAACACGGTAGAGTAGAAATATACTGGAATGAGTAATACATTCATGCCCATATTTCAGAACTATTATATCTGCAAAACAACCATGTTATTGACACAACGAAAATAGGGAATCGACTCCAATGAAAACCTCCATGTTCTGTGTTTGCAATGATTGCAATTCTCGTTGTTTAAACCAGCAAGACAAAATTCCCTCTCCAATGACGAGTGATCAATCCCCTTTCGCACATTCTCTTAACCACATGGGCCATGTCTCCCGAAGCTCTCAATAATTCCAAGAGCATTTTCCAGCCTATGTCCATGCTCCCTCCTAACCTTTACACTCTCATACCGAGCTGTTGTTGTGCTATCCATGGCCCACACAAGGCTCTACTAAACCATGTACCTAACACTAACAACACACACACTAGCACACCAATGCATTAGCATGCCACAAAGTAGTATTTTATCGTCTCACACCTCTCTCTAAACACATAGATTAATGCTTTAATCCAATCCTAATCATAGACATCCTCTTATATACCTTCCTACAAGTTTCCCTCCATTTCTCTATTGCTTCAAACAAGGCAATGAAAACACAAAACTAGAACTAGTGTGTCTGTGTGAGAGAGAGAGAGGCCAGAGGAGTGTAGAGGACAAGGGAAGAACAGAAGAACCGAGTATGACAAGTGCTAGACACTTGTTCTTCTCCTTGTCCTTCTCCTTCTTGGCACTCTCGAGCTACATTGCCGTGTGCAATGTCGCCGGCGCCGCTGCCGCCGGTGACGAGGCGGAGGCGTTGCTGGCCATCAAGGCGTCTCTCGTCGATCCGTTGGGGGAGCTGAAAGGATGGAGCTCTGCGCCGCATTGTACATGGAAGGGCGTGCGCTGCGACGCCCGGGGCGCGGTCACCGGACTCAACCTCGCCGGCATGAACCTGAGCGGCGTCATCCCGGACGACATCCTCGGCCTCGCCGGGCTCACCTCGATCGTCCTGCAGAGCAACGCGTTCGACGGCGAGCTGCCGACGGCGCTCGCGTCCGTTCCGACGCTCCACGAGCTCGACGTCAGCGACAACAACTTCAAGGGCCGGTTCCCCGCCGGCCTCGGGGCGTGCGCCTCGCTGACGCACCTCAACGCGTCGGGGAACAACTTCGCCGGCCCGCTCCCGGCCGACATCGGCAACGCCACCGCGCTCGAGACGCTCGACTTCAGGGGAGGCTTCTTCTCCGGCGGCATCCCGAAGACGTACGGCAAGCTCCAGAAGCTCAAGTTCTTGGGCCTCTCGGGTAACAACCTCAATGGCGCTCTCCCGCCTGAGCTGTTCGAGCTCTCGTCATTGGAGCAGCTCATCATCGGCTACAACGAGTTCAGCGGAGAGATCCCGGCCGCCATTGGCAATCTCGCCAAGCTCCAGTACCTCGACATGGCGATCGGTAGCTTAGAGGGCCCCATTCCACCGGAGCTCGGCCGGCTGCCGTATCTCAACACCGTTTACCTCTACAAGAACAACATTGGCGGCCAGATACCCAAGGAGCTCGGCAACCTCTCCTCCCTCATCATGCTCGACCTCTCCGACAACGCGATCACCGGCACGATCCCGCGGGAGTTGGCGCAGCTCACTAACCTGCAGCTGCTTAACCTGATGTGCAACAAGATCAAGGGCGGCATCCCGGCCGGCATTGGCGAGCTCCCCAAGCTCGAGGTGCTTGAGCTGTGGAACAATTCCCTCACCGGCCCGTTGCCGCCGTCGCTCGGCAAAGCGCAGCCGCTGCAGTGGCTGGACGTGTCGACGAACGCCTTGTCCGGGCCGGTGCCCGCCGGACTCTGCGACAACGGCAACCTGACGAAGCTGATACTGTTCAACAATGTGTTCACAGGCCCGATCCCCGCGGGGCTCACGACGTGTTCGACGCTTGTCCGCGTCAGGGCGCACAACAACCGGCTCAACGGTACTGTGCCGTTGGGGCTCGGGCGACTGCCGCGGCTGCAGCGCCTGGAGCTCGCCGGCAATGAGCTCTCCGGCGAGATCCCGGACGACCTGGCGCTCTCGACGTCGCTCTCCTTCATCGACCTGTCGCACAACCAGCTGCGGTCGGCGCTGCCGTCGAACATTTTGTCCATCCCTGCGCTGCAGACGTTCGCGGCGGCCGACAACGAGCTAACCGGCGGCGTGCCGGACGAGCTTGCCGATTGCCCGTCGCTGTCCGCTCTCGACCTGTCGAACAACCGGCTGTCCGGCGCGATCCCGGCCAGCCTCGCGTCGTGCCAGAGGCTCGTTTCTCTAAGCCTCCGGAACAACCGGTTCACCGGGCAGATCCCTGCTGCTGTCGCCATGATGCCGACATTGTCCGTCCTCGATCTCTCCAACAACTTCTTCTCCGGCGAGATCCCGAGCAACTTCGGCAGCTCGCCGGCGCTCGAGATGCTGAACCTGGCGTACAACAACCTCACCGGCCCCGTGCCGGCGACGGGGCTCTTGAGGACGATCAACCCCGATGACCTTGCCGGAAACCCGGGGCTCTGTGGCGGCGTCCTGCCTCCGTGCGGGGCAAGCTCTCTCCGGTCATCGTCATCGGAATCGTATGGCCTTCGCCGCTCACACATGAAGCACATTGCGGCTGGCTGGGCCATCGGCATCTCTGCCGTGATTGCAGCATGCGGAGCCATGTTTCTTGGAAAGCAGCTGTACCACCGGTGGTACGTCCACGGCGGATGCTGCGACGATGCCGCCGTGGAGGAAGAAGGGAGCGGCTCGTGGCCATGGCGCCTCACGGCGTTCCAGCGGTTGAGTTTCACCAGCACCGAGGTGCTCGCGTGCATCAAGGAGGCCAACATTGTCGGCATGGGCGGCACGGGGGTGGTGTACCGCGCCGACATGCCACGCCACCACGCCGTCGTCGCCGTCAAGAAGCTGTGGCGCGCGGCCGGATGCCCCGAGGAGGCCGCCACGGTCGACGGGCGCACGGACGTCGAGGCGGGAGGCGAGTTCGCGGCCGAGGTGAAGCTCCTCGGGCGGCTCAGGCACCGAAATGTCGTGCGCATGCTGGGCTACGTGAGCAACAACCTGGACACGATGGTGATCTACGAGTACATGGTCAATGGCAGCCTGTGGGATGCGCTGCACGGCCAGCGAAAGGGCAAGATGCTGATGGACTGGGTGTCGCGGTACAACGTCGCGGCGGGCGTCGCCGCCGGGCTCGCCTACCTGCACCACGACTGCCGGCCGCCGGTCATCCACCGCGACGTCAAGTCGAGCAACGTCCTCCTCGACGCCAACATGGACGCCAAGATCGCCGACTTCGGCCTCGCCCGCGTCATGGCGCGCGCCCACGAGACCGTCTCCGTCGTCGCCGGCTCGTATGGCTACATCGCGCCGGAGTACGGGTACACGCTGAAGGTGGATCAGAAGAGCGACATCTACAGCTTCGGGGTGGTCCTCATGGAGCTCCTCACCGGACGGCGGCCGATCGAGCCGGAGTACGGCGAGAGCCAGGACATCGTCGGGTGGATCAGGGAGCGGCTGCGAAGCAACACCGGGGTGGAGGAGCTGCTCGACGCCAGCGTCGGCGGCCGCGTCGACCACGTCCGGGAGGAGATGCTGCTGGTGCTGCGGGTGGCGGTGCTGTGCACGGCCAAGTCACCCAAGGACCGGCCCACCATGCGCGACGTGGTGACCATGCTCGGGGAGGCGAAGCCGCGGCGGAAGAGCAGCAGCGCCACGGTGGCCGCCACCGTCGTGGACAAGGACAAGCCGGTGTTCACGACATCGCCCGACTCCGGTTACCTATAGTAGAGAAAAGTTGGTTTTTCACCGGAGGATCTGACGTGACAGACGCGAACACTTGGCATTAGCGGACGTGTTTGTTTTGTACCTATAGTTCTTGTAATCTGCTGCTACATTTTACATAGTTCTGATTTACATTTGTTCCTGTTCAGGGACTACGAATTGATGTAAACAATGTTTATACTTTTTACAATTTTAGGATGTAAAGGAATTCAATTAGTCCCTTCAAATACGAGGCAAATTCTGAACTTCGCGAATACAGGGTTCAAATGAATTCCTCGATACTTCAGCTTGCTCTGCCATGGCTGCTAGTACATGCTACTAGCAGATAACCCAAGACTGATCCGTCCAAAATGATACGGTCCGTCCATGGTTGGTCGGACGGCACAAATGTTAGATCGCTAGGAACTGTAGCAATACAATTTCACGGTGGGCAACGGGGGCCTGATTTTGGGCAGCAGAGAGCTCACAGGGCAGGCCATGCTAATTGGGACTGCATGTAAGCCCAATTTGCTCTATTAGTATCGCTGCCGGATCTCTACCTTTACTTTAGTGGGCCAAAAGGAGGCCCACTTTGTCCGGCGGGAGAGGAAGAACTCACGAAGCAGGCAATCCTATTGGCTCGTATTGGGCGCAAATTGGCACATGATAATCCATGGAAAAAGGACACATGAGGTTGTCGAATTACAAAATTATCCCTGAATCGAAAAATCATATATACGTCATCTCTCTCTCCACCTCTCTCTCCTCCAGTCCTTCCCAATGTTTTTAGCGATGGCCGGCGGAGAGAAGCCGCCTCTGTACTAGTGTGCCCCGGCAAGGCCGGTCGCCACCGCCGCCACGAGATCGAGCTCGACCGGATTCCCGCGCAGAGGAGAGGACCCTGGAGATGGAGGTGATCTCTCCGCCAGATAGGCGGGTCGGTGGCCGATTCCCTCGCCATCGATGTCCACCTCCTCTCCCATCTTCCCTCATGCCACGGCAACGGTTGAGGAGGCCATAGGGGAGTGAGGCAACAAGCTCCTCGTCGCCTCACGAATCAGAGTGGCTAGCTTAGTGGCGGAGAGAGAAATTGACATGTGAGAGAGGCAGTGGAGCTTGGGATCGCACCGGGATGCACCACCGGGGATGCTTGAACCCACGCCGCCTTCGCGCCTATCGGCGCGACCTTTGTTGGCACAGGAGTGGGTGCTGCGGGCCAATCGAGAGCTCGACGACGACCTCGTGTCCGACGAGCAAGGAGCAGCGGAGCAGAGCGACGACGACCTCGGTCTCAGTCATCCACCCACTCTCCGCGCCGTATGTCAACCGCTCCGCCCTCGACCTCTTTGTCGTCCTCTTCTTCATCGTCGCGGTCTTCGACAAGCTCTAGACCTGCGCAAGTGCCGCCCACGCCGAGCGCGAGGTCAAGGTCAACGACACATGACCTCAGGTGCTCACCTCAAGCTTCTCACTCTTCCTCGAGAGGAGGAGCTGTAGCGTAAGGAGTCCGTCGCGTCGGCAGTGGGACATGCGGCAGGACATTCTCGCGCGTCGACGTCGGCCATTGCGATGCCCTTGTCGTGCAAGTACAGCAACAGCAGCACAGGTTCTCCTCCAGCCGCACGACGACAAGCTACGTGGTGGCGCTAGCCGATACGTCCCTCCGTTCTGGGACGCTGCCCAGGGCCACCCCCCATGTGCTGCCCATCTCGAACGACGGCGCCATTGTTGTTGAGGATTGGCAGGTGATCATTTTTGCAAAAAAAAAAAGAGACAGCAATGAAGCACAGCAATGGCAAGCAGGCAAACAAACAGCAACCAGGCATGCAAACAACAACAAGCAAGCAAGTCGCATCTTGTTTTCTGCACTCTTCACTTTTTCAGCAAGACACGCTTCTTCTCCGCCACCTCCTCGCTCCCGAGGTGGCTGGAGCGACGGTGTCTAGACGTCGACGGGGACCTCCTGCCACCAGGCTGTGCCGAGCCCCTCACCTCCTTCGCCGCCTGGGCTACAGTGCTTGGTGTAGATGAGAAAGAGGAAGAGCGAGAGGACGGCCGTGAGCACGCCCACGTCCACAGCTAGCGGCGGCAGCGGAGGTGGTGTTGGAGCGTCTCCCTCGCCGCCAAGCATCCTCGACGACGACCTCGAGCTTGATGACGTGACGACAGAGGCAGGCTGCGTTCGACCTCGACGAGCTCACGGGAAGCGGGGTAGGAGCTGTTGGGAGCCACCGCCGCGTTCCTCCCCGCTGGCCGCCGACCCTTCTCCCCATCAGCCATCGCCAAGAAGATGGAGAGGACGGGAGGAGAGAGGAAGAGAGGAGGGAAGAACTAGTCGTTGACATGTAAAGCTCACGAGTCTCACGCTGACTCAACTGTCACGTCGAACAAAACCAGAAATAAAACAATCTAAAGACCTAGAGTGACCCAATTTTGTAAGTTCAAAGATGCCATATGTATGATTTTTTGATTTAGGGACAATTTTATAAGTCGGCAAGAAGATGAGGGACCTCTTGTGATTAATCGCTATGTTGATCAGCGAGACCAGTTCTTTGGTGGGCCAAAAGGTGGGCGAACTTTGAGCGGCGGTCCGACAGAAGCCAGGTCAAGGCTCCCGAACATCGAGGGAAAATGGGCTCCTTGTCTCCTATGAGGGTGGATAAAAAACTCAAAACTAACTTAACTTTCGACTTAACTCAATTTAGACAGTTAATGAGTTAATTACAGTTAACTCATTTAGCTCATGATATACATTAAAATAAAAGTTTATTGTCTATAGTCTGCAAGCGTAAAGGTCGTAAACTCACAAACTCGCAATTATTCATTATAGCATAACCCTGTGAGTCACAGATGGCATGTCAGTCACAGGCTTACAAATCATACAACAGGTGAATTTTAAATCATGCATTTCGGAATAACGAGTTTAATGAGTCTACTCAAACTTTTAACAGTCGAGTTGAGCTAACTCGTTAACTCAACAAGTTTTTACGAGCCTAGCCGAGTTGACTCGTTAGGCCGGTCCTACTAGCAAGTGCTCTGAATTGATTTGTGCAGATATGGATTACAACAGCATAAGGTCAAACAGATGGAAACTAGAGTCGTTGCAACTATTTTTCATATGCAAAACATGTATTACTCTCAACTCTCAAGCCTGGCAAATAGGGTAAAATTTAGTCTAGTTTTATCAGCTGTAATAGCTTATATGCACAGCTATTCCATAGTTCATACAAGAAGATCAGCTTTTGAGGATGAATGCTTTAAGCGTAAACTACTAAGTATAGGAACAAAACTTGGAAAGCAACGAGCAAATGATTAAAAGTGTAAAACAAGAGATTCGACTAAAAAGCATCGCCGTCCAATATAATAGCCTTGTACGCTTAGTACCAGTGTACCACCAACGATTGGATCCCATTCTTGGACATAACACCATCTCTTACTTGCATGGGCCCAAATCCGAGCCCCAAAGGTCGGAACAATGCCGCGCTTTTTCATGTCAAGTTCATCAGCAACGTGGGAACGTGCAGGGCATGATTGCTTT
The DNA here is from genome assembly GCA_008326285.1 of Oryza officinalis. NCBI lineage: Eukaryota > Viridiplantae > Streptophyta > Magnoliopsida > Poales > Poaceae > Oryza > Oryza officinalis. The sequence continues at coordinate 3,831,277 of BDMV01000003.1, read as the reverse complement.
TGGCTTACAAGTGATGAACGAGACGTGGCCTTGCCTTTCTGACTTCGAGCTTTGATGAACTAATGACTGGCTGTTTGTCAACAATAATAACCTAATTTCTTATCAAAAGAGACGGACACCAGAATTTTCTGGCATAGAAATGAGTACTTATACTGGATTGTAGCAATTATGGATGGTTGTACTACGAATGTAGATTCTTGTAATAGATGCCATGAGCTTCAATAAAATGGCAACTTAAGACAGCCATCGTGCAGAAAACAACACTCTGAACCGTACCAGCTATTAGTTAGTACTACGTGATACTGTTCCATAGTCTCATTTATATCAGAAAGGACCACAAAGGGGGGGAAAATAGTCAGATGGACCGACACATTAACCAGACATAACTTGAAGACATGAGATGAAATTCTTTGAATAAAACTCTCCAGATTCTATAATATAATCATATATCATATCACAAGTCAATGACTCAGAAAATTTCGGTTGCACCACTACATGCCTTGCTAGTAATATAGAAAGCTGACATGTATTCAGGGTTGCGAGAATATACCTCAGACTTAGAACCATAATTTCTTCTATTTCATCCTTCACAGAGCCCTGATGTGTTCAACCTATAACACAAGCATAGAAAAGAGGTAAGCGCATCCTCATTCCAAAACTGCCATAAATGAACTAACAGAATAAATATTGTTTTTGTAAAATCAATTCACTACTGCCCTTCCATGATGACACCAATAATCTCTAAATTCCCAACCAGATAAATCTGAATGTGAAGAAACAGGCCTCAGACAAAAAGTTGATCCCACATGGCCAGATCTGAGTTTCTTGCAAGATTCAAACAATCTAGCAGGCAGGATACATAGGCACATAGCCATGAACAGGAACTGAGGAAGTCATTGACAAATGATGGAAGAACCCTCAATCTTATCAGTGCTAGCTAAAGCCTAAAAAGCAATCACTCCCTCTGTTCCGTAACAACTAAAACACCTTACAATATAGAAAAGAGGGAGCAGTAATCAATAAGAAGACCATTCAAAAACTATCACTGCTTGATAGACAATAGCATCCAACTTATTTAGCTCATCATTGGCAAGCAAGTTCAGATGGAGGTAACTAACAATGCAGTTTGTTATTTATGTATAGTCAACTATATAGCCTGTTAAAGCTATTGGAATAGGACAACTTAAGGCTTCCACGATCATATAACTGGAGCAGCCCAGCCCTATACAACTGAACAAACAGAAATAAATGTCCTGTTGTCATTAGGTTACAGTAGAGTAGAGCTATCTCAAATCTTCAAGGATGCATCCTTCTGAAGCATGATGTGCAATCACAAAAGTTATATCTTGCATGAAAAAAGTCATCTCTACAGAAATCTCTTTGATTGCTTACTAATTTTGAGTATAAAAAGGTTGTATACACAAATTCTAAACCATACACATACAGAGATCAAAGCAAACAAAACAGAAACAACAGCAAAACTGATATACCTATAAATCCCGTAAGGACTTACAAAGGATTATTGAGCAAAGCGAAACAAAAATTGGAGTGAGAGATGGTATTTATAGGGGCAACTCGAAGGCCGTGCATTTTTTCCCCCAAGCTTCTTTTCTACCACCACTTACACCTGTAAGGGCTAGATGATCAAGAACATACATGATCATCAGAGCTACTGCATTGGAGGATCTTTGAGACATGGCAAGGTATTTGCAAGGAGCTTCTTTAGAGAGGATATCTAGTTCCTTTCCTCGATCACATATCTAACTACCTGTAGTTTAGTTATGACCTCTTTGTTCATTTTTCCAGGAGTTCTTGGCAGCATTAGTAGATGGATTAGTAGAATCTCCACCCTTGTCCTTGGGCTTAGAGAAGAACGGATCCCATTCATGAGGTCCAATTGTCCTCTGCCCTTCTTCTAAAAGGTCGTACTTCCAGCTGTTCTCTTCAACAAAATCTTTATCTTCACGATCTTCGATGATATCTCTTCTCAACTGTGTCACCTTGTTAATGATTGCCTCTACAGAAACATCAAATGCATCCTTCAGGGTTTCCAGCTTTGACCTTGGATCAGCATATATCACCCTTGGAATGAGACTGATGACCTCTTCCCTCATCTTCTTGACTATATCTGGATGGATACTTTTAAGCCTGTCCTCAATGCTGACATTTCCTTTACGGACGCCATCTTCAGGGATGAAGACAGAGTATCGTGTATAGTTCTTCGGAAGATGCCACGTATATTGGACATATGCTGAACCAGGATGAAAGAAAACAGGAATGCAACCAGCCAGCATCGAGTCGAAGGCAGATCTTCTCGTGTACGAGTCACCTTGGGGCTGCAAGCAGAACAAAGAGCTCTGGAACATATTCATGATTGTGCTAGGAGAATGGCATTTGCTCTCCCCAAGATCACACTCCAGCAATTTACAGACACTTGATGTCCTGCATTGATCAATAAGCTGACCTCTGATGGACTTGGGATCATCAGGACGAGGAGCCCCAGCAAACGAGAACAACCATGGTCGTTCCAGGCTCCTCATTCTATCCTGCCAAAGCAAAACATCAGCATCCTTGGCAGGATGGAAGTAAGTAGGATATGGTATCGCAAAATCATTGGCATTCCATGGGCTTGACTCCACCACCAACATCGACATATTCTTCGCAGCTGGCAAGAAAAGCAGCTTGTTGCCCCAATCCGACTCTTCGTCCGTCAAGCGCCTGAAATCCCACGCAATCCTGCCACCAACTAAGAAATGGTCACGCCCGCCCATCACATCCCATTCAGGCCTCTTCCTCAGCCAATCTATCAAATCCAGCGACGCAGCATCCCTCATAGAAATGTTGTACCCCCAAAGATACCTCGCCACATCAAACCCGGCGTAGAACGGCACGAACACCGCAGCAGCAATGGACGAGTCCTTGGTCAGGCACTCATACTGCTTCATCCGGTTCCTGAAGATGACATCCACCATAAACTGGTTCGTCGCGTACCAGCCGGTGTTGGAGAACACCCCTTCCTCGTTGCCCAACGGCGGGCCAAGCCCGTCGTTGCTCATGAACTTGCACATGTTGGTCCAGAGGCTGAGCCTCTCGCACTCCCGGAGCATGTCGTCGTTGAACCGCGGCGGCAGCTCGTGCACGTAGATGTACCGGCCGCCGCACGGGTCGCTCTTGTTCTCCGCGGTCTTGAGCGCTCGCTGGAACGCGTACTCCCGGGGCGCCGCCTCCTGGTGGACGACGGCCGTGGGCTTCTCCTCCTCTTCCACTTTGGGGACAGTAGCGGTGGCAGGTGGAGGCTCCGAGACGAGGGCAGGCGGAGCGAGGGGAACGGCGGGGTCGGAGACGCGTTCGGGTTCAGGGAGCGGAAGTTCGGCGGCGGCAATGCTCGCTGCGGCGCCGGCGGCGGTGTCCACCCCGGACGAACCAGGCTCGTTGGCGATGACGAAGAAGTGGAAGTAGAAGATGAGGACCCAGAACATGGCGCAGAGCGTGGCGAGGAAGCAGAGGCGCGACTGCGGCGGCTTACCGCCGACCTTCTCCATGTCGTCCTGGTGAGTCGGCAGCACCGGCCGCCGCCTCATAGCAGACATCCGCCGCGCCCGCGCGGACCCCGCAGCCGCCGCGCCGCCGACGCCCAACTCACAGGCCAGGGTTCGAATCCCGCCGCATCAACACACCCCCAAAACCCCAGCAGGATGCGCAGAAATGGCGCGCCGCTCCGGACACGGCGCGGGGAAACCGGATCGGTGGATCGCGCGGAAAGCCGCGGAAGATGGAGAGGGGGAAAGGGACGAGACGATGGGTTTAGAGGCGATATTTGTTTCCTTGTTCGATTCGGGAGGGTGGTGCTTGTTTTGAATGCGGGTTTGGTGATGGAAGGAGTAAGCGGCGAGGGGGAAGAGGAGGAAGAGGAAACCAGGTGGTGTGGGGGAGGAGGGGGGGAGACGTGGCGTGGCGACCGACGCGGCCGTCGCTGGACGTGCGACGGTGGGGTAGTGGGGGGATGCTTGGCGTGGGCGTCCGTCCATAGCCGCGGTCGCATGGGGAGCCGGGACGTGGCGGTGGGAAGATGAGCTTCCGTTTTTGTTTTTTACCATATGATTGTTGTTCATCTGTTTCCATGTGGGGTTTTGTACGCTGTCATACCAGCACATGCGGGGTGAATTGTTGATGCTTTGATACAACCATTGGTAGTGGATCGATTTCTTTTAACTTCCTGTCTCACCAAGAGAAAAACTACTACTTCTTCCATCTTAACATATAACAATCTAAAAATCAAATTTTACATATTCTAATATTATGAATTTAAACAATAAATTTACAATACTAAAATATATCAAATCAAGTACTAAACAACTATATATTAAGATGAAGAAAAGAGATCGGTATCTCTCCAGTAATCGAAAGAAGCTCCTCTTACGTAGACGTACGTCAGAGAGTCATGAGCCAATAATATGTGGGCCTATGAAGACGGGACTTATGTTTCAGGGACCTATGTCTCTCTAACTTTATGTTAAAAGAGTCTAACTTTATGTTAAAAGAGTTTTGTCTTTGTGCGTACTAGAATCATTGCCTATTGTTTTTTTACATTTGTAAAATATATCAGGCATGTGATGTAAAAGTATTTTCGTGACAAAATATGACCCAACATTTTTATATCTAAGAATGGTAGAAACAGTCGTATATTTGCCATTAGTGCACGTTGTAATTGTCTATTTGCCATCGAAAACCAGCTAACTGACATGATGTCATTGGATTGGATAATGGATCTGTAATTTTTGAAATTAGGAAAAGTAAAAATTGTTGAATGTTCCAAGGCATTCTATTACGACCTAAATACCCGGTGTTGGTGTCATCTAACATCGGTATGGCATTTTGACATCTTCATGCTAAACTAGTGGGATTATAGCAATTAGCAAAAAAAAAAAGTGGCAGAATGACAAATAGGTGAAACCCTAGTAGTCTATATGCGTTTAACCCAAAGATATAGAAATAGTTTTTTTTACATAGTTTAAGGGTTAAAATTAGATTTTACTTAAATTATAGCCTGTATTTTTTGTAACCAAATTCATTGAGACCTGTTTGGAACACAATCTCTGGTTCATTAATTTTACTTTCTAAACAGGACTTCGATGTAATGGTAACAAAAACCTCTGATGGGAATTCTCAAACATGCTTTTGACTTTTTTCACAGCCAGCCGTTGAAATTTTACTAAAATCCTACATGCCGTTTAGTTGACTAAACAATATGGAAATCCAAGTGCCAGTGTGCACTCGACTGTTAAATCATTGCACATCGATTTCGACTTCGACTCAGTCAGAGAAAAATTCAGTAAGAAGATGACGCTTTGTTAGGTGGCTTCGTTTGTAACTTACCGGCGTTCAATTGGCAGCAACCACAGAAATCAGAAAAATGAATAGCGGGCAGATGCGGACGGCAGGGATGGCGCGCCCCTGCAGCCAAAACGTGATATCTCTATCGCCGGCGAAATCGTCGGTAGGCGGTCAAAGCGGGGAGACAGGGCAATGTGCGCGCGGTGACGTGCCGGTCGCAGGCACCGGTTGCGCCGGCTGTCCAGCTATCGCGGCAGTCGCCGTCACGCGGTGCCGGATCCGCCCCCAAGATCCAGAATGAAACACGGGATAAAAAAAAACCGGAAACTATTTGCACTGGAGTAGAGCAGTGTGCTGGTCTGCCGACACCTGCTTTTGTTTACTGTATCTTCCCCTTCTCCAGTTCTCCTTCCCACGGAATCGTTTTTGGGCTCGATGCAACGCAAAGGGCAAAAATCAAAGAATGCACAAGTTGTGCCTTGGCATCAGCATGGCGTAACATCGTTATAAAGCCAGCTATGGAATCTAGTACTAATCCTTGGTTAGACCAAAGGCACATGACACAGCAAAAAACACGAACAGAAGATGTAAATTTGATCGAGGATACTTAAAAAAAAAAAGGTCATGTCTGATGAAGCACACTGCCTACTATTTGCCACACATTATTTACGCACTTTCCGTTGGTCCCCGGCCTGTCCCTCCCTCCCCCGATACAGTCGAGCACCATCATTGCAGGAAATGTACCCCTGAACAGGGAGGGAGTGGGTCTCACGAACGTCGTCGGCATGTGCGGTGCGAGTCTCCGGTTACCCAAAACTGCCGGGAGAACACGCCATTTGTCAACTCATTACGCTCCAAATGGGAGATTTAGCAGCAAAGAAATTGCCACCGGGTCGAGAGACTTGCCGGCCGGCCGGCCGAACCGCCGAACACAACTTGGCGGCACGCGACGTTTGTTGGGTTCACGATCACCGGCGTGTTCGTGACTTCGCGTGTGCCTATGGGCTCCAGGCAAAGCCTTCAATCAGAAACAGTGCATTTCCCTTTCAGTCCATGTTACCATGTCGAGACAGGACTACCCGGGACAGTGACGCACACTGACAAAAACAGCAGATTAGCAATGTGCCTAGGTTTAGTACTCCTACAGTAGTCTGTTTACTCCAAATGTCCACTGCGTGTTTTACGGTTTTACCATTGTGACAGTGCCTCCAGATCCGGACGGAAAGATACTCCTCGATGGCCTGCGCTCGCTACACGCTTGATTTCTGCGCCTGCTGATGATGAGGTTGCAAATCTGCAGTGAGATATTCACAGAGGAGAGAGGACAGCTGGGTAGGACGGCGTACCCCTATAAACGAAATGATCCATGCGCCGTAGCAGAATGTTTGGGGTTATAGGCTTATAGCTTATGGAAAACTGTGTTTAGCTATATACGGGAGAATTCTTCCCGTCAAAAAAACCAATATTTAACATTCAATATGGAGTCGACAATCGTGTCATTAGTATTATGTTCAGATTTGTTGTTCTAGATGATATCAAATTCTTATTTAAGGGGATGTTTAGATTCAGGGGTGTAAAAATTTGGCGTGTCACATCGGGTATTATACAGGGTATTTCATGGATTATTTGGGCATTAATATAAAAACTAATTACAGAATCCGTTTGTAAACCGCGAGACAAATTTATTAAGCCTAATTAATTCATCATTAGCAAATGTTTACTGTAGCATCACATTGTCAAATCATTGCGAAACTAGGCTCAAAAGATTCGTCTCACAAATTAGTCGCAAACTGTGCAATTAGTTATTTTTTTCACCCACATTTAATACTTCATGCAGACGTTCAAATGTTCGATGTGACAGGGTGTAAAAATTTGACGTGGGATTTAAACAGAGCCTAAGTTGATTTTTTTTTTGAACAGATGGAGCACTGGAATACCTCACTACCTGAGCTTATCTTATAAATCACTAGACCGGTATGACGATTATTTTTTTTTATTTGGTATGACGAATATTTAAAACTGATCACACGATTGTCGACTCTATATTGACCCAGAAACAAGAAGTTTCAGGTTAGGCCTACATGGGCCTACATCAACAGAATTTGGGCTGTTCAGCCCTGATGGTTGCCGACAGTGGACAGAAGGTCAAGCTGGGCCTTGCATGGGGCGAAGTTAAATTGGGCTTACCATGTGATTGGAGCGCAGCTATATATGCCAGTAAAATCCCAGACAGAAGGTTCTATCTTCTAGAAGCTTCCAGAACATTGTATTTCCTAGCATCGAACAAATCATACAGAACCGGCCACAGGGGTGATCTGGTTCGGTTGAACCTCATCTTACTTTCCTCTTACATGTTGAGCCGAATGCATGCAGATAATTGTTAGGCGAGATTATATAAGATGTGTTTGGTTCAAGAGATGAAATGGGTTGGGTTGAGTCAAATCTATTTTTTGAATGTTTGTTTTGGGATAGGTGGGATGAGATATCCCTGAAAGAGAATATTCTCCTAAGATCTAGGTTAGACTGATCCCTTAAAAATTGGTGGACCAATTCAATCCATTTTTTTTTGTCTCATTGACATGTGGATCATCCCCTAAAACTTAGGACTATTTCATCCCTCATGCCAAACGGATAGTGAGGACGATCCCATCATAAAAACAAAGATGAGTCCAACCTATCCTACCTCATTTCTAAACCAAACACATGCTAAGAAGGCTGCTATAAAACATAATTCCATTTGGACAGGATGATACCGGTTAGGTATCAGGACCTGATACCAATATCAGACGATTCCTATCAGGTATCAGATAATACTTTTGAGGTATCTTGACATGATACCTCAAAGATATTATCTCGTTTGAACAGGATACCGTCCTGTAGCATTCCCGTTATATAAGCCCATGAAGGAACATAAGATAAATGGGCCATAGTCCGTGAAGTTATAGATTGGAATAAGTTCACTAGGTCCCTCAAATTGTCGTCCAGTTAGTTTTTTTTGTCCCTGAACCAAAAAATCGGATACAACACAACCCCCAACTTACAAACCAGTGCAAGCGAGGTCCTCGGTAGTATTTGACCCTGGTTTTGGTTGATGTGGTGCCTAGGGATGTAAGTGGGTAAGCTGCGAACCCACTTAGGTCAAAATAAGCGGGTTCGCGCTTATTTTGGCCTATAAGTGGGTTTCGCGGGTTAGACATTTACACTCTTAAAGCGCCTACGTGGATTTTTTGACTAGATCTTCGTCCTACGTGGCATTGACGTGGTGCGTGGCAGTTTGATCCAAAAATATAAATAGAGAAAAATTGAAAACTAAATAATTTTAAAAAACACGAGGCCCATATGTCAGTCAAACAAAAAAATTTAAAAATAGTGAGACCCACATGTCAGTGGGTCCTACTTCCTCCACTTCATCGTCCCAACCTCTATCTTCTCTCTCCGTGACTCCGTCGGCGACTCGAAGTCCGTGGGAAGGCAGGTGAGCGGGCGTGGGGTGGGAGAAGGCAAGGAGGCTGGCGAGGACATGGGTGGCGCGCGGGAGAGGAGCGGTGGTGGTCTGTGAGGAGATGTGTTGCCGACTACACCCCGCCTGCGGCCTCTTCGCCTCGCCTCTCCATAGAGCCTTGCCCCTCCTTCAACTTCGACGACGAGGATACGCGGGTGTGGAGTTGTTGATGCGAAAACACGACGCCCTGGGAGATTTGCTTCACTCCAGTGCAAGTCCAAATCTTAGAAACGGGTTTAGGGCGTGCTAGTTGGTTTGATCCTGTAACCAACAAGATATATAAAGAAAACCATATCAGACGCACGATAACCGATCGGCCGATAGGCTGATGACATACCGTATAAGCCTGGCCGATGTGATTTGTCCGAATCGACTATAAGGTGTAAGAAGGATTATAAGGCAAACCCTAATTATGCTTCATCGGCTGTAAATATGACCAAACGTGTAATCTATGGGCAAAGATTAGATCATAGTTGATGAAACCATAACTAGGTTAGAACTAGATACCGTATCGGCTAATACTCCAATGCAGCATTATACAAGAATATCAATCTAGATAAATATATCGAGACAAACTTGATATATTTAACTAAAATGATATCCTTGTATAAGGGGTAGATATAATGTGAAAAGCATGCTTAAAGTAATTTAAACAAAACTAAACAATTATATCAGACAAGATCAGCTGAAACTCCGATGCTACCCCTATTACAAGGAAGAGACAGGCTAGAGATCATGCTTCTAATTATGACTATGACTGATGCATCGCAAAATGTAAAAAGATGCATGATATCTAGAAAATCAAGTCTTTGAATATTTTTTAGAGTGGTGGATACCTTATGCTAATCTACACCGATAAGCTGATTTGGCCGATACCGGCAAAACCTTGGATGAGGCCTGGCATTTTCCATTTTTATAGGCATTACGATCGCGATACGGCAAAATCGAGCCATCGACCTACATTAGCTAAGTTATGTGGTAACTTAACAAGTCATACCTCCAGTTGAAGAACTCGAAGCACAAACTCGTCGAAAAAGCAAAGAGAAAATTGTGGCGATGTGCCGAAGGTGTTTATTGAACTGTTGTTGTTTTTACATAGACCTTGGACTTATATTTATACCCGTATGTACAAACCTTGTCTTTGTCGGACACTATTCACAACTTGCCTAAACAAACAAGTTCTAGATGGACTCTTACCAAAATATTATAAAAAAAAATTAACTCCTATTAGATACAATTGTCTTAGCCGGACTCAATTCCTGGCTGGCAATACCTTCAAGCCCCTCTCCGAAGTCAACATGAAGCTAGGCTACTCGTATCGGCTCAACCGAGTCCGACTCAGGTTACCCGTATCAGTTGCCCAAGTCCGATTCCATATCGATTGATATGGCTCCGGCCGATACGCTGACTGTTTCTGAAAACTCCCTTATTCCTTCAAATCCGCCTCGAATCTAATCTTGATTGTTGGCACATCTTTATCAAATTTTGCTATTAATAGGAGTAGGGGGTGGAGAGGGCAAGGAGTTCACTCGCTGCCCGCTCCGCTCCGTCGGCATGCTTCGACCGCCACTGCTCCGCTTGCCCTGTCTCGCTCCGCCAGCTTGATCTGGCCATCACTGCTCCGCCCGCGCCGCCCCGCACAGTCGCCCTGCTCCGCCCTCTGCCATCTCGCCCATCGCCCACACCGCTCTGCCAGCAGGTCGCTCCGGCCTTTTCCTTGCAGGTGGGAGAAAGAGAGGATAGAGAGAAAAGGGGAGTAGTGATTATGGCATGTCGGGCCACATGTACCCTACCATTTTTTATTATTTTATGTGTAACTAACATGTGGGTCTCACGGGTTTTATTATTTTTCCAAATTGAATTGTCACGTAAGCGCCACGTCAATGCTATGTGGAACGAAGATGTAGTCAAAGGATCCATGTAGATGCCACGTAAGCAAAAAATTGGGGTCAATACTGCTAAGAGGCCTCGTTTGCATGGTTTTGTAAGTTAGAGGATGCATTTTATTCGGTTTTTCGGACTGAGGACGAAAATTAGACTGGTCGACAAATTAAGAGACCTAGAGTGAACTTATTACTTATATTTTCTTCCAGGTTTCAGGCCATCATGACCCATAGTTTGTTGTTACTCTCCTTTCAAAAAAAAAAATGGTTCAAGTCATATTAAATGAAGCCCAAGGCCAAATATAACAACTAAAACCTATGGCCCACGCGAGGATCAGGGTGAGTCACGCGATGGGGTCGAAGTTTTATTCTCTGAACCCCTAGCCATGGCTCCTTTTTTTTCTCTTTTTTTCCTTTCTTCGACTACGCCGAGTCGTCGTGGCGCCATGGCCGCATGCAAGTGATGGCACATCGAGGTAGCCTAAATGGCTCAAGGCGTGTCGATTGCCGGTCACCACTCGTGAGCTATCGCCATTTTCTTTCTTGACCTTATTCAGTTAATCCCTACATCAATTTAGGTATTTTAAGGAGATTAATTCCACGCCGATTTGATCCTCTATTGTCCCTTCCTTTCCTAGGAATTAATCCAATATACCCTTTCTCTTTCACACTGTTTTTCTTAAAGAAAAATGATTATTTCCCACTATTCATCTTTGTTAGACACACACTTCTTTTAATTTAATAGCAAAGGTACACCAATACAAGCAACAAGTGTTTTGGTGTAAAGGATAAGAAGAACCTAGAGAATACAATGTTCATATAAGCTTCTATAAGAGACGATGAAGAGAAACAAGACAGAGCGGAGAATCACAGAGATCGACGAGGTTCAAACGAATTAGGCCACCCGCCGGTAATGGTTTATGCCGAAACGATCTGTTCGATGTCAGTCATTGCAGCCTTTGTTCTCTTGTATTGCTCTCCCATTGATTGGGCTTGGTTGAACCGGCCCACGTGTAGCCTACCCAGCCTTAGCAATCTTCTTGCTGAATCAAAGATATACATAGGCTGTGTTCGGCAGCTGACTTAGGCTGTGTTCTTTTGTTACTCTTCCCAACTCATTTTTCTCGTTTTTCGCGCGTACGTTTTTCAAACTGCTAAACGGTGTGTTTTTTGTAAAAAGTTTTTATACGAAAGTTGATTTAAAAATTCATATTGATCCATTTTTGAAAATTTTTTTAGCAAATACTTAATTAATCATGTGCTAATGAGTCGTTCCGTTTTACGTGCGGGAGAGATTAACTCCCAACACCAACCCAAGAACTCAGCGTTATGGTTTGTTCGTTTAGAAGGGTTGGGAAGAAATTCTCTCCGCACGAAAAACAGAGCGACTCATTAGCACATGATTAATTAAGTATTTACTAATTTTTTTTGAAAAATGGATTAATATGATTTTTTAAAGCAACTTTCGTATATAAACTTTTTGCAAAAAACACACCGTTTAGCAGTTTGAAAAGCGTGCGCGCGAAAAAAGACAGAAGTGAGTTGGAAAAGTTGGGTGAAGAAATCACCCTTACCAGCGCCGCACAGGATACTTTTTTCCCACGCACGCTTTTTAAACTACTATACGGTGTATTTTTTTGCAAAAAGTTTCTAGACAAAAGTTGTTTAAAAAAATTAAATTAATCTATTTTTGAAAAAAAATTAGCTAATACTTAATTAATCACGTGCTAATGGACCGCTCTGTTTTCCGTGCGTACTGTTTAGAGTTGGTAACACTAAGTAACGAAATCAGCCATATATATATATATATATATGTGAAGCATCTGGGAAGTTCTTTTTCCTCAAAAAAGGACGTCCCCTTGTTTTCTTATCGTCTAAATATTTTGTTTTTCAAACGATAAAATACTTTAGAATGTGATATATCACTTTACAAACATATAGGTTTAAATTAAGTTATTAAGAAAATGTCTATGACTAGTACATTAATTAGTTGGAGTATAAACTGTTTTCGCTATAACTTGCAGAGGTCAAAATTTTAATTTTATGTTTGTAAAGCGATATATAATTGTATTGTCAAAATTTATTTCTTAGATGCTACGCGGGAGACATCCTCTCGTGTGGGACGAAAATCCACCACCACGAATCACGGATCAAAATTATTTCAGCCTACCCACAACCAAGATAGAGACACGCATGCTGCTGCATACGGCCACCTACGGTGAGGTGAAATCAAACTACGTTTTCTTAAACATGAAATCAAACTCCTTCAAATCCCATGTTTTGCTCTCCAACGTAACTATCATATCCCTAACTATTTTTATCATCTGGCATTCTGTCCTAACTCGATTGGACACCTCCATTGGTGTTTGCACCTGATGCCGTTGTGAGTCGCGTCGACGCGCCGGCGCCGTGCATCTCCTTCCTCAGCTTCTTGACCCTCTCGATGACCGCCTCCACCGTCAAATCCACGGCGTCCTTGACCGTGTCCAGCTTCGACCTAGGGTCCGCGTACAGCAGCCTCGGCACGAGGCTGATCACCGTGTCCGTCATCTTCTCCGCGACGTCCGGCGGGATCCTCCGGAGCGTCTCCTCTATGCTCACGTTGCCGCTGCGGATGTCCTCCTCGGCGATGAACACCGAGTAGGTACCGTGCTTGTCGGGGAGGTGCCACTTGTACTGCGTGTACGCGGACGCCGGGTGGAAGAACACCGGCACGCAGCCGGCGAGCATGGCGTCGAACGCCGACCGCCGCGTGTACGTGTCGCCCGGCGGCTGCAGGCAGAAGCGCGTGCCCTGGAACACGCGCATGAAGGTGCTCGGGATGAGGCACTTCTTCTCGCCCTTCCGGCACTGTATCAGGTTGCAGAAGCTCGACGCGTCGCATTGCCGGACGAGGTGGTGCCGGATGGAGTTGGGGTCCCCGGGGCGCGTGCCGCCGGCGAAGGTGAAGAGCCACTCGCGCTTCATGCCGTGCATCCGTTGCTGCCACTGGAAGATCTCGGCGTCCTTCGCCGGGTGGAAGTAGGTCGGGTACGGCACGGCGAAGTCGTGCTCCGTCCACGGCGTCTTCTCCACGAAGAGCACCGTCATGTTCTGCACGGCCGGCAGCCGGAGGAACTTGTTGCCCCACTCCGAGTCGCTGTCCGTCTGCCGCTGGTGGTCCCACGCCGTCCTCCCGGACAGCACGAAGTGGTCGCGGCCGCCCATGGCGCGCCATTCGGGGCGACGCGTGAGCCAGTCGACGAGCTCCAGCGACGCGGCGTCCTTGACCGACGCGTTGCTGCCCCACAGGTGCTGCACGACGTCGAAGCCGGCGTAGAACGGCACGAAGACGGCGGCGGCGCGGGAGGAGTCGTCGGTGAGGCACTCGTACTGCTTGATGCGGCTGTGGAAGATGACGTCGAGGCCGAAGTGGTCCGTGGCGTACCAACCCTCGTCGGCGAACGCTCCGTCCGCGTTGTCCACCGGCTCGCCGAGGCCGCCGTTGCTGAGGTACACGCACATGTTGATCCACTGGTACCACTCGCGGCAGTTGCGCAGGATGTCGTCGTTGAACCGCGGCGGCAGGTCGTGGATGTACACGTACCGCCCCTCGCAGGCGTCCGCATCCCCAGCAGCTGCCGCCACCGCCGCCGCCGCCGTCGTCGTCGTGACGTCGCGTGCGGACGGGAGCCTCCTGAGCTGCTCCTCTTGCTCGAGGAGGAAACGCTGCGAGTCCTCGCCACCGTCGGACACGACGGCGACGAGCGACTGGCGTGCCGCCGGCGAGCTGACCGGCGGTGCGCCGTCGAAGACGGAGAAGTGGAGGCAGAAGATGAGAAGCCACGGCGTGACCGACAGGGCGGCGAGGAAGAGGAGGCGAGGCAGCAAGCGTTTGCCGCCGTGGGCGCCGGTCCTCTCCATGGCCGTGGAGAGTTTCAGCCTTCAGGCTTCAGATAACAAACAATGAGAAAACTCGAAACGACCAATGCATGTATGCCGACCTAAGCTGGGATGTATTTAATTTTATTTTTAATTGATCATCATATTACATTATTACGTAGATACATCAAAACAAAAAAAACTAATAACTCTCTCATTCTATATTTATTAGGACAACAAACTCGATGCATAAATTATCTTCGCTATTTCTTAGGCTAGTCTCAATAGGGATTTCATAGAGGTTTCATGCACATTTAATATAGCGACACATCAGCACTTTGTATGAAATGGGTAGGAGAGAGAGGAAAATCGTTTCACCATGGTGAAACGAGGTAGCGTCGTTTCCAATGTCTTGGTAACCGAGTGAAACGAGCACTGAGGCGTTTCGTTTCATCGTCCTCGATCCTGTGCGGGTTTGATCGTAGTATGCAGTCGTACGTGAGAAGTTTGATCCGAACACACAACGGCTACAAAGTTCATCTAGTATATTTGATCACAACAAAAAACAAGAATTAAATGCTACAATGAGCATATGAAACGGTGCAATGAAATACTTTATTGTGAAGACTAGTTTCATTCATTGTTTCCTCCCGCTCTAGCTGATGTGGCGTTTTGGAAACCGTGTAGTGAAACCTTCCATTGAGACTAGCCTTAGCCAATAGCAAATCAAAATATTACATGTTGATTTTAAATACTTGTATGTATGAATGTATACATCAATGTCCATTTACTCCAATACACAAATAACGGATAGATTTAATGAATGATCATAATCATTTGAAAATATTTTCAAAAAATTATATGATAATCAATAAGGAGGGAGTAATTACTAAATTAGTTGGAGTAAATTTCTGTGCAGATGCGACTTGATAGTTGTTTATGTTGTAGAAGTAGGTACTAAAAGCGGAGTAGTACCAATCAAATGCATGCAGGTGTGCCTGAGAACAGCACATCTTACGAATCGTTGGATCCCCTTGCGAAAAGTCTCGGCACTTATAGTGGAGTACTATCTGAATTTCAACGGTAATCTTTCAGAGAAAAAGGAGATTTCTCGTAAAATTCAGCTGCAGTATCGACTTCTCTGGCCGAAGTGTGTACTCCCGTAGAAGAGTTGATCAGACTTCGGCGAGAGAAGCAGGTGGCTAGGCAGCTGCTTCGAGGTTGAATTGGGGTGAACCGTGGAGTGGCACGTGGATTGCACCGCAAATCGGCAATCGCGTCCCCTGAAGAGTTGACACGGGATTAGTTTTTGCTCGACAGTAGTTTCTCGGATCAAGACTAATTTATGGCAAGCATTAACTCTCTTGCTCTCTCTCTCTCTCTCCGTCACTTGCCCCCGCGCGCAGGGTCGTCGCTGCCGCCGCCGCGAGACGAGACGTGTTCGCATCTCGCGATCGCGCCCGCGCCCGCGCCCGTCCACGCCAAGCGTGGAAAATCGACAAGGGCACGGTGATCTAGCTCAGCTTCGCGCGTGCACGGCGCCACGGCCACTCCCACGGTATGGAAACCGAGAAGGGCGCGGGGATCTAGCCCCAACTTCGCCACCGGCGAGGCGGCACCGCCTGCCGGCTGGCTGCGTGATGCCGAAGCGATGGAGCACGTGCGCGGCGTGCACGCAGACACGCACACACACACACAGCGGTTGCTTTGACGGCAACACGCGAGGTGGTATGACCGAGATGGCGAGATGCAAATCCTCCTACGACAACAGATCACACAGAAGAATGGACCGCTGGTGCCCGGTGGATATGCAGAAGTATACACTGCTCGCGCACGCAGAGCCGAGCGTTTTGAAGCCTTACACATGAAGCAGTGAGCCTGTTGCCGCAGCCGTGTGCAGGCGTTTTTCTTTGGTCCGAGGTACAGAATGGATATCGGTACAAATGCAGGTAACATGATCTAAGATAGAGTACAAGGCAGATGGAAATTCGTTTCTCGGGGAAATATCTCTTTATTTTATATATATCATTTAAAAAAATCATAATTTTTTTTAAAAATAATATAAATGAGATTAATATATGATATATCATTTCATAAATACTACAAGTTCAACTTCGACCTATATAATTAAAAATAAAAATATCAAATTTAAGTGTAAATTGCGTGTTCTATTTAGAGTCAATTTTGTTATTTTTGTTTCTACTTGCAAAAGTTAAATTTGAACTTGTGTGGAGTGACATATTAATTTCTTATTGTTTTTTTAAATGATTTTTTAAGTGATATGAAAAAAATGATGAGACATCCCATTGAGAGATGAATAGACTTTTTCGAGTACAAGTGTTTGTACACAAGGTATAATGTAAAAATTGTCCCTAACAATACTCGATCAAGTTGGAGTATTATGTTAGCTCATTCTTCAGGATCGTCAGTGTGGTAGTGGCAATGCCTATCATGTACTCTTGTGCTGGCCACCTCACCTCCATCATTGCCGTCTACCGCAAAAGGAGCATCATCGCCTTCCCTTCTCCAGCGCCACCCATCAACTGCCTCCTCTTCTTCGGCGTCGGCCACCTCACCTTCATTGCCGCCGTCAACCACAAGGGAGCATCATCACCTTCCCTTCTCTCCCTGCTCCTGTGCGATGATGGAAGAGGTGGCCCTCTTGGCTCCGGTGCAGTAGTATAGAAAGCCATCCCGCCTTTCTGCTGGCTGCTGCTACCTCTCCATGTCACCATGGGTGGGGAGAGGAAAGATGTAGAGGGAGCGAGAAAGAAGAAACATAGAGGCTGACAAATAGGACTCATTATCAGTTTGGAGAGTGTAATGAATAGGTTGTTGGAATGAAAGATAATTTATTTTTTTGGCAAGCTAGTCAAATGGATATTTTAAGAGCCAAAAATAACAATTTTATTGGGTGCGCTATAAGTATTTACTGAGATGATGACACAATTTGGACGGATTCTTACAACCAACTTGAAGAAAGAGGAAGGTCCCCTTTTCTGGCAGTGAAATTCTCAATGGAATTGCAGATTGAAGTGGGAGTACATATTGTATGTTACAAAGTGAGATTTGTTGTACTAAGGCATGTGTTTTCCAACCGATCGGATTCAGTCCGTACATGTACAGCCGTGGATCAGAATCTGCAAACTGCAACAACCGTGGCCATGGGGCGTACAGGTGCAAATCTTAATATAATCGAATTTTGGAACAAACAGAAGTATGCAAAGATCTATATGATAGTAGTATGAACTAGCGAAACTGATAATTAATATAAACTCATTCTACATGTTGTAAATTGATCGAGTATTCTACAATTAATTAAGATTAATTAACTTAGTCTGCGTCGTCGAGCGTCTAGCGCTTGCCTAGATTGTTTCGGCCGGAGCCACGATCTCGCGTAGCCTCCCCTGGTCATGGCGACTCTGTCGATGATCCCCTCGACGGCGACGTCGAAGGCGTCCCTCACCGTCTCCAGCTTCGACCTCGGGTCGGCGTAGATCACCGACGGGATGAGCCGGATCACCTCCTCCCGCATCCGCTCCACGGCGGCGGCGGGGATTGCCCGGAGCGTCGCCTCGATGCTCACGTTGCCGGCGCGCACGTCGTGCTCGGAGATGAACACCGAGTACTTGGCGTGCTCCCGGGGGAGGTGCCACGCGTACTGCATGTACGCCGTCGCGTTGTGGAAGAACACCGGGATGCACCCGGCGACCATCGAGTCGAACACCGACCGCCGCGTGTAGGAGTCTCCCGGCGGCTGCAGGCAGAAGGTGGCCTTCTGGAACAGCCGCATGATGTTGCCCGGGGAGTGGCACTGGCTGCTGCCGAACGCGCAGCCGAGCTGGCTGCACGCGCTCGACGCGTTGCACTGCGCGATGATCTGGGCTCGGATGTTCTTCGGGTCATCCGGCCGCGGCGCGCCGACGAACGCCATGAGCCACCGGCGCTGCATGCCGCGCACCCTGTCCTGCCACCGGAACACGTCGGCGTCGGACCTCGGGTGGAAGTAGGTCGGGTACGGCACGGCGTAGTCGCTGCCGTTGAGCAGCGAGGACTCCAGCACGAGCACCGACATGTCCCGGCCGCCCGGCATGACGAGGAGGTTGGTGCCCCAGTTGGGGTTGATGTTGGTGTCCCTCCGGAAGTCCCACCCCGTCCTCCCGGCGACGAGGAAGTGGTCACGGCCGCTCATGCGCCTCCACTCCGGCCGCCGCATAAGCCACTGCGTGAGGTCGACCGACGCGGCGTCCCTCGTCGCGTTGTCGTACCCCCAGTGGTAGCGGACGAAGTCGAAGCCGGCGTAGAACGGGACGAACACCGCGTTGGCCACCGCCGAGTGGTTGGTCAGGCACTCGTACTGCTTCATCCGGTTGTGGAAGATGGCGTCCAGCGCGAACTGGTGCGTGCCGTACCACCCGGCCTCGCCCGTCAGCACGCCGTCGGCCCGGTCGACGAGCGGCCGGCCGAGGCCGGCATTGCTGACGAACCCACACATGTCCGGCCAGTGGTCTCTCGTCTTCTGGCAGTCGCGGAGGATGTCGGCGTTGAACCGGCACGGCAGGTCGTGCACGTAGATGTACCTCCCCCGGCACGGGTCAGCGGTGTCGTCGCCGCCGCCGTGGCCCAGCAGCAACCCGCCGCTGAGCAAGGAGAAATGGCAGTAGATGAACGACGTCCACGACACGACGGCGAGGACGGCGATGAACCGCAGCGGCGGCAACAAGCCCGCCGCCACCTTCTCCATCCCCTTCGCCCGGCGTTGCTGCCGACCACCGCCTTTCGGCGCGGATTTGATCAGCTGCCGAATCAAGATCCAAGAACTGATCACCACGCCAAACCTCATGCACGTCTATCCATGGAGTAAAATGCAAGCAAGAGACCAATTCGATCAAAAGGAAGAAAAATGTGAAGCAGCTTTGGGTGTCAGAGAAAAAAGATTTGTGTGTGGCTCACAACTTGTATGATCGAGCTGCTCACTCTAATCTGCATTTCGAGTGTAGAATATATACTGCAGCAACACCAATGTCTCGAGAACTGATTGGAGGAAGACGAAGACCCAAAGACTCTGCCTGTAGTGGATACCTCACCAAGCACTCGCAATGGCGACACTCTGCTGCAATGGAGATTTGGGGGGAACTAACCGAGACTCTAGAGCCTTAGGCTCAAATTGTTAATCTCCAAGTAGATGAATTGCGCACACTTGCTTCGGTGCAGAGTTGACAGAGAGTGCAGTATATTAGCACCTGCATGGGAGACATTAAATTACTAGCTGATTGTTTAATGAGTTCATATTTGTTTAACATGTCATTGAGTTAAATATAAGTTTAAATTGTGGCTCAAAAGAAGTGTGACATACACAGTCAACAGTTGTACAGACGTGCTAGTACCAGTGTAATTACCAGTAATTGATTGTTTAATGAGAGTTCATATTTGATGTCATTGAGTGATATAAAACTTCACTACTACATTTTGGCTCAAAAGAAGGGGTGACCTACTCGGTCAACACTAACAGTTCTACATACGTGCTCGTACCAGTGTACAATATTGTAGCACCAGTTGATGCTGAATACGAATGTATATAGAGTGTGCTAGTTCTTGTGATGAATAGCGTGCCACGTGAGCCAGTATCTCACTGAGTTCATCTGCGCTTCCATTGGATGTTTCGGATCTTTTAGTCAGACAATGGCATTCTGATTCGTTTTGTTTCAAGAGTCCTGCATTCTTTTCTGACATGTCACGTCCCAAACTAACCTCGAAAGAAAGCTAGAGCAAAGTGTCGAAACTGAAATTTGACAATAATAAAGGGGTAGCACACGAGACTTAAAAGTGGATGGATGCGGAAGACAAAGATTTAGACAAGTTCAGGCCCTCTCAATGAGAGGTAATACCCTATTCATGTTTGGGGATTATATCCGCCGGGTATATATTGATCTGACGATCGAGTTGTAAATATCTCTGTGATCATCTTGTGATCCTGTCCCTAGAGAGCTCCCTGCCACCTTATATAGGTTGGGAGACATGGTTACAAGGAGAAAAACCTAGTCATATACGGCATTAGTTTCCTAATATATTACATGGTAGTACTCAATCAGGACTCTAGGCCATGCCATAGAACACAAGGCAATATTATGACCGAGTCTTACTCTATTACATAATATATGGATCCGACTTATCCCCTATCTCTAGTCGAATATGGAGGCCGTGTGGCTAACCGGTACCCATATTCTCCACAGTAGCCCCTGAGACCTTCGCAGTCGATGAGATAACTTCACCTCGAACCAAATAAATCCAAAGCCGAATGCTTCAATCATCTCTGTCATAGTCTCTTGAGTGCTTTTACCAAATCAAAAGGCTGTGAAGAGTTAAAAAAATTTCAAGAATAACCAAGAATATATACCAAGGTGCATCGACTAGATGCACCTAATTAGGTGTAGCCCCCGACTATGTGGTTAGTTGAACAAACTAAGTATATAGTCAAGGAATAAATAATCTAACCATCCGAGTGGTTTTATGTAAATAATATGCTTAGCCAAAGCCAAAAGCATTTTAGAAAAAATTACACAGCAAATAACCTTAACAATAAAGCTTGTTGCATAGTGAACATGAGTACCGGTATCATATTGTGCACATATTGCCAAAGCAAATATGTCTAAGTCCCTATAAGACACACAATTTCACCATCCTCAGAAATATATGGCATTCGTGGTATAAAATCCGAGTTAGTAAAACTCATAAATAGATTTGCCAACCGTTTGAAAAATATGACAAAGATGTAATCAGCCTAAGCCATAATATTGGTCTTAATGAGAAAAGCACACCAAGGTGGCAAGATAACATTGATATAATATATAAAATCAATTGCTTTGTAAAAAATCAAACAGCTCCTGCAACCTATTGAAAGGTTACCAGGACGGTTATAAAAAATTTTACTGTTTGTCACTTTCCAAATTGCATCGTACCAACTCCTAAAAAGTTATGTAACTGCTGTATGAAAGGATTTTGAAGGTATTGGGCAATAGAGCACGTGCATATTGCCAAAGCAAATTTGCTTAAGTCCCTAGAGACACGTGACAAGCCACACCTGAAATACGGGCTGCAGACATATTGGGATCAAGCCCAAAATATGCCTACCAATACCCTTAAAAATATGACACGTATGGCACGTCTATTAATATGCTCCCGAGTGACAAATCTCCTGGGTGATGTAGACCAAACGCATCTCATCTGAGCAATGCTTTTGTTCCAAATAGTTATCCCTCATGAGGTGTACCAAAGTAGATTTGATAATTGAATCCCGACTGGCGTAAGAACTCAACTTGTGACCCTTGTGAGGAATAATGATTGATCCAGACCTTGAGCGTAGGAGATAAGCTTACAATCATGAATTCATGTTGCATATATCCATAATAAGTCCAGATTGAAGGTATGATCTTCGTGCTAGAGCTAGTAAGCCCCTGAGCATGTTGCTTGTCCTTCTGTCGCAGTCGAGGTTATCCATTGGTGACAACTGATGCAGTCGGCATGGAAGCGAGATCACCAATGTGGAGATAAAATTGCCCATCAGAGGTAACGAAGATGTCGGTGGTGGAGACGTAGTTGCCCATCAACAGCGATGGCGAAATCCACCAACCATGGAGACGAAGAAAATAGTCGGCGGCGGCAAACATGACCAGCAGTAATGACGACTGGCGGTAGCAGAGATGGTCAGCTATGAAAACGAAGTTTCTCAACAATGGTGACGGAGGCACGTAGTCGTGGAATCGAGAAGATCAGTCGGCAATAACAGATGAGGCGGCTGGCAGTAAAGACGATAACGCCTATCAATGGCGACGTAATAGGCCAACCTTTAATGAGAGAATACCTGTCGGCGACGGTGAAGGTAAGCCGGCGATGAAGATGAAGACGCACATTAGCAGCGACGATGTAGGCCAGCAATGATGGCGAGACCACCAGTCGGCAACGATGGAGATAACCGAACGATGAAGATGAAAATGCTAATCAGCTGAGGCGTAATAGGCCAACCAATTGTGACAGACGCAACCGGTGGTGATGACGATCCGCTGTAGGAGAAATAGTCGGTTGCAGAGACAAAGTTGCCCGTCAACGGTGGTAGAATAGATTAGGCCAAAGAGACATGGCAAGATATTGATGAAGATGGCGATGTTGATGACTTGATCGAATTTTAGTGTAGACGAAGCCCAAACTCCTGAAGCAAAAAGAAGTTGGTTGATAGTAGTTGACTGAAGATGAAGTTTGTCGGTGACATGGGACCGGGGGTGTCGAGACCAAAGGAAAGGGCAGCCACAGGGATCCACGTGGCC
Source organism: Oryza officinalis (assembly GCA_008326285.1). Taxonomy (NCBI): domain Eukaryota; kingdom Viridiplantae; phylum Streptophyta; class Magnoliopsida; order Poales; family Poaceae; genus Oryza; species Oryza officinalis. The sequence continues at coordinate 3,808,376 of BDMV01000003.1, read as the reverse complement.
CGTTCCCCCGGAGGGGTCGGGCCCGAGGGTGACGTGGCGGCTGCCTTCCCGGTTTCCCCCCGGGGTCGGGCCGCTCCCGTTTCTGCCCTGAGGGCTGGGGCGCCCCGACCCCCTGTGGTTTTGGTGCCATGTGCGCAGGTTAGGTGAGCACAACAGAGCTCACCTAACCGCATTTATGGCGGTTCAGACGAGCGCACTACGCCGCATTTTATGCGGCGTGGCGTGTGCATATCCGGTCCGTGACCGGTCACAGCGAGTGACCGATCGCAGACCGGTCAGACCGATCGCAGACCGGTCAGACCGATCGCAGCACGCCTTGCCCCGTCCCGTCGGAATGATGAGAGTCCTCTGTCTCTCGTCTCTCAGCCGGAGTTGGCGTGCCAACTCCTGGAGTTGGTATGTCAGCCCCGGTCAGATGCTTTCCCGATTCCGGCGCAGGCGAGACGAGAAAGTCGCTCGCCATTTAATGAAAGTTGAAACGGGCGTCCCCCGGATGGGTCGACTGGCGAGCAGAGGCGTGCTGCGGCGTCCGTCAGAGGCTGCTTCCGGCAGTAGGATAGCTCTAAATGTAAAAGAATGTTTTCTTTCTTAGGCAGCTCGTGGCCCATGTGGTAGCCCCTTGACATATAAAAGGAGGCCCAGGCCTAGGAGAGGAGGGGGAACTCTGGCTGACTCGGTCTGGGGGCTGGACTCTCTCTGAATCCCATCACACTCTCAGATCTACCAGAACACAGGAGTAGGGTTTTACGCTTCTTAGCGGCCCGAACCTGTCTAAACCGTCTGCGTCCACGCGTTTTTTCTCGCTGAGATCCCACAGATCAGGGGCAAAGAATTTCACCTTGCGCCCCCGGCCGAACCGGCAAAGGGGGACCTGCGCGGTCTCCCGGTGAGGAGTTTCATGCTCCGTCAAAGTTAATGCCGATGATGAAGGTGTCGATAGTGACGTCAATGATAATAATCCATTAAGGCTATGTTCTAAAGTCCTAAAAATCTGGATATAGATATAGGATAAAGAAAATCTGGATGAAGTTTGCATAGTAGTCCATATGGTTGCTGATTTCAAGATGAGTGCAGTACATATGAATAGCATTTGCATATATTTTACAGAGGATATCATCATTTATACGAGGAAATAACAATACGTAGATTACCATAATTAATCCTTGTAACATCGGACGAAACCGTACAAAAATAGTAATGTAAAAAAACAGGTTCTCTACCACATGCTATTAGCAATATAATCACGAACCGTATCCATAACAACCTTGCTATCCAGTGCATGGTACGTGACATGTGTTGGCGCGACATCCGGTACCGGGTGCACATGAGCATGGTAAAGGGGGTTCGTACTTATAGAGTTCGGTTCAGTTGTGTCAACCATAAAGTTGTTCAATGCCATGGCGGCATGAATAATCATGTTGTGTGCACGTGGTGCGTAGGCCGGAATCCCTTCCAATATTTGCCACCTTGCCTTGATACGTCCGAAAAGTCGTTCGACCGACCCGCGCAGGGAGGAGTGAAAGAAATTAAAATTCTCTTCTCTGCCTTCGGGAGATGCAGCTTGTTCGAATTGCGGGTGCCAGTACCTCACTTCAGGATATGGTGCGAGAAAACTCTGCATATTTGCGTACCCCTTGTCGACCAGAAAGTATTTGCTTACAAAAAAAGTTAATGAAGTCACTCCCAAACCATTACATGTTGACCGTAAAGACAATTATACAAATACGATATTACCTGGCGGTGGCCTGGGGAACTGTTGATGCAAAAAACACACACTGGCCTGGGAGATCTGCTTAGCTCCAGTGCAGGTCCAAATCTTGGTGAGATGCGGGCGTGCCAGTCAGTTTGATCCTACAACTGACAAGATATACAAACGACAGATCAAAGAACCGATCGGCCAACATAGCCGATGTAGTAATTCCAGCCGATCCTGATAACAGCCGATAGCGATAGGGTTTTGAGCTATCGGCTATGTGTTCGATGTAGATTCTGACACTTGACAAAGAGACAATCGACTGATGATAATATGCATTAGATCGGCAATGACTTGATAAAGTTAAACGAAAGTTAGACATACTCGATCGGCTGTAGATATCAATGATACATAATCTAAATCTCAAAATATATTTAAACTAAGTGATTGGGATAGATCGGACAGGGCGCCGAGACAGTATAAATCACTTATGTCTAAAAACACCTCAAGAGAGAGATTATATATATTCATAGCATAGCCGATGAAGTGAATCTAACATAGATCCAATGCCAAAAAATCCACAAGATTAGATTAAACAGTGAAACCTTTGTTGTTATCGGCTAAATTCAACTTATATGCAATCCTTATAAGCCGATGCAACGTCCAGATAACTCATCGGCTGAAACCCCGATGAAACCCTTATCGGCAATCAAAAAGCAGGCTAGAGATCCATGGTTCTAAGCACGACTTAGTAGGTCAAACTCAACTGATGCAGCACTAAGTATGTAAAGAAACACGGTATCTAGATGATCAAGCCCTTGACTGATTTTCAGGGTGGTAGATGCCTAAGCTAATCTAATCTAGCAAAACGATTTAGCCGATACCGGCAGAAACCCTAAAACGAGAAGCAGCCGATAAAACTAAATCGAGATGCTAATACTAGATTAACAGAAGACATATTTATAAATAGCCAGGCAAATATATCATCCAAACCAGAGCAATCCAAGAGGTCGAATATCTGATGCAGCCTTGAACGACGCCGATGTAGATGATCCAATTGCCTGAACCGTCGGAACATTGGACTTACCCCTTCGCCGGAGATCGACAGCCGATGCAGCCCCGCGTCAGGTGCCAAATTCCGCCGGTTGATAAATAAACTGTAACAGAGTAAAAGGTGGCGATGCGCCGAATTATATTGATCGAGAGTTGATATCTTACAATAACCCCGGGTGTACATATTTATACCCATGGGGAGATACTAGTCCTTGTAGGACAAGAAAGAAACTTTCCTAAAGATAAAAGAAAAACATAAAGTCCTTAAAGGACACTAAACACACTTTCCTAAAGATAAAAGGAAACTAACAAATACTCTAATTAATAGATACAATTGCCTTTTTCGGACTCAATCCGCACGTGGCAATCCTCATGAAGCACACCAACCGAACCCGACAATGATCCTGCCATCTCCTCATCGGAATCGGCTACATCGGCTATCCTTGTCCGATTCTGTTTCAGCCGATGCACACCGTAGCCGATTTGGCTTGCAGCCGATTCACACTGTTTGTGTAATCGCTTATCTCCTCCAATCGGCTTCGGCTTTAACTCTGCATGATTTACCAAATTTCGGCGTTAACAGGAACCGATCGGGGTACTTGATCATAGCACTCAACAATACGCGGTGGTCATGCACCGACTCCGGTCAACCAGCTACGTTGAAGATTACGCGGTCGCTCCAGTCAGAAATGACCAAGACATTCTGAGTAGTGTCCCCACCCCGGTTACGGTACTGATTTGCTAGATTGGCAGGAACTACAACTTGCACATGTGTTCCATCTATGGCTCCTATAGAGTTGTAAAACTGTTGGTACCTACTGTCGTTGAGGAGACGTGGATGAGTTGTACTAAACGTTGGGTTGACCGGCCGAACTATGTCACGTGCCATACGGATTTTCGCATGAAGCACTCGGTTGAAATATTTCGAAATAGTTGACCCGGACCATTCAAACTGATTGTTTGCCCTCCTATTAGCTTCACCACCGGACATTGTCCACAGGAAAATTCCTACCGCTTCCAGCGTGCTAACCTCGTAAGACGCAGTCAAATTGTACTTTTGGTGAAGGATATCATCTAATAATATCACCTGATCAGCTCGCATACGGAACATGCTCCTGCACTGAGCGGCATTCCCTAATGTTTGCATCATCCACTATTGCCCTGTCAATAGGGGCACACGCTGTGGTGCCCTCTGCGGTCGTACAAGTCCAGAAGCAATGAATCCTTCGATGTAATCTTCAATATATTGTTCCACCTCATCGTCAGATATCTCGCCCATAGTACCTTCACTATCGTCATAAGTGCTGTCGTCACTCATCGTTCGGTTGTATCTGCAAAAGAATGACCAAAAATCATCGTAACACATATGAGTAATCCATTACGAATAAAGGCGGGCTCAACGAAATACAGGAATACATGGAAGCTTAAGTAATGTTCCGGCTGCTAGTAAAATCATCGAAAACAAAATTGCGATACCCAAATTCTTAGCATAGCAGTAATATATGTTCCACATGCAGAAATCAGTCTTGAAACCACAAATAAACTCTACCTTTCCTACAGATAACTGGAATGGTAAACTTGGTAGTTAACAAGTTCAAATTACGATACAACACATGCAAGCAAATTGCAACTAGGCCACCATTTCTTCAAAACCTCAAGACTCCTCTTCACCATCGCAGCCGCCAGAGAAACCTGACGATTGGCTGTGAGCACCGCCCTGATCCCCCCATCCTTCTGTGCCACTGGGCTGACAGGCGGCTTTGAAATGTGGTTCTGTCTGCCAGGGCTGCCACAGGTTCGCGCTAGACGTCGGATGTCCATAGGTGCTCCACTGGCCGCTTGGTGGTGCCGCTCCCCACGGTGGCATTGCCATTTGCACCGCCTATGCCCATTGCTGGCCTAGCTGCTACCCAGGCGGCAGCCACTGCTGGCTTGGCTGCTGCCTTCCAGGCAGCCACTGCTGGCTTGGCTGCTGCCTAGGCGGTGTCCGCTGAGGGCCTGAGGGATGCAAGAATCCCTGCCCACTCCCTTCAGGACGACACCAAGGTGGCAAAGAAGGTGGGATCATGCTAGGAGGATACCCTGGTGGCTGTCCCCAATGTGCCGCCGGCTGCTGAACCATGCTAGAAAGCGCCGCTGTGGGTGGTATGTAAGCGGATAGAAGCATTTTCTGACGCTGCTCTTTGTTCTCACAAAGCCCAAATTACTTGCGCCAGTACCCAAGCATGAACAAATGCATCGCGGCTGTCCACTCTTGATCCCCTGCTTTGTACCCATCATCCTTCAACAATTGCATGCAGGTCTCCACTGGCAGAACACCATGCTCATCGTCAACTTTGGAACTAGATGATTGCTGAGCTTACTCCTTGTACTGCACGAAGCGGGCTGCAATATCTATCATCCGATCATCGCTCTTTGTTCGCTTCGATGAGCCTCCTGAGCCGCAAAGGCCACTCTCCGACCTGTTCTCCTTACCCCTCCGCCTGGATCTTCCACTACCCCCCGGCTGGGTGGGGGATGGTACATCAATTGTGGCAGGAGCTGCATTGTTTTCAAGGTCCACATAAGGTGTGTTCCAAGCAGTCTAGCGTGCAGCAGCCCCTTGAGGAAGGTTTGATGGGCCACCTGCACAAGGACTATGGACCTGCTGCCCCTGTGAAGCTTGCGGGTTAGCACCAGCACCTTCCTGGCTCTGACCTTCCTCAGCCTCAACCTCACCAGGAACATCCCCATGATCCCCCACCACTAGACGGCCAGCGAACACAGCCTCGTGCAAATCTGCGAAAGGCAAAGGTCGTTTCTTGAAGACCTTGCATTCTTTTTTAACCTACATATGAATAAAAATTGTACAGATTAGAATGGTCGACGTGAAAAACAATTTTGCAGACGAAACTGTTAGTGCAAGCAGCTGGGAATAAGGAAGGTAAAATTGTTTGCGACTACTACAGATAGTTGTCGGCCACACATAAATCAGCTGTAGCACAAAAGTGCAGTAAGAAAAAATTGGTAATGGCCAATGTCATGTCAGTCCTAATGTCAATGGATGGCGGCAAATGTTGGTAGCTTAACAAAAGGTGTGCAAACATGCTGGACCACTGGGCTGAAACCAGGACATGGTTAGGTGTTGTTCATACGATTAAGCATTTCACACATTATAATTTCTGTTTATGTTACATGCTGACTTTATGTTGATTTAAAAATCAAAGTACTTGCATCTGGTTCGCCAGATCATGCAATTCTTCACAATTAACGTTAAGAAATCACATAAATATACGGATGGGCAGCACAGAGATAGCAAATATCATAGCAAGAATGAATTGGTATTGCAATGTTACACGGCAAGCACAGAAATAGCATTTGTGGCAGCTGTATGTGCACAACACTAACATGACTGTGACATCTGTCAACCTTGGATTTGCCTTCTTGCTAACTTCTAACTACAATGAAGAGCAAATCAGTGTTTATGACATGCACAAGGTATTTTGTGGCAATGTAACATACCCCTTTCCACCAATCATCGGAGGCAATAATGTTTCCAGTTTCAGGATCACGGCCAAGTCCGGTAGCGGATGATTGAAGGTGACACCAATTTGCATAACGGCGCCGAGTGACATCCCACCAGTTTTTGATTTTTGACTTCGACAAATCCTTGTCAAGCTGTGCCTTCAACTTGAGCTGTATGTTGCGGTACCCAAATTGGTTGGGTCCATTACCAGTGATACCTCCCGCACTAATCTCATCTCGACATATTTCTAGAAATGTGAGGAGGTCGAAGTTGCTGTACTTCTCCCGCATCTGGTGGCACAAATCACAGTTGGCAAGACTAATCAAAGGGGAGTTGGTGATTTGTGGAGTGAACTAACCTTCGGTTTCAGGGCATTCAGAGCGTCCCAGTCGAGGCAGCGGACGACGGTGGCGGGGCTTGCTTTTCGGACGAACACCCCGACCGCGTTTGGCGAGGACGCACAGTATTCTTGGAGCGCGAACGCGGCAGCGTCAACGTCGTCGTCCGATGCCTTCACCCTCGAAGAGGCGTCGGAGCTGAGAGATCCGGTGGAGCCTTGGACAGACGCCACCCGGGGGGGCTGACAGCTCTCCCCCGCCAGCTTTGCGTACTCAGTTCGCCGGCAGGTAGCCAATCGCTCCGCCGAGTGCGAACTGTCGGAGGAGCCGCGGCGAATGTGGCGCTTCCCCACCTCACTGATGGCCCCGTCCATGAAATAGGGGAGCTCACCCTGCTTGGCCCCCTCTATGGCAGACACCACTCGGTCCACTACCCTGCTGAAATAGGGAGCAACATTTGGAATCACCTCAAATCGAATCGGAGAAAGTTGATTCCCCTAACTTTTCCCAAATCCAAGGCTACTGACCTCATGTGTAGCGATGAGGGCGAGAGGGGAATCTAATGTGGCGCCCGCTGCAAGTTGGAAGTGCTTCGCGTGCCGACGGAAGCGTGCCTGACCGCGTCGACTGCCGCGCTCTGCGTGGAGGGAAAAACCTGCCCGGACTCACGGGATCTTGAATTGCAGTGACGACAGCCCGGCTGCCGATGAACCGGCCAGCGATGGTAGATCTAGGGTGGGGCGGCCGTAGGCAAGCCTACGGCGCGGTGTGGAGAGGGGGGACGGACAAGAGGATCAGCGGTGGAGGTTTCGGGACGCCGGTGCTGGGAAGGAGAGAGATGCGAAGGAGAGAGACGCGAGAGTGGGGAGCCTCAGGTCGACCACGCCACGATGCCGATGCGGAGGGGATGGGGAAAGGGGGTGGATTATTTCTCTCGTTCCGTTCGAACCTACTACAACGTTGCGGAAACTTTATCCACCGTTTGTTCCGTTCTCGAACGTGGCCTAAATTGTTGAGAAGATATCGAAGCTCGAGTAGTTTCCTTGACGCTAACGCGTGCATGATGAAGATTGATGCAAAACCTCTTGATTTATGATGATGGTAGTAGAACTTGATGTTGTAGCTGTTGAAAATGCTTCACTTGGAGAAAAGTAAATGTTGTTGTCCAACTCGTCGAATCTGAGTTGATTGGTTGATAACTCCAAACTCCTGCTCTGAAGTGAAGACGAAGATGATGACTCCCGGAGTCGACTCGTTGACTGGTTAGTTGATTGCTTTATCTTCACATAACGCATGTCGAATTTTGAGTCTTGTATTTATGTAGCCCTCGACTCTATGCTTAGTTGGGAAACAACTGAACATAGAGTCAAGAACTATAGTTTGTCATTGAGTAGCAATCGCTTGAGAGAAAATATGCTTTGAGGATGTCCGAGTAGAAATCTTGAGGATTGGAACACCACTTGGTGTAGTAGATTAACACGGCATCGTATTTGGTGGCGCATGCCCACATGTTGAGGCTTTTGGAGACGTCGTGGTTGTTGAAGTAACGATGCTTGCAAAGTAGAGGCAATAGAATTTGCCGGTGCCAAAGACAAGGTTCCAACAATGATGTCGTAGGCGCGTAGTTGTGAAGGCAAAACCACCAGTCGACAGTGCAAAAAACGAGTCGTCGATGACGAATACAAGCCGGCGATGAAGACGTAGACGCTCAGCAACGGTGGTGTGACCAACCAACCATGTAGGCAGAGATACTAGTTGGCGGTGGTGAAGGCAAGCCGACGATGAAGACGTATACGCCCAACAACGGTGGTGTGACCAACCAACCATGTAGGCGGAGACACCAGTCGGCAGTGACGAAGGCAAGCTGACGATGAAGACGTAGATGCCCAACAACGGTGGTGTGACCAATGAACCGTGTAGGCGGAGACACTAGTCGGCGACGATGAAGGCAGGCCGACAATGAAGACGTAGACGCCCAACAACGGTGGTGTGACCAACCAACCGTGTGTTGACGACGGATTTTGGTAATCGACTTGGAAAGAAAAGAGGAAACCGAAGCAGAGAAGAAGGATCGAGTTGGAGTCGGACCAGGTTTCGTATCGGACCCGGTAACCGTATCAGACTGGGAAGGTGTTGCTATAAAGAGTGTATCGGCCGATACGGATTTGGCTTGGTCATGGGCCGATGCGGGTTGTGAGTTGACAGTGTCAACGTGGGCTTGGTCTGGGCTCGAAGTAAGCTTCAAGGAAGTTGCCGAATAGAGATAAAGCTCGGTTTTAGGCAATTGTATCTTGTAAATTAGGTAGTTTAGATCTAATCTGTGGCTAGAGTCTGCCGCAAAGACTTGTTTGTTAGTTGTAGATAAGATCGTGCCCTACAAGGGTTCTGTTGTAACCTCGAGTATAAATATCCCGATAGTTTGTACATGTAAAAAACTCTCGAATCAATCACACAGAAACCAGTTCAATCTACTTTCGGCGCATCGCCAACCCTCGCAAGAGGTCTTCTTCAACGAGTTCTTGCTTCCTCGGAGCAGAGGTAAGAACTCGTCCCCGACGATCTGCATCGTCGGGGCTAGCGTGTCGCTTTTGACACGTTAAGCCTCGATGATGTGATCGTCGATTACCATGTCTTGGATAGTTTTGACAGGTGTCTCGATTAAGCCTTGCCAGCGGTTTACTCGCTTTAGGGTTTACTGCCGATGATGGTTTAATTTGCATGCTTGGCTAGATTATTCAATGCATCTGTCATCCCCAAAAGCAATCGACGACTTGATTTTCTTTGCGTTAAGTCTCAATTCACACTTTGAGTTGTGTTAACGACCAAATTTGGTAAATCAAATATTAGATCTGAAGATAGAATCGAAGCGGATTTGGAGGAAGCTGGCGGTTACCAAAACAGAGCAAGAATCGGTTGGTGACCGGATCGGCTACGGTGTCTATCGACTGGTGACCGAATCGGCTATTGTGACCATCGGCTGAGACAGAGTCGGATAAGGATAGCCGATGTGGCCAATTCCGACGAGAGAATAACAGAGTCTTTGTCGGGTTCGGTTGGTGAGCTTCATGAGGATTCCCACGTACGGATTGGGTCCGAAGAAGGGAATTGTATCTATTAATTAGGATATAATGTTAGTTTCCTAATAGATGTTGTCGGTTAGAGTTTGTATTAGGGAATTATCCTTAGTATGAGTTGTAATAGAAGTAAGAGTCGTGTCCGACAAGGACAGATTGTGTAATGCTGGGTATAAATTGAACCCAGGTTTGTGTAAGAAAATATCAACAGACAATACAACAACTTCGGCGCATCGCCACCTTTACTTTTTCATCGTTTCTTCGACGAGTTCTTGCTTTCGGGTTGGGCTGCATCGGTTTCGATCTCCAGCAAGAGGTAAAACTTGTTATGGCGGCTTGCGTTCTCGGGATTAGTGCTTCCATCTTTATGACACTCTAATCCTGGTCGCGTGAATCGTCGAGTTATCATATATATTGTATAATCTAGATTGATATCAGCGTATAACTCAGATTCGGCTAATAACTGTTCTACAGAAAACTAGCCGATAGAGTGATATATTGATGCTGGTTTAGATTATACAGTATATCTACCATCTCGAAAAGGTTTTCATCGACTTGATCATTTAGGCATTGTGTTTCTTTACATATTTGGTGCTGCATCAGTTAGGTTTGACCTACTAAATCATGTTCAGAACCATAATCTCTAGCCTGTCTATGATTGCTAATAGAGATAGCGTCGGGGTTTCAGCCGACCTTACCTGGTTTAATTATCTTGTTATCTTGATATGTTAAATCTGCCCTTTATATCGAGATATTAACTTAATAAAATATATTGAGCTTGTTGTCAAATCTGGTTAGGATCATCTTAACATTAGTTTGACAGTTTGTTTAATATATTTTGTTCATGGTAATATCTCTGTATAAAGTGGTATCGGAGTACTAGCCGGTACATGTTAGATTTGCTTAATCGGCTATGCTATGAGCTTGTGTAATCTATGCTTCATAATATATTTGGGCATAAGTGATTTATACTGTCTCGGCGCCCTGTCCGATCTATCCCAATCACTTAGTTTAAATATGTTTTGAGACGTAGATTATATCTTGTTGATATCTACAGCCGATTGAGTAGATTTAGCTTTATCTTGCTTTATCTGTTATAGCCGATTTAATGCATCTTGCATCGGCTCAATGCTCAATGATATGTCATCGGTAAACCAGCCGATCGGCTATCATTGGTGGATTTAATTGCGTTTTCTTTGTTTCTTGTCAGTTGCAGGATCAAACTGACTGGCACGCCCGCATCTCACCAAGATTTGGACCTGCACTGGAGTTAAGCAGATCTCCCAGGCCAGTGTGTGTTTTTTGCATCAACACGCTTTTGGCACGCCCAGTGGGACACGAAGAATTTTCATCATGGTAGACTCCAAGAAAACTGACGTTGACCCAGAAAATATCATTCCAATGACAGTGGATAAGTTGACGTCGGAGCAAAAGGCAGAGCTGGAAGATATAATGAACAAGCTCCAAAACCAGTACTTGCATTCCTTTGTCCAGACTAGAGCAGGAACGGTGGTTCAGAGATACAAGGTGACTTTGCCCAACAGCGAAGAACCAGAATCAAGTTCTGGGAAGGAGAAAGGGGTCAAGCAAGAGGAATCTCCTGAAGATCCCGTGAATTTGCAAGATCGGATTGACTATGCTGTGCATCATGCTTTGATCAACCAGTCAGGAGTGCTGGTCAATACTTTAACAAATATTGTCAAGTCTGTGGTTGACGGTACTATCGCTGAACATCAAGCTAAAGGACCAATATTCTTGCCAGATGGGGT